>RJVU01001088.1:148395-221803 GCA_003731715.1 Anabarilius grahami | reverse complement strand
TTGGGCCGGGGTCCCTGGCGTCTCGGGAAGGGAGGGCGCTTAGGAGGGCGCGAGCGCTGGCGATGCTCCTTGGGCGGCGCTGCTTGAGCTGTGGATGTGGCTGGCTTGCTCTGCTGGGAAGCAGAGCTGGAGCGCTTGGGCAAAAAGTGTCTCATGGCCTGAGAGGACTTTTGTGCCGCAGTGAAGCGCTCGGTGAAACCATCCACCGCTGGCCCGAAGAGACCGGAAGGGGAGATTGGAGCGTCTAGAAAAGCCGTCTTATCCAGATCCTTGATTTCCGTCAAATTGAGCCAGAGATGGCGCTCAAGCACAACCAGGCTGGCCATCGAACGACCGATGGCCTGAGCTGTGGCCTTCGTGGCCCGCAGGGCTAGATCAGTGGCGCTGCGGAGATCTCTGAAGGCGGGCTCCTCAACGCCGGACTCGTCCAGAGAACGGAGGAGCTTGGCCTGGAACACCTGGAATATAGCCATGGTGTGGAGCGCCGAAGCAGCTTGGCCCGCTGAGGTGTAGGCTCTTCCAGCCAGGGTGGAAGTAGTCCTGCAGGGCTTAGAGGGTAGAGCTCTCTTTGCTTTCCATCCCACAGCCGCAGGAGGACAGAGGTGAGCCGCCACGGCCTCATCCAGAGGCGGCAGATGCTCATAGCCCTTTTGTTCCGCGCCGTCAACAGCAGTGAGGGCTGAACGGTGAGTCGTATGGAGGCAGGCAGAGTAAGGGGCGCGCCACGACTTTGTAAGCTCCTGATGAACCTCTGGGAAGAACGGAACGGAGCGGAGCGCTGGCGAGGGGCCTGGCGGTGGCCAGGTAAAAACCACTCGTCGAGGCGGCTACGAGACGGCTCTTCCGGCGGAGCCCACTCGAGGTCCAACTCTTCCACCGCTTTGGATAGGATGCGGAAGAGCTCGGCATCCATACCCTGGCCGTGTTCAATGGGCTCCAGCGGAGGCAGGGGGGCGGGGTCGTCCGACTCGCCAACCCATTCTTCCGTTTCCGAAGCCGCGAGGGACATGGAGTCGTCGAGCGGCTCTTCGTCAGATGCACCGAACAAGACGAGGTCGCTCGCATGTGCAGAGGGACGCTGGTCAGGTCGGAAGAACATGACGGGAGACTGGTCTCTAGTAGGAGAGGGCGAGGCACGCGGGGTCTGGCCCGACGTGAGCTCGCGCATCTCCGAGCGCCTAGCCGCTCTGCCCCGCTGTCTCTTCCTGGCCGGTTCACGGGAGGAAGGAGACGGGAGGGCGCGAGCGGCGAGATCGCCTTCAGTGAAGAAGGCGACCCGCGAGCGCAGAGAACCGAGACTCATGCACTCGCAGTGCGGGCATGAGGCTCCAGCGAGCGCGTCCTCGCTGTGTCCGTCACTGTCGTGCAGAGGGGCTCTGCACGTGCCACAAGAGTGGCACGGCATTTGCAGCAACGCCGCCGCCGTGATAACGGCGATTGAGGGGCTCTTTTAGAGCGCCGAGGGCCGCGAGAAGCTCTTTTAGAGCGGTAGAACCGCTGGAAATATGCTCTTTTAGAGCGGCAATCAAACCGCGGGGAAAGCTCTCTGAGGGCGCGCCGGATGGCGGCAGGAGACACGCTGAGAAGGCAGCCGGAAGCGGGAAGCGGGAGGTGGCGACTCGAGGACGGCGCTCGGGGCGGCAGTCAGCGAGGGCGCCAGCGCTGGCTCCGACCGGCGAGTTCAGCTGAGTCCGCTGCAGGAGCCTCTTCAGACGGCGACGAGAGCTTCTTCCCAGGCGGCGAGCTTCTTCAGGCTTCAGACGGAGATCAGCGAAGAGATGCGTTGTCGTCGCTGAAGGAGAAAGAACTGAAATCCTATGGCGCAACGCCTGCTTATATAGTCCCTAACCCCGCCCCTTTCGGCGGGAAGGTTCGCGCGCTTGACGCCATAGGCCGTCATTGGTTCAACAACTTGTCTATGAGTGAACCAATGACGGTGCAGTTGCACTGCGTTATTGAAAAAGGCTTCAGTAACGGGGAAAAAGGGAGACTTTTCCCCATACGCAGTACGAGTGAAGTATCGAAAGGGAAGCTGAGTTTCTAAGCTTTAAAATGACACCTATTTTCCACGTTGGAAAATAAGCATGGACAGTTCCGGGAACATTGGATAACACATTGCATCCCGGAAAGACGAGAGACATTTTTTAGCCAAATATGTTACATCATTCAGTGGGTAATATCTCGTGATAGACACAATGGATTATGTTGTTTTTGGGCTCATTTGAATCATAAGAATCTGCTGTAAGTAATGTGACATGATCTATGATCTGTGCAATTTTCATGAAGTTATGAACAAAAATGCCACGTGAAATCTACTTATTTGTTTTCAATGAAAACAACACAACAGGAGCATGTTGGAGGCATGATCTGAACGAGTAAAGTCTCTGATTTTGTATGCAAAAAGAATTATTGTGCTACCTACTTGGTTTCAGTTACTATTGGCTCTTAAAATGAGACACACAAACGGGAGTCCTTAGCAACGAATATTACTTACTAAAATACATTTTTGATATATTTATGGTAGAAAATTTACAAAATATCTTTATGGAACATGATCTTTGCTTAATATCCTAATGATCCTGTGCGACTTACGACTGGTTTTGTGGTCCAGGGTCACATTTGTTGGTTGATTAACATTAACAACACAGAAAGGATCAGACTTCCGGTGAGCAGTGCAATGGAGTAGACACGTTTGTCTCTCTTCCCATTCAGTTTTTTTTATTTCTTTAACTATCCCACCGACTTTCTCTGACAAACTACAAAAACTAGTAAGACGACTTTTGAATGACATTGTCCGTCTAAAATGGTAACTAAAACATCCAAGAAAGAAGCCAACATGAGAGCTGAGGTGCCCGTGACGCCAAACGAAGTGAACATGGTGCCGCCAACAGACCTGCTGGAAGAGCAGTTTAAGGCTGCAATTTCAAGGTTAGAAGTTAAACTTGAGTGTGCAATGCATGGAGTAGACGGAACAACATAAGGATCATCGGCATGCCTCCGATAGAGGGTTCATGGCCAGCAACATTTTTCTCCGAGTTACTTTTTGAAGTTTTTGGTCACCAAGTATTGTCCTTTGAGCTGGATCAAGCACATCGACACGCCTTCCTGTAGCTCAGTGGTTAGAGCATGGCACTAGCAATGCCAAGGTCATGGGTTCGATCCCAGGGATTGCACATACTCAGATACAAATGTATAGTATAATGCAATGTAAGTCGCTTTGGATAAAAGTGTCTGCCAAATGCATAAATGTAAATGTAAATGTCACTGCCAAACCCAAGCCAGGGGAAAGACTAAGAGCAGTTGTGGTCCACTTTCACCGCTACCAGCTAAAAGATAAAGTCATCCGTGACGTGCGTAAAAAAACGAGGGGAACTACAGTTTCAAGGGAAACAAATAACCATCTATGAAGATTACAGCCCAGAGATAATGGAGCAGCAGGCTTGGTATCATGAAGTCATGGCCAACATGTACAAACAGGGATTCAGACTGACTCTTTTGTATCTGGTAAGGCTTTGTATAACGACCAAAGAAGGGAGCAACAACTGGTTCACTTCACCAGAGGAGGGCAAGCGGTTTTTGGATTCTCAGCACAGCAGTTCTAAATAACCTGATGCTGACTGACATGGTGTCATTGGAATCGTGAAACAATCTCAGCTGAAGAGGGCAATCGGTAGTAGGATTATCAGCACAACGTTTCTTAGCAACCCGATGCTGACTGACTGTATCACTGGAACTACTATGTAAGTTGGGAGCGATTTATTTGATCGTCTTCTCATCGCCATATTTTGGTCACTATTTGACTCTGTTTTGAATTTTTTTTTTTTCACGGTTTGTTCTAGAATGCACTCTCCTGCTGTCATGTTTAGCAAATGCTGTTTTTGCCCCCGTTCGGTTTAAACAGGCCCTAATGTCCTTGGACTGTAGTATAAATTGAACAGTCGTTGTATACAGTATTTGTGATTGAAAAAGTTACACTCGAAAATATATTTTTGTATATTTTATTTATTTTTGTCATTTGAGGAATTTTTTATTTAAAATTTTATTTATATGTCTTGCAGTAATAATTCTAATTCCAATGTTCTCGTGATTGGGGGTAATGTGTTATTAGGGAAGTATAAGGTTTGCAGTTTAAATAGGAATAAAAAAAGAAATAAGGTATCTGGAGAGATATGCATGTTTTTGGTTTGTTTGAAGGGAAAGGGGTGGCTGACTGTTATGTTGTTTTTCTCGGTTGTCTTTTTCCTTTTTTCCCCCTTTTTTTCCCCTTTTTTTTCCTCTTCTGTCTTTATCTCTTTTTTTATATTTGTTCAGAACATCTTATGGATTAGGGTACTGCAATAGTTAAGCATGATTAAAATGGCTGGTAGCACAGCAAGATCAAATACAAATATTCATTTTATCTCTTTGAATGTGAAAGGTTTAAATAATATCGTTAAGACCAAAAAGGTTTTTCACATTTACAGTCCCTTAGAGGAGACGTTTTTGTTTTATTTTTTGTTTGTTTTTTTACAAGAAACCCATCTTCGCACCTCGGATGTTTCTCCCATTAAGAGTGCATGGGTTGGTCACTGTTTTCACTCCAAATTTGCTGTGAAAGCAAGAGGGGCAGCTATTCTTATACAAGAACATTGCTTTTGAACTGGAATCAGTGGTCTCAGATCCAAATGGTCGTTATGTGATTGAGTCCTAAATTTTATGTAACCCAGTGTAATAATTTTAAAATGTTTTATTTTATATTTTTCTTTTATGTGCACATTATAATGTAAATGGTTGTGAATGTATATTTGTTACATCGATGGGGTATTTATTATTTTTATTATAATAGAGGATTTGCGGCAGTTTCATAGTGAGGATGATTCCAGATAGACTTCTTAGTTAACGGGAGTGCTCGGAATTCCTTTGCCCCTGAGGAAATCGCAGAGATCGCGAGTTTGATGGACATCTAGCTCTGGGAGGTGAAACGCTCTTCTCATTGGATTGAAAGGTATTCCACACCCCCCATTATACTTGAGTTGTTTTCTGTGTATTAATTTGAGAAAAAAGAGGATATATATATTGTTAGACTTACTTAAATCCATTATTTCAGTAACAAGAAACATTTTAAATCCCATTTCACTATTCATGTGAATGCAGTTTAAGCTTAGGGGACCCCAAGGAAAGACGTAACAAACAGTTACACAAAAACAAGTTAAAGTGAGTAAATAATCACACTTAACTCCCCCCTCAGTTGAAAATACCAAGTTTATTAATACGAACTCAGGGCGCTCTCTTACCTATCTGAAAATAGGATAGGGTTAAAAGCGCTACATTTACAAACAGTCTCAGTTGTCTTAGCATGCACATATGGCCCCAATTGGGATATTGGGATATAGTCTTTTGATCTCATATGACCTATTTGAAGGGCCTGCAATAACGCGGTTTGACCAGTGGGGTGCTGAAGTGCAGCCCTCCCGGATCGAATCCAATAGAAGAAGACACAGTGCTTACAACACAGTGTTATTACAATTCCCAGACTTAATAAAAACACAGTATGTCATTTTAATAGTATTTTTAACAAATTCATTAAAAATACACTTTTAAAAGCTGAAGTGATTTCCTTGTTTTAATTATTAGTCAAAGTATAACTCAGTATTTTAACTAATTGCTAGTGGAATAATTGAACAAAGCATACTGATGAACCAGTATAATAAACGATGATTTGTCGATTAATCATTCCAATAATCGGTAGATTAATCGATTATCAAAATAATCATTTGTTGCAGCTCTATACTCCATAATTTTGATTGTCACCACATAGGGGGATTTCAGTTAGGTTCAGAATACATTGTTGGACAGTTCGTCTTCAAAACATACCACGTTGTCCAACTTTTAGGATCCTATACTAAACAGATTGGCCTGTCACATCACTGGAGATCAAAGTTTCCAACTTGTAAAGTCTTCTCTCTTTTTTCACGTTCACCGTTCATATTCGTGGATCGATTATTTTTGTTTATTTATTTTTATTTGATTATATAAAAAAAAATAAAAAATTCTGGATAATAGAATGATGCACTCTGTCAGCTCATGTGACTATCATAGTATAGTCATCTCCGATCATGCCCCCACCTCTTTGGACTTAATGTTTCCATAAACCAGGACTTATTTTAAACAATGGAGATTTAGTTCACATTTACTTTCTGGTAACAACTTACTTTCTGTTTTTGCCCCCATTTCATGAGCTGAATTCAAAGATCTAAGACTTTTTCTATGTACACAAAAGGCCTATTTCTCTCAAATATTGTTCACAAATCTGTCTAAATCTGTGTTGGTGAGCACTTCTCCTTTGCCGAGATAATCCATCCACCTCACAGGTGTGGCATTTCAAGATGCTGATTAGACAGCATGATTATTGCACAGGTGTGCCTTAGGCTGGCCACAATAAAAGGCCACTCTAAAATGTGCAGTTTTNGGGGGGGGGGTCCGAAAACCAGTCAGTATCTGGTGTGACCACCATTTTCCTCACGCAGTGCAACACATCTCCTTCACATAGAGTTGATCATGTTGTTGATTGTGGCCTGTGGCCCCTTCAATGGCTGTGCGAAGTTGATGGATATTGGCAGGAACTGGAACACGCTGTCATATACGCTGTGCATTATCATGTTGCAACATGAAGAGAACACCTCTCCAAAGTGCTAGGCCCACTCAAGTCAGTTACGACGACGAACTGCAGTCAGGTCGAGACCCCGATGAGGACGACAAGCATGCAGATGAGCTTCCCTGAGATGGTTTCTGACAGTTTGTCCAGAAATTCTTTGGTTATGCAAACCAATTGTTGCAGCAGCTGTCCGGGTGGCTGGTCTCAGATGATCTTGGAGGTGAAGATGCTGGACGTGGAGGTCCTGGGCTGTTGTGGTTACACGTGGTCTGCAGTTGTGTGGCCGGTTGGATGTACTGCCAAATTCTCTGAAACGCCTTTAGAGACGGCTTATGGCAGAGAAATGAACATTCAATTCATGGGCAACAGCTCTGGTGGACATTCCTGCAGTCAGCATGCCAATTGCACGCTCCCTCAAAACTTGCAACATCTGTAACATTGTGCTGTGTGATAAAACTATACATTTTAGAGTGGGCTTTTATTGTGGCCAGCCTAAGGCACACCTGTGCAATAATCATGCTGTCTAATCAGCATCTTGATATGCCACACCCGTGAAGTGGATGGATTATCTCGGCAAAGGAGAAGTGCTCACTAACACAGATTGAGGTTTGAGAGAAATAGCCTTTTGTGTACATAGAAAAAGTCTTAGATCTTTGAGTTTAGCTCATGAAAAATGGGGGCAAAATGTTATGTCCTCGGACGTATTTAATATTATACTGTGATTGTGGTTATGTTTTCTTTTTCCCTTTCGAGTTTCTCTCTCCTCATTGCTCCAGATTCCGGCTGCTAATCATATGGGAAAGCAGATTTGCTCCTCTCTTGGCATCGCATCCTTTAAAACACACTTCTCTGTAATGCAAGGGAGGCGCGGCTCTGAGTGTGTGTTCTGCCGGGAGGACGCGTTGGTGTCAGCGTTCCTCCGGCCTGTTGTAAAGTTGATTTAAGTGAAGTGAAGTAGCCTGTTGTATGCCTAACGTTGCTTTCCAACTGTTTTTCCCACCATCTTTTTCTTTGGTTATTTTTGCTAATTCTGTTTAATATTGTGTCGGTATTAAAAGGTAATCTGTAAATAGGGAAACGTCATATATTCTGTAGGAGTTTGTTTTATTCAGTTTAATATTGTGTCAGTATTAAAAGGTGCCACTTGTCACGATCACCGTCAGTTCCTGGACTCCAATTCCCATAATCCTCCCTGCCAGTCACATGCACACACTCCACACCAATCACCAATTGCCACATATAGCTAAGCTCATTATCTGGACTACTTAAGACTCACACACACACCACCTCATTGCAAAGTCTTGTTTCACCTTGTGTACATTTCTGAGCGTTTCCCTGTGTTGATTGCCTGCCTGTTTCTGATCCAGTTTGCCTTTCGTTTACGACCCTCTGCTGCCTGCCTTTGGACTGTGTATTGTTTCCTGACCTGTGAGTGATATCTGCCTGTCCTGATCATTGCCTGTATCCTGACCACGATTCTGCCTGTCCCTTGCTGTTCCTGTTTGCCCCTGCTTTGACCCTGCCTGTACGACCACGCTCTTATTTAATAAAGCTTGCAAATGGATCTCTGCCTGAGTCCCGCTTCGTTACGGGTGCCTATTTTGTTTAGAAGCTATTTTCTCCTGGTTTTGAACAGATAGGGAGATAGGGAAGTGGGATGTATTTTTGTTTACTTCTTCTTTGTTAGGTTAAGGTAGCTTTTTAAAAATAGTTAGTATTTGTTTTGTTTGTTATTTTGGCTTATGCCCATTTCGGAAGCTGGTATAGTGGCTGGTAAACAAAAGAAACTGCTAGTTGCTCCTACAATAAACGCAAATCTATGCTTTCCTTATGTGACGTTCTTCATTTATATTACTCCTCAATGCTCCTAGACTGGGACGTAACATAAATTGGGGGCTCGTCTAACAGACTTATCATACTGGGTAAGTCTTCTTTTCTTTGTTTGTCGCCTGCTTTCTTTTTAACGTGGGAGGAATTACTATAGAGAATGGAGTTTGATTTGACCACGTTTATGAGTTTAATCGCTGTAGGAAAGACGATCTGATCAAAATAGCTGATTTCTTTAAAATATCTGTTTCACATTATGCTACTAAAAAGGAAATTAAGACCATGTTGCATCGAAAATTAGTAGAAAATCAGATACTGCCCGAGGAAACTGTTACAAGTGATTCCAAGGAAGGAGGGGTTGCGTTAGGTGTAGAAGAAAAACCTTCCCAAATTGTGCAGCCTCGCAGTCCTCTCTTTGTACCTCCTGATCCAACTTGAGTGGTTCGATTGAAAGAGTTGGAGTTGGAAGTAAGGCGGCAAGAGCATCAAAATAAACTGCTATGTTCAAGAGAGTTAGTTATGGAAATGGAGATGGAAAAAATGGGGCATTGATATTCGTGAGCCTCCAGTTGAAGATACACTCATGCAGTCTCCGGGGTTATCTACTTTCGCTTCTTTGCCAGCCGCGGCTGGGGCGCCTGTCACTTCAAGTCCTGCAGCCCCTGTGGCAGGTTCACATGCAGTTCCCATTTTTGATGTAGGGAAACATGTTAAATTAGTACCACCTTTTAGAGAGGCTGAAGTAGACTCCTACTTTATTGCATTTGAACGGGCAGCAGCGGCCCTTCAGTGGCCAAAAGAAATGTGGGCTCTTCTTTTACAGGGTAAATTAGTTGGAAAGGCTCAAGAGGTATGTGCATCCCTGCCTGTTGATACCAGTTTGGATTATGACGTAGTAAAAGCGGCTTTGTTGCGTGCATATGAGCTGGTCCCCGAGGCTTACAAACAAAAATTCTGAAATCATAAGAAAGCAGTCGCACAAACATTTGTTGAATTTTCAAGGGGAAAACAGCCTTTATTTGATAAATGCTGTGCTGCATGCTAAGTGAACACGTTCCAGCAACTCCGTGAATTGATGTTGTTAGAAGATTTTAAGGGTTGTCTTTCTGATAATCTTGTTATTCATTTGAATGAGCAGAAAGTAGCTTCGCTCGCAGAAGCTGCGGTCGTTGCTGATGAGTTTGTGTTAACTCATAGTGTGGTTTTTCCCCATGTTGTTTGGCATGAGAAAGTTGCGGGCTTGTTTGGTGCAGTGCAGCGGAAAGATATTGCTGATGCTGTTAAAGCTGTACGCGGGAGAGCACAGGGAGGCCGTCCACCTCCACCAGTTCATGCAGATTCGGGTCATCTCATTGCGGATTGTGAAGCATGGAAAAAGAAAAACCAGACTAGACTTAGTGTGCTTTTGCGAAAAGTGTTGCTTTTGCAAAATCCGTCTCAACTATCCCTGCTGAATCGAATAAGTCGTCGATATATTTACCTTTTCTGTTAACTGGATCAGTAGCGTTATCTTATGGTTCAGGTTTTAAGCCAATAACTACGCTCCGTGATACAGGATCCGCTCAGACACTTATGTTGAGTACAGTGCTACCGCTGTCTAATAAGTCATATGCGGGAGCCAATGTGTTGCTTCGAGGTGTGGAACTCAGCTGTATTAAGGTTCCATTACATACTGTGTGTTTAAAATTTGAGCTTGTTTCAGGATGTGTGTAGGTGGGCATGCGATCTCAGCTTCCAGTGGAGGGGGTGGACCTCATACTGTGTAACAGTGTTACCTGTTATCATTCTTTGATCTTTGATTTTTGATCATACTCACCACTAGGGTGCGCTAGAGCGTTAAAGCCCCAGGTATTTAATCGGTTAGGAGTGTAGAAGAAGTCAGGTGGACCGGGTCGAGCGTGGATGGACGGAACCGAAAGTAGAGTTTCTCACGGCGGTCGATTTGAACGTTTTTCGAGTGGAATAGATCGATTCTGGAAATTCCAAAAACGGATCATCGTATTTATCGGACATTTAAGGCGGTTGAGCACGATTGTTCCGTGAATGGATCGGAGGTAGGAAGGTGGGGGAAAATGGATTACAATGATAGGAGATATGAAAGAAGTGGAGTGGATAATAGGGGAGAGATGAATAACAAGAAAGATAATAGAAGCAAGAGAGTAAGAAGTGAAAATGATGATGATTCTGAAAATGATGGAGAAAATCAAGGAGCTTTTCAGAAAGAAATGGATAAATATGAGATTGTAATACGCTTTAATGAAAAGAATCAGGAATTAATGAAGAAAGTTAGCCCATTTGTGCTAACTACCACTCTGGCAAATAAAATAGGGGAAATTGAGTTTTCGAAAATCCTTAATGATGGTAATTTATTGGTAAAATGTGCTAATGCAGGGCAAATGGAGAAAGCTCTGAAAATCAAGGATATAGCAAAATGCAAGGAAGGGTCGGAGCAAGGAAAAAGGATGGAAAGAAAGGAGTGATAACAGGGGTACCAATGAGTGTAACAATGGAGGAATTGAAGAAGAATATTAAAGGGGCAAAAGTTGTGAATGTTCAAAGAATGAAAACAACAAGGGATGGAGTGGTAAAGGACAGTGAGACAGTGTCGATAGAATTTGAAGAAGAGATTGTGCCAAAGAAAGTGTTCCTGGGGTTTATGAGTTACCCAGTGAGGATGTATATACCAAAACCAATGAGATGCTTTAAATGTCAAAGGTTTGGTCACACTGCAAAAAACTGTAACAGGCAGAGAAGATGTACAAGATGTGGAGGAGACCATGATTATGGAGAGTGTGGCTCAGGGGTTCCACCAAAGTGTTGCAGCTGTGGAGGAGCCCACAATGTGGCTTATAGTGGGTGTGAAGTAATGAGACGGGAGACAAATATTCAAAAGATAAGAGTGGAAAAAAGAATTACCTATGCAGAAGCTGTTAAGGTATCTATGGAAAAGGAAAGTAAAACACATGAGGAAGTAGAGATGGATACACTGGAACAACAGCAAAGCAACATTGAAGGACTGTACATAAAGAAAACGGATTTAGTAACATTTATAGCAGGTGTGATAAATAGTACAGCTGAAGTAAAATCCAAAAATGACAAAATCCAGTTAGTGGTTAAAGCTGCAGTCAATCATTTGGGATTAGTTGGACTGACATGGGAAGAGGTGAGGGAGACCCTTACTAATCAGTCAAGTCAAGAGTCATTATGCGTTGGTTAGTAATAATAATGGTTTTTATTTTACAATGGAATGCCAGGAGCCTATTGGCTAATGGACAGGAATTTAAACAGTTCATGAATGAGTTAGATGAGAAACCTGATGTTGTGTGTATTCAAGAGACATGGTTGAAGCCAAATTTAGACTATGTAATGCATGGGTATTCAATAATAAGGAGAGATAGAGTTTCTGGTGAGGGTGGAGGAGGATGTGCTGTTTTTATTAAGATGGGAATTCCATATAGATTAATGGGGAAAGGTGAGGATCAAGAGAGCATAGTGGTGGAGGTGTGGGAGAGGGGAGGGGCAATTAGTATTATTAACTATTACAACCCGTGTAAAAGACTGGAATTAGAAAAGATATTAGGGATATCAGGACAAGACAGACAAAAAGTAATCTGGTGAGCAGATTTTAATGGTCATAGCTCAGTATGGGGAAGTAATCATACAGATGCTAATGGTAGGGTAATTGAAGAATTGATGGATGAAAGAGAATTGGTATGCCTGAATGATGGTAGAGGAACTAGAATAAATGTGTCAGCAGGGAATGAGTCAGCGTTGGACGTTACATTAGTGTCTAATTCACTCGCAGGAAATAGTAAATGGGAAGTTTGGACAGCAAATACAGTGGGAAGTGATCACTACCCTGTTTTATGTTCAGTGGGTGGAAGATTGGATATAAGATCAGAAGATAGAATTCCCAAATGGAAGTTTGGTAAAGCTGACTGGGAAAAATTTAGGGAACTGACTGATGATGCAATGACTAGTATTGAGGTGACTGGCAACATAGATGATGTTAATAATCAGATAACTTCAGCAATTATTATGGCAGCAGAGGAAGCTATCCCTAAGGGAAGAAATGGGGTAAATAGGAAATTGGTGCCGTGGTGGAATGAGGATTGTTATCAGGCGGTAAAAGACAGAAATAAAGCGCTCAGAATGCTTAAAAGAACTCATAATCTGCTAAATCTAATTCAGTACAAGAAGGCTCAGGCAGTAGTTAGACGAACAATACGGAAAGCAAAGAGGACCAGTTGGAGGAATTTTTGTGACGAAATAAGACGAACTACACCGGTGGGAGAAGTGTGGGGAATGATAAAAAAGATGGGGGGAGACAGGAGGCAGTGGGAATATCCAGTTATGACATTTGAAGAGGAAACGGCAGTATCCAACAAGGATAAAGCAGAGATTATGGTTAAATCATTTATAAAGGTGCATAGTTCAGAAAATTTGACAGAAGAAGGGAGAAGGAGAAGGTCGATAATGATGAATCAGCATCTTAATGATTTAAATAGGAAGGATGAAACAGGAAATGTGTTAGATGAACCTTGACAGAGATGGTTAGAGCAATTAGAAGGGCAAAACCTACATCTCCAGGTAAAGATCAAGTTTGTTATTTAATGTTAAAACAATTGGGGGAGAATTCATTGTTGAAGCTGATGGAGGTATATAATAAAATATGGAGGGAGGGAAAATTGCCAAATTCCTGGAAAGAAGCGGTAGTGATTCCGATAAGGAAACCAGGTAAAGATCCAACTAAACCCAGTACACTCTAAAAAATGCTGGGTTAAAAACAACCCAAGTTGGGTTGAAAATGGACAAACCCAGCGATTGGGTTGTTTTGACCCAGCAGTTGGGTTAAATGTTTGCCCAACCTGCTGGGTAGTTTTATTTAACCCAACAATTGTTTACAAATGACTATATGTCTGGCTTAAAATGAACCCAAAATAGGTTGGAAATTAAAAATCAGACTCATAATTACTAGAGGCAACAATAATAATCAAAAAGATGAGCATTTATTAATAAGCAATTTAATAAATGTTTATTGTTTAAATATTATTAAAAAAAAGAATAAATAAATGTTTGTTTATTAAACATATTAATAAATGGTAATTTCCAACATATTTTGGGTTCATTTTAAGCAAGAAATACAGTAATTTTTAAACAATATTTTGGTTAAATAAAACTACCCAGCAGGTTGGGCAAACATTTAACCCAGCCGCTGGGTTAAAACAACCCAATCGCTGGGTTTGTCCATTTTCAACCCAACTTGGGTTGTTTTTAACCCAGCATTTTTTAGAGTGTAGTTATAGACCGATAGCTCTTACTTCTAATTTATGCAAAGTTATGGAGAGGATGATAGCAGATAGATTGACCTATGACCTTGAAAAAAGAGGATTACTGGTTAACTGTCAGAGTGGCTTTAGGAAAGGTAGGAGTACAATAGATTCTGTGGTAAGATTAGAGATGGAAATAGACCTTTTTCACAAGAATCGGAAATCACGTGACGCAGGGTAAAGTTAGTTCCGCTATGCGTCTACGGCTATTAGATTGATATGCTCTTTTCTCAAATATCGCTTCTTACCTTTTCTGTTTTCCAAGTTGCTGTTGTATAATCTACAAAGAAATTATTTTCTACTTGTTTGTAGCTTATACGGCCACTCAGACCGATGCTCAAATTTACCGGCAGGTGGATTTATATTACCAGCTGTCATACAGTTTAGCCGTAGTATTACGTACGACAAACATTATTTATATAAATTATTCATGAAAAAAAATAATGAACTCCCAATATATACTTCAGTGGGGGATATAAAGTCGTGAAATAGCCTATTGTCGTTTAATACGTTTTAAAAATATATAGCATGTTAATCTCATATGGCATTACATCCCACATTCAAGCATATGTTATAACTAATCCTGATCGATAAAAATGATTAAACTAAGACATAATTAATTTCCAACACCACACTGTACACAACTATCAGTCTTTGCATTAATGTTGCAACAGCACAATACTGTGCATAATACACACTTTAAGATGATGACGACTGGAAAATGAGTGAGAGATGACTGAAGTGTTTATATCCAGAAATATCAGGGTGCGAGCGGTCCTGTTTCATGAATCAGAGGATCAGGCTTGCGTGATAAGGGAGCTGCCAGCTGATCACTTCCCTAGCAAGTCGCTAAAAACACTCTATAGCCTACATCCCAATGTGCATACTATCCACCCTAAATAGTACTGAATATTACTAATGTCACATAGACTACTATTTAGGATGGATAGTGTGCACGTTGAGACGCAGGCACTGTCTTTACAGCACATGGAGCGCGATAATGCACAGCCGCGCCAAACAGACACAAAGAATATAACCAGTTTAACCGCCATCATTTCGAATGATTTATTAAATTTAGCTCTTAATGAGAGCTCTGTAGTCTCACCAATAATTCACCAAGAACGTTCAAACATTTTCATGACATTTAATTCGTAAAACGACTTTGATTCCCGAACTGGTTCTGAACGAGGCTATCTATCACTGTAACCGGAAAAACTTTTACCCGGCGTGGATCATTCCGGAAGCCAAAAACCCGGAAGTGTGAAAAAGGTCTATAAGAAAGGCACAAGCAAACAGGGAGAGTGTAGTAGCTGTATTTTTAACATAGAAAATGAGACCCTTGAGCAAGGCACCGTACCCCCAACTGCTCCCCGGGCGCCGCAGCAATGGCTGCCCACTGCTCCGGGTGTGTGTTCACGGTGTGTGTGTTCACTGCTGTGTGTGTGCACTTGGATGGGTTAAATGCAGAGCACAAATTCCGATTATGGGTCACCATACTTGGCCACATGTCACTTCACTCACTCAATTAAACTGAATAAGATAGGGGTTGGAGGGAAGATTTTTAATTGGATATTGGATTTTCTTTGCGGAAGGAAAATACAAGTAAGGATTGGGACAGACGTGTCAAATCAATACACAGTTGGAAATGGCACACCTCAAGGCAGTGTGATAAGCCCTTTACTCTTCATTATTATGATAAATGATATATTTGGGGAAGTTCCAGAAGACATAGGTAAGTCTCTGTTCGCAGACGATGGGGCTCTGTGGAAGAGAGGAAGAAATATGGAATACATAACCAGGAAGATATAGGAAGCAATTGATAAAGTAGTGCAGTGGGGTTATGAGTGGGGGTTTAGATTCTCTATAGAAAAGACGCAGTCAGTCTTTTTTACTAGAAAGAGAATGCAGGAGGGAGTGAGGCTAAGAATGTATGGAACACACTTGGAGAGGGTCGGAACTTTTAAATTTTTAGGTATTTATTTAGATTCACGATTAACATTTGCAGAACATATTCGGAGAATGGAGGATAAGTGCAAAAAAGTAATGAATGTAATGAGATGTCTGAGGGGAAGAGATTGGGGTGCAAGTAGATTATCTCTGAAAAGAATATATGTGGCACTAATTCGATCAGTTTTAGATTATGGAAGTGTAATATTCGGATCAGCAGCTAAATCTCTGTTAAAAAAGTTAGAGGTAGTCCAGGCTCAGGCTTTGAGATTATGTTGTGGAGCTTTCAAAACAACACCAGTGTCAGCTATACAGGTAGAAATGGGAGAACTTCTGCTAGAATTAAGAAGAAAACAGTTGATGGCAAATTATTGGGCTGGCTTACAAGGACATAATAATTCACATCCCACTAAAGAAGTATTGCAGGACAGCTGGGAGTATGGGAAAAATCTAAAAGAGAATTTTGGCCGGATTGGAAATGATATAGCAAAAGAACTAGAAGTGTTTAATTTGAGGATAGGTTCAACTGTAGTCTTTTCAGAGATTGCTCCGTGGAAGTTAGTTTGGCCTGAGGTAGATTGGTATGTATTAGAGGAAAAAAGGAAGGCAAAGGAGGATATTAATTTGGATAGAGTGTTCAAGAACCGAGTTGTGAAAAAGTATAATGAGTATATCCAGATTTATACGGATGGTGCTAAGAAACCAGAGTCAGGGGTAACAGGATTGGGGGTGGTGGTACCAAATAAAGGAATAGGGATCAATAGGAGAACATCTAATATGCTAGGGGTATATACTGTGGAAATGCTGGCAATGTTAATTGCATTAAGATGGGTGGAAAGGACAGGACTGGACAAAGTTTTGATATGCTCAGATTCGTCATCAGTTTTAGCGAGTATAAGATCATTCTGTTCAAAAAGTCATCAAGATATTTTGTTTAAAGTATTACAGTCAGTGACAAGAATAGTAAACCAAGGAAGACATGTGAAATTTATATGGGTTCCAGGACATGTAGGGATAAGGGGAAATTAAATGGCAGATAAATTAGCAAAAAGGGGGTTATTAAAAAGAAACATAGAAATGCAAGTAAGTATCAGCAAAGCAGAGGTTAAAAGTGGGTAACACTTTATTTTAAGGGTCCAGAATAATGCATTAGTTACGCATTAATTAATGATGAACTTGTTCACAATTAAGCATTAGTTAAAAATGAACACACTAGTAATTAATGATTAACTTTACATTGTAAGGGTCAGAATTATGCATTAGTTAAGCATAAATAAACTAGTAATTAATGATTTACTTGTTCACAATTATGCATTAGTTAAGAATGGACACAATAGTAATTAATGATTAACTGAATGTACAGTAAATGCCTTTTAGTCATTATCTACAACTTAATAAACCACATATTATTTTTGTGTAGTGATGTAATTATATTTCTGTGCCATTCTATTAAGTTAACTGAACAATAAACTAGTAACTATGCTTAATTACTGATGGTTTTGCAGTTATAAATTGCTAAAATAGTGTAATAAAGACAATTTGACCCCCAAAGTGAAATGTAAATCCTCATTAATTATGGCACTTATTGAGTGATATTCAAGATTATTGAGCAGAATAAGCCAATAATTAAGGCAAAACTACCATTAATACAGTACTAATAAAGGCAATTTGACCCCCTATTCTAAAGTGAAAGCTAAATCCTCATTAATTATGGCACTTATTGAGTGATATTCAAGTTTATTGAGCAGAATAAGCCAACAATTAAGGCAAAACTACCATTAATACAGTACTAATAAAGGCAATTTGACCCCCTATTCTAAAGTGAAAGCTAAATCCTCATTAATTATGGCACTTATTGAGTGATATTCAACTTTATTGAGGAGAATAAGCCAATAATTAAGGCAAAACTACCATTAATACAGTACTAATAAAGGCAATTTGACCCCCTATTCTAAAGTGAAAGCTAAATCCTCATTAATTATGACACTTATTGAGTGATATTCAACTTTATTGAGGAGAATAAGCCAATAATTAAGGCAAAACTACCATTAATACAGTACTAATAAAGGCAATTTGACGCCCTATTCTAAAGTGTATACTAAATACACGGCCCTTACTAAAACAATTATTAATACATAACTTTTACAGACACAAAACAATTTTTTGGTATGTTTGGATAAAGGGTGAAAGATACAACATGGACGTATTGGCAACATTTAAACGTAAGAATATTATGCTTTTAGCTACCGCCGAAATACTTAAAAGATTTACTAATCTTTTATATAATAAAGATATCTGTACAATTTCCCTTTTACCGTTTTATAGATAAATGTTTTATCCCTAAACTCAAACATAACCATTTTATAGAGAATATAAAATGAACATAATGGATATTAATATTTAGAAAAATGACAATTTTAGTAACACTATTGCATTAAAATAATGTTTTGAGACACTAAATCCACTCAAACCTCTAAACCTACCCATAACCATTTTTTTTAAATATGTAGAATAGTAGAAAAGTAGAAAAACATTAACAGACAGAAAAGTGTAACTTAATCACAATAATTTCTTTATTAAGAAAATGTCAAAAGTGATACCAGTAGTAGTCCGAATGATGCTGTGTTGCAGTCGCAGTCCTGTTTTGTATCAGGTACAGAGCAGAATTTAAAGGGCATATTGCAGGTTAGAGCTTCAGTGATTCAATGTATAGAAAAATAATGTATGAAATAGATTTTCTTGAAAAAAAACGTATAAATACGCTAATTAGGCTTCTGGAGTCGTTTTTTGTGAGAGAATTTTACTTCCGCATCTGAAAAATGCCAAATCGGAAGTGACGTAACTGAAGGGAGCGCGATCAATATAAACAATAGGAAAACAATGGATCTCAATGACAGTTCGGACGCTGAGGAAATTGTAAATGTTTATTCATACTCGTATAACAAACCACAGCCATACAATTAGCCTGCTATGTGGTCAAGAGAGCAGGACAGGCCAGAATTAGACAGAATAACGGTCAAAAGAGACAAATTGAGCTGTTGTGTGAGGAGAACCAGTGGAGAACAGGGCAGAGACCGGTGTTAGCTTATAGATAGCCTATACACGTTAGCAAACGATATGTAACAGTTACATATCAGATCACAATATTGTACAGATTATTATGAATCAGGCAAAAGCAAAGCTATTGGTCATCTAGGAGTAACGTTATTGATTACTAATAACAGAAACTAATAAACTTCCTTAATATCCGTCCACACTAACGTTACGTGATATAGCGGTTTCTCATCACGACTGATTTGGTAACGTTAGTTAACAAATGTAAAAAAAAAAAAAATGATAAAAAAACAAGACTTACGGTGCACCATTCACGTTTCATCTCTCTGACGGATCCGTGATCATGTCTCCCGCCGGAGGCCGAACATGCAGTGTTACTGTATGTGTTTCTTGTAATGTTATCCTTTATTCATTCATTATGTGTTAAGAGTTTATTCCGTGCCGATCACTGTGTGGGGATGCATATGACGCCATGATTATGTAGTTGTGTAACTTTAATGTATAGCTATACGTTTACAGTCAAGTTTATATACATGGCATGAATGAAATTGGAGTACATTACCAGCACATAATTCAAAACTGTTTTGTGTGAGTGTGAGACTGTATGAATTTGTGAACATAATTTGTATTCATCAGTGTTGAAATTGATTCAAGTAAAAACGGTGAAGAAGCATCGCGTGTGTAAGTTTATTCATTTAATATAATCATTTTACAGTAATATTACAATGTTGAACTCCATCATATCGCCAGGATGATAATCCTCCGGTCTATAATGAACGTGTTTTCGAAGCAGATGCAGAAGTGAAGTCCGTCTCTTCACCTGCACAAACACACCGGCACGGAAGATAACACCGTCCTTTTTCTGGTTAGTAAACCTCTGGACTCGATGTCCTGACAGGCTGGAGTTTGTGCAGCCTCCACAAACACAATAATTTACCATTTCGATGATAAATAGAATACAAAAACTACCGAAAACACACTGATTCACGACCGCTGTTACTGAATATCAACCTACTCTGCACTGAATCAACACAGCTCGACGATCGACTCCCTTTAGTGACGTAAAATGACGCGACGCTGAAAAAAAAGCGGTTTTTATAGAGACCGTCACTTTATCTACTAAATTCATGCCCTTATGCCCTGCAAAACATTTTTAAACCCTGCAGTACCTTTTTATATGGTATTTTTGTACAAGGTTATATATTCATCTCGAAAAAAATGTTTAACCTGCAATATGCACTTTAAGTTATTAATCCACGAAAATGGTATTCCACTTCACTTCACGGCATGTCGCAATCTGTGACGAAGCAGGCGAGAGCCAATGAGCGTTGACATCACTGCCGTAAAACGTGTTGAATTCATAACGATCGCTGGATTTGTTTACGGTTGCTGTTGAGGACGGAGATGAAGATCGGTGTATAAAGAATTCAATTTGGATCTGTTCCTCGCAGTCGTATGGATTATAAAGATGTAGATTAAAGCGGATTAAATTGACGTCTTTTGTGAATTTATGTTGAGTTTCGGTATATTTTCTAGTCCTGTGTCTGAGAAAACGCCTTTTGTGTCCCACGGCGATCAAAATAAGTATTACATGATAAATAATGGTTAGATGATTACAGAAATGTTGTTCATTTTAAGGTTTTAAAGTGCAGTTTTGTTTAACGTAATTCTTTGAAACGAGTTTGCAGTGAAAGTCACGAACAGCAAACTGTTATTACATGTAATAATTTTTAGTGCTGTCAATATTGTACGTTTCAGTGTATGAAAAACGTAATTAAATATGTGTTGTAGAACCACACTTAGCGTAAAAATACATTCTCGTGCGATCACGCTGCAGAATAATTGAAAACAAATAGTGTAAATAAGAACCTATAAAGGGATCAAATTATCTTTACTGTATTAGTGGCAGTTTAGCCTTAATTATTGGCATATTCTGGTCAATAAAGTTGAATATCACTCAATAAGTGCCATAATTAATGATTTGGCTTTCACTTTAGAATAGGGGGTCAAATTGCCTTTATTAGTTCTGTATTAATGGTAGTTTTGCCGTAATTATTGGCTTATTCTGCTCAATAAAGTTGAATATCACTCAATAAGTGCCATAATTAATGAGGATTTAGCTTTCACTTTAGAATAGGGGGTCAAATTGCCTTTATTAGTTCTGTATTAATGGTAGTTTTGCCTTAATGATTGGCTTATTCTGCTCAATAAAGTTGAATATCACTCAATAAGTGCCATAATTAATGAGGATTTAGCTTTCACTTTAGAATAGGGGGTCAAATTGCCTTTATTAGTACTGTATTAATGGTAGTTTAGCCTTAATTATTGGCTTATTCTGCTCAATAATCTTGAATATCACTCAATAAGTGCCATAATTAATGTGGATATACATTTCACTTTAGGGGTCAAATTGTCTTTATTACACTATTTTAGCAATTTATAACTGCAAAACTATCAGTAATTAAGCATAGTTACTAGTTTATTGTTCAGTTAACTTAATAGAATGGCACAGAAATATAATTACACCACTACACAAAAATAATATATGGTTTATTAAGTTGTAGTTAATGACTAAAAGGCATTTACTGTACATTCAGTTAATCATTAATTACTAAGTTATTTTTGTTTATTTATAGCATAAATGTGTATCTTTCAAATATTTAATAAATTGTAAGTAATGGCTAATATGCCCTACTATATGTTAAATTAATCATTATCTACTATTGTGTCCATTCTTAACTAATGCATAATTGTGAACAAGTAAATCATTAATTACTAGTTTATTTAAGCTTAACTAATGCATAATTCTGACCCTTACAATGTAAAGTTAATCATTAATTACTAGTGTGTTCATTCTTAACTAATGCTTAATTGTGAACAAGTTAATCATTAATTAATGCTTAACTAATGCATTATTCTGGACCCTTAAAATAAAGTGTTACCAAAGTGTGATATGGGAGAAAATAAATCAAAAGTTGCAAGTAATGTGGGATAGAGAGGAGAAAGGGAGGCACTTATATCAAATCCAGAGTCATGTTAAAGAGACAAGAGTTGGTAGTGGAAACCGGAGAGAAGAAATGGTGTTAACTAGGTTAAAATTGGGACACTAAATAAAACACTTAAGATAATAGGGAAACATGAAACCGGTCAGTGTGAAGGGTGTCAAGAAGAGGAGTCAGTAGAGCATGTAGTCTTGAGATGTAGTAGGTATGAAACACAAAGAGAGGTGATGAGGAATAAGCTGAGGGGGACAGGGGTCCAAGACATCACATTAAAAGGGGTATTGAGCACAAAATGTAGGGATCAGACCAGAATTCTTATGAATTTTTTAAGAGAAACAGGGGTTTTTGATAGGATTTAAATAAATATAGGGGTAAATAGTATTGTAGGTCAGGGGAGAAGTGTGTGAGTGTATGTGTGTATGGTATGTGTGAACAGGGGAGAATGGGGGAAGGTGGATGATTAGTCTGTAAACCTATTTTCTGGTCCACACTCCGGAACAGAAGGGGGCGGTAATGCACCAAAATGCTGGATGCCAACCGCCGTAAAACAAGAAGAAGAAGAAGTCAGGTTGTTTTGGAAGAGGGAAGCTTGGGCACCCTAGCACCTCCAGCAAAACTCATTGGAGTTCTGATTGAGAAACTTTGTTTCCAGTTCAATCATGTAAGTTTTGTTTATCTTTGTGTTATACATCTGTTTTCACTTGATGTATATAATTAAGTTGGCTTGAAAAAGCCAACATATTGTTATGCTTATTAAACTTTTTATTATTATTCTTCTTACCCTAAATTTCCAACTCTAACTCCTCCTAGAGCTTTTACTCTACAACCACCAAACTCGGATTAGACCTTCAGACTGTTCTGACTTAGTGTGCTATATCTTTTCTAACTGATCGGACTTACGGTTTTCCTAAAAATGCTGATTATAACTTGGAAAAATCCCATTGACTTTCATTGAACTGCCTTGGCTGATCTGAACATTCCGTCCAACTGTCAAAATTCAAATTCAAACACACAGACTCAATTTAACTGCCATTCCTATTTCTGAGCCATTTAAACTCATTCAAACTCATTCAATCTATCTGTCTATCAATCAAACAAACTAAATCTATCTATCTATCTATTTTTCTATCAAACTAAATCTATCTATCTATCTATCAATCAAACAAACTAAATCTATCTATCTATTTTTCTATATCTATCTATCCATCTATCTATCACTTCTCATCTATCTATCCATCTATCTATCACTTCTCATCTATCTATCTATCCATCTATCTATCACTTCTCATCTATCTATCTATCTATCTATCTATCATATATAGAATATCCTAGCAACCTCATAGGAATACCCTAGCAACCCAAAGCATAGAGGGATATCTTCAAATCTGAATATCATTGAGACATGGGGGTTGGTTTATATTGTCAAGCAGCCTTTGGAGTATCATCATTGGTAGCTGCCAAGCCACTCCCTAGCAACCAAACAGAGTACCCTAGCAACCGTTTTGCAAGATCTATATCTCTGCATCAGAATATAGTACAGGCATGGGGGTTGGTTTATATTGTCAAGCAGCCTTTGGAGTATCATCATTGGTAGCTGCCAAGCCACTCCCTAGCAACCAAACAGAGTACCCTAGCAACCGTTTTGCAAGATCTATATCTCTGCATCAGAACATAGTACAGGCATGGGGGTTGGTTTATATTGCCAAGTAGCCTTTGGAGTATCATCATTGGAAGCTGCCAAGCCTTTGGAGTATCATCATTGGTAGCTGCCAAGCCACTCCCTAGCAACCAAACAGAGTACCCTAGCAACGTATTGCAAGACCTATATCTCTGCATCAGAACAACATACAGACATGGGGGTTGGTTTATATTGTCAAGCAGCCTTTGGAGTATCATCATTGGAAGCTGCCAAGCCTTTGGAGTATCATCATTGGAAGCTGCCAAGCCACTCCCTAGCAACCAAACAGAGTACCCTAGCAACCATTTTGCAAGATCTATATCTCTGCATCAGAACATAGTACAGGCATGGGGGTTGGTTTATATTGTCAAGCAGCCTTTGGAGTATCATAATTGGTAGCTGCCAAGCCACTCCCTAGCAACCAAACAGAGTACCCTAGCAACCGTTTTGCAAGATCTACATCTCTGCATCAGAGCATCGTAGAGACACGGGGGTTGGTTTATATTGTCAAGCAGCCTTTGGAGTATCATCATTGGCAGCTGCCAAGCCACTCCCTAGCAACCAAACAGAGTACCCTAGCAACCGTTTTGCAAGATCTATATCTCTGCGTCAGAACATAGTACAGGCATGGGGATTGGTTTATATTGTCAAGCAGCCTTTGGAGTATCATCATTGGCAGCTGCCAAGCCACTCCCTAGCAACCAAACAGAGTACCCTAGCAACCGTTTTGCAAGATCTATATCTCTGTATCAGAACATCGTACAGACATGGGGGTTGGTTTATATTGTCAAGCAGACTTTGGAGTATCATCTCTCTATCTCTCTATCTCTCTATCTATCTATCTATCTATCTATCTATCTATCTATCTATCTAACTACTAAACTTAAACTTTCAAACTGAAAACTTTTAAAACTACTTCAAACTTTCTGGACCGGCTTTTTCAAGCCAACTTAAAGTTTGTCTCAACGAACTTTTTTATCTAGTTTATGTTGGGATTTCTTTAGCTAATGGTAGATTTCTTTTTTTTTTTGTAGATGGACTCTTTAAATGTTGCTTTATATTTATGGACATCAAGTGTTTTTCCCCATTGGATTGTTCACTACATTACTTTGTGGATTATCAAATGTCCTGAGTACAAGGATTTGACTGTGGACTATTTTGTTGGCTGGATGATTTGAAGAGCACTTGAGGAGGGTTCACTTTTTGTGGGAACGTTTTTTTTTTTGGTTCATTATCAACGGGACATGGATATTATCCTGAAGCTTGACTATTCAACGTGTTTGGGGATAGATTTACCCAAAGAATCACTCATCTACAACTTTGAACTGATCAGATAAGCTTTGTTTTCCATCGCCATTGCCATTCTTTTCCTGTTATTTCACATTACTTTATAGACAATCTACAAGTATATTATCTTGATTTACTGTACTGGTTTTGTTTCAGTTCATTCTTATTTTCATGTACGTGCATTGGTCTATTTGTTTATTTTTTTGGTTTTCCGAAGACAATCAATTTATATAAAGGTGTAGAAATATAAGTCTTGTCTTTGATGTTTGTGACAATACACTGGGAAATAATAGATTAATACATATTTTTAGCAGCGTTACGTTAATAGTTGGTGGGCCCCTCCTGTATTTCAGATACGTATAACTGCTGACAGTGGTTATAACTGGGCAATAATTTAGCTGGAGGCAAGGTTTTTTCGCAGCCTGTCCTTGTGGACAACCCTGAGGCGTTGGGTGAATTGACAGAAAAAGCTGAACAGTCTCCTAGTGCATTTCCAGTTTGTGCAGTAACGCGCGCTCAAGCTCGTAAGCTCCAGGATGTTGTTGACTTGTCAGATTTGTTTTTAGTATCTGATGGTGAAAGAGAGGAAGCTAAAATTATCGTTCAGCCTGAGCTAACATTACCTGTAAGTGAAAGTGTTCACAAAAATCATAAGTCCCTCCAGGACGGAGGAAAGCATTGGGCCATGTTGCAAAAATCTGATCCTTCACTGAGTGCATGTGTTGCAGCTGCAATTGACAAGGATAGTCTTCCCGAGTCTGGAGTTGCATTTTATTGGGATAACAAAGTGCTTATGAGTAGGTGGAAAAGGGATGACACCTTTTGTCAAGTTGTAGTTCCCTCTGCGTACTGCGCACAAATACTTAAGCTTGCTCATGATTGTAATGTTCGGCCTTCTGTTATTCAAGAAGTGACGCATGAACATTTGTGCTGCTAGCTTCTGTGAGCTGCAAGCTATATTTTATTTAATAGACATCCACACATGGTATGTCCAACAACTTTCTGTCTACTTGTTCGTCTATATCAACATAAGCATCACACAGAAGGAAAGGCTATGGTACCAGGAGTCGGATCAGGAAAAGAACTGATACAAGATGGACACAGTAAAACCACCAACTCCGCTGAAAATGACGGGGAATGTGGACGCGAACTGGCGAACCTTCAAGCAACAATTTCAGCTCTACATTGCCGCGGTTGGAGTTGATCGTCAGGTGGAAGAAAGAAAAATAGCCCTTTTGCTAACCATTGCAGGAGCGGAGGCTATTGAAGTATTCAACACCTTTGTATATAATGAACCCGACGATAAAGACAAGTTTGACGAGGTCCTAAAGAAGTTTGATGAACACTGTCTTTCGAAGAAAAATGAAACTTACGGGAGATATGTATTTCGTTCTCGTCTCCAACAGCCTGGTGAGTCGTTTGATAATTATCTCACCAATCTCAAAATAAAAGCTCAGTCCTGCAACTTTGGTGATCTAAAAAATTCAATGATAAGGGATCAGATTGTATATGGGACGAATGAAAAGAAGCTAAGAGAAAAGCTGTTGAGAGAAGCGGATCTCACACTGGCAAGTACAATAAAAATATGTCAAGCTAATGAGCTGGCAAAGCAACATGCTCTTACTTTTCAAGCGGCGCCATATGACCAAGAAAGCGAGTCCGTGAATGTAGTGAAAATGAAAGGAAAATCACAGTTCAAGTTCAAACAAAAGACAAAAAGAGAGACAATGATCAAACAGAGTTTGACTGTAAGAAGTGCGGTGAAACGCACAGACCGAGACAATGCCCTGCATTTGGAAAAGCATGTGCAAAGTGTAAAAAGCAAAATCACTATGCGAAAATGTGTCATACCAGAAAAAAAGATACACATAGTGCAGGATGACCCAGATGACAGTGATGATTTGAGCGAGCCATTTTTCATCAAAATAGTGTCGTGTGAGAAAAGTGCAGTAAAAGATGATAAATGGACTGCACCTCTGTTAGTCAATGGGACACTAGTAACCTTCAAAATTGACACCGTAGCCAAAGCCAACTTGATCAATGAAAATGATCTGAAAGCTCTTGAAGAGAAACCAAAAAGAGTTGCAGACAAGGCAATGTCATTAAAAGCATACAACAATCAGCCAATAAAAACTATGGGTAGTTGTAGGCTCAAATTGACTGCAAAAGGCAGACAACACCACTTGATGTTTACAATAGTGCCAAGTGGACACGAGTCGATCCTCGGAGACAAAGCATCTGAAGATCTTGGACTAGTCAAGAGGATCTACCAGATCAACAGTGACAACATAAAAATAGACAATCAAATCAAAAGGCTGTCACAAAGCGAAGGTAGTACAAGTATTGTGAACAAATACGCGACTGTCTTTAAAGGACACGGTACACTACCTTACACTTACAAAATACAGCTCAAGGAAGATGCTAAACCTGTAGTGCATGCCCCAAGGAGAGTGCCAGCACCTCTTAAAGCAGGACTTAAAAAGGAACTGAACAGAATGACACAGATGGGAGTCATCGAGCGAGAGGAAGAGCCCACAGACTGGGTAAATTCCATCACATGTGTTAAAAAAAGAAACTCCCCTGAGTTACGTGTCTGCCTAGATCCTAAAGATTTGAATGAAAATATTAAAAGAGAACATTATCAAATCCCTAAGAGAGAAGAAATTCTGAGTGACATGGCCGGTGCAAAGTACTTCAGCAAATTAGACGCCTCGCATGGATTTTGGCAGCTGAAACTGGACCCAGAAAGCAGTTTTGTGAGGCTTCCATTTGGCATCAAGTCAGCGCCAGAGATCTTTCACAGAGCTATGGAGTCAATCATAGAGGGTCTGGAAGGAACACGATTGTACATTGATGACATAGTTGTCTGGGGAAACACAAAACAACAACATGATGAGAGACTTGAGAAGCTGTTACAGAGAGTGAAAAAGTACGGACTAAAACTAAAAAGAGAGAAATGTCTTGTTGGAGTGACAGAAATGACATTCTTAGGAGACAAGCTCACAGCAAACGGCGTGCTTCCAGACAAAACAAAAGTGCAAGCCATACTGAATATGCCAGCTCCAACTGATAAAAAAGGTGTTTTGCGAGCAATGGGGATGGTTAACTTTCTGGGTAAGTTCATTCCCAACCTCTCCTCAAAAACTAAATGCCTCAGAGAGCTGCTGCATCACAACGTTGCATTTGAGTGGACCACAAAACATGAAAAAGAATGGAAAGAACTGAAGAGAACTGTGACTGCTGAACCAGTTTTAACCTACTTTGATCCAACAAAACCAACCAAAGTCTCCACTGATGCATCAAAAGACGGACTAGGAGCCGTATTGCTACAAATGACTGAAGAAAAATGGCAACCTGTAGCATATGCATCAAGATCAATGACTAAGACTGAAAAACGCTATGCTCAGATTGAGGATCATAAACCACTCATATCAATCTGTAAAAAGAATCTCAAATGACATGTCGCCCAGAATCCAACGAATGATGATGACATTGCAGCGCTATGACTTTGACCTAATATACACGCCAGTTAAATACATAGTGCTTGCTGACACACTTTCTAGAGCACCAGAACTCAACAGTGGCACAGCTGAGAACACCGCAGCAGAAGATATTGAAACACACATCAACATGGTCACTGCCTCACTGCCTGCATCAGACACCATACTGCAGCAGATTGTTAAAGAGACAGCAAAAGACTCCATGTTACACAAAGTGTCTCACTGTGTAAACAACGGCTGGTCGAAAGGAGTTTGCCCACAGTTTTTCCCGGTGCGGGCAGAGCTGTGTATGTCAAAAGGACTCCTGCTGAGAAAGAACAGGATTGTTATCCCACAGACCATGCGCAAGGACATGCTTCACTGTCTTCATGAAGGACACCTGGGAGTGGAAAAATGTAAGAGAAGAGCACGTGAAGCCATCTACTGGCCAGGTATCAACAAAGACATAGAGGAAATGATTGAGAAATGTGACATCTGCCTCAGACACCACTACAAACAAGTCAAAGAGCCAATGCTGGTGGCCGACCTTCCCACTGCTCCTTGGCAAAAGGTTGGCACAGATTTATTTAATCTGTATGGCAAGGACTATCTTCTTGTTATAGACTATTACTCGAACTACCCTGAGATTGCGCAACTCTCCAGCACCACCGCACAGTCTGTTATAGTGCACATGAAAGGGTTCTTTGCCAGACACGGAATCCCACAATGTGTTGTGAGTGACAACGGTCCGCAGTATGACTGTGGAGAGTTTAAAGAGTTTGCGAAGCACTACGGATTCAAGCATGTTACCTCAAGCCCATTGTACCCACAAGCCAATGGTCAGGCTGAAAAGGGAGTACAAATTGTTAAGAGACTACTGAAGAAAGCCAAGGACGGTAAGACTGATCCTCACCTTGCTTTACTAAGCTACAGAGCTGCACCTCTGGAGTGTGGAGCGTCCCCTGCTGAGCTGCTTATGTGTCGCAAGCTCCGCACCACACTACCGCAATTGCAACCAGGACGAGACAATAACAACTGGATTAACAACAAAAAGAGACTCAAAATCAGACAAAAAATGGCATATGACAGAGCTACAAAAAGTCTGGAACCTCTTTGTGAAAAGGACACTGTGAGAATAGAGGGACCTAATTGCTGGGACAGAAAAGCGACCGTGCTCAGTGAAGTCGGACCTAGATCTTACGTTGTGGAAACAGAGGATGGACATAAAGTGAGGAGGAACAGGAGGAGTCTGTTAAAGACTCATGAGAACACTGACAAACACGGTGAAACTGAATCTGAAAAACAAAATGATACACCAAATGCACACCAAGCTGAGCCTAATACCACAGCCTCTCAAATGACTGAACCAATCAGAAGGTCTACTAGACCTAGAAAACCACCTGAGAGACTTATTGAAAAAGTATAATGCTTTACATTGTTGTTTAGAGTAGAGTGCCTTGTTATTGTTATTGTTATTTCTTTATGAGGTACTTGTATTGTGCAACATGTTGACCCTTTGCATGTTCGTAAGGCGTTATTACAAGCAAAGGTTAAAAGTTAAGTAAAAAAAAAAAAAGCTGTTTCATTAACCTTTGTTTTATAACTTTGGAAAGGGATGTAATGATAGGCATTCTATTGAGTAACCACAAGGTGGCAGTATAGCCTTTCCTTCTGTGTGATGCTTATGTTGATATAGACGAACAAGTAGACAGAAAGTTGTTGGACATACCATGTGTGGATGTCTATTAAATAAAATATAGCTTGCAGCTCACAGAAGGAAAGGCTATACTGCCACCTTGTGGTTACTCAATAGAATGCCTATCATTACAATGATCATGTCCTGTCTAGTCATTTGGGCATTAGACATATGAGTGAACATATGAGTGAGTGCTCCGCTACTTCTTTTGGCCAGGGATGAAGTCTGATGTCTCCGCTTACTGCCGTTTGTTGGGATGGTGGGCTATTACAGAGCATTTTGCAAAAATTTTGCTTCTGTCGTGGCTCCACTTACACTCAAAAAAATAACTCTTTGAACGAACATAAAAAAATCATGGAAAGGATTTCCACATGATTAAGTTGCTTTATTTCAGCATTATGCAATCCTGTTATTCCAATTTAATGTACTTACGTTGGGTCAACACAACCAACTTAGTTTTTATTAACATTAAAGGTTTATTTTTACTCTATGCAAAATCCTTGAGTTGTGACAAAACAACTGACTAAGGAAGAATCTATGTAAAATAGTTATGTCCAACTTACTAAATTCAATCATGGACAGTGGTTCCACATGATTGAGACAAGTAAAATCCAATAGAATCAACCATGTTAAATTAACTAGAATCACTTGTGTTCATTTAAAATAAAATAAATAAAAAGCAATAAATAAATAAATAAAAAATAAATAGTTTTCATATACATTGATTTTTACAATTTATTCTTCTTGTTTAATTTTGTGATTTACATAACTTTTGTGATGTTCTGTGTTAGAAATCTAGATGTGATACTGGACTCATCCTAAATTGCCTTAAAGGTGCTAAAGAGGATGTTTTGTTTTATACATTTTTGCAATATTACTTGAAACTGTCTTTACTAACTGATAAAAGACTATTTATTAGGTGCACTGAAAGGAATAATATTAATATACATCATCTGTGCACGAGGCAGGGCCTTAAAAACATCAGCCAATCGTTTACACGATCATCGTGTAAAGACTGGCCCTCTGGCTTGTCAATCACTGCCATGACGTTCCTTGTGAGAGACGTGCACGGCTGTGCGCTCCAGTAACTTTCCACACTCCACAGGCGCCGCATGCAATGTTTTTGTCAGGAGACAGGAGTAACAACTGCAGATTATGAGTCCGACATAATGAATCCACTAACACGACACAGCGAATGCCGGTGGTGAACAAACACTCGTGTTATAATATTCTTCCACGAGTTTTGGGAGGCGTTCCCTCGAAATGAGCTGTGAAGGAGGGGGGTTGTTCTTACGCATGCGCTCATTTCAATAATTCACTAACAGTCTTTGATTTCTCAGTCGACAAAAAGATCCTCTGTATCATCTTTAATCAAAACCATTGTAAAGCCTAAATTGATCATAAGTCCCTTGGTGGCAATGGTTTAACAATCAACATAGGTTAACAATGCTTTTGGGAAATGTAACCCAGAGCACTACCATAGTGATTACTTTCTTATTAAAGTAATTTGTAAGTTTGTTAGCAGGTCCTCAACCCAATTACAAGTGCAACAATTCACCACAATGGTAACCCTAAAACTATTAATTAACAGAAACTTTTAAATGCCAACATAATAGAACAGCAAACATTAAAAAGTCCATCCATTTTCTCATCTTCCTAAAAACCGCTTAAAATAAAACTTTATTTCAACATTTACACTCCTAGTTCAGGCCCTTTGCAAAGCATGATGGGAAGTGTAAATCCTGTTTGATTGAGTCCTGGTTGGGTTTACTTGATTGAAACATGTTATTTCAATATGAAAACATCAAGTGAAGTCAAAGAGTAACCGTTTCAAGTCAATATAACATGAATCAATCACATTTAAGCCAGAAACCTGATACAATGGTGTTGAATCAAAATAAATTGTTTAAATAAAGTGAACAGCATCAAAAATCATTTTTTTGAGTGCATGACAAATTATAAAGAATTACTAATTAATTACTAATCACAACATTAAAGTGTCTGAGATGTGAGCAGTTGTTTTTTTTTTACTCTCAACGTGGTCATAAAATGGATCATTAATTACTAAAGTGTTACATAGTAACTATGCAGGAACTACTAGTGATCAGGACCATTATTTTAAAGTGAGAAACATGTTTTTCACTTTAAAATAATGGTCCATATCACTAGTAGTTCTTGAAGATTGTCCTTTTTACTCTCAAAGTGGTCATAAAATGCATCACTAATTAATCAAGTACCTAGTCATTCTTTAAGAACTACTAGTGATCTGGACCATTATTTTAAAGTGAAAAGATATGTTTTTCACTTTAAAATAATGGTCCTGATCACTAGTAGTTCCTGCATAGTGACTATGGTAACACTTGAGTAATTAATGATGCATTTTATAACTATATTCAGAGTAAAAATTATGACTGATTACGTCTCAGACACGATAATGTTCTTAACAATTTGTCTGTTAGTTAATAGTTATTAATGATGGTAATCTCATTAGGTAATTATTGATAAGCTAATAAGGAACTATCTTCTAAATTTGATATTACTTACTGATTAGTTAAGCTTGTTTCTATATTTGTTAATAGTAGTAGCTTAAGTGTTAATGTAGAACTACTCATTAGTCCTGCATTACTTCCTGCATAGTTACTTATTAATGACGGACCATTATTCTAAAGTGTTACCGAAAAAACCTTTAATACATCAGCCACTCCAAACCCGTTTACAGCTCTACTTGTAATTCCTTTTAAGCCAAACTTGCCTTCATCAACGCAACAGGTTGTTGCTTTCACCACGTTATTGGCCAGGAGGCTTATTCTCCTTAAGTGGATGAATGCATCTCCTCCTTCATATGATAGATGGATAAAAATAAATTATTTTGTGTTTAAAGCTGGAAAAAATTTGTTTCTCTTTAAAATGCCTTTAAAAAGCTTTCATAAAACATGGAAACTGCTGTTAAACTATATTGACTGTAAGAATGTGAGTACTGACTCAACTGAACAGGATAGTGGGTTCAAGGGGTGACCTTTACACCAGTCCTGAAATATTCCCCATCGGCTATCATACATCCAAGCCTGGGTGGAATGGGCTCTTGCATTTAATATTGTGTGCCTGACCTCTGGAGTGCATGAAGTCAGCCTAGAACTGGTCCCAGGGGCCACAGCCACAGCTGGAGAAACTCCGGCTGAGTGTGCCATATCTGCCCTCCCATTTGTGATAGGAGGTCCTTCCATGGAGGAATCTCCCATGGGGTCCCCCGTATGAGTGAGAGCAGAAGGGGAAACCATGTGCGTTTATCTCTCTGGATCCTGTCCAGTAGTGCATGGATGAGAGGGATTGGTGGAAAAGCGTACAGCAATAGGTCTGGCCAGTTGTGTGCAAAAGCATTCTGCCCCAATGGGCTATCCTGATCGTGTTCCGAGAGACATAGAAGGCAGTGAGTTGTATCTGCGAAGGCAAACAGATCCACGTGTGCCCTGCCAAATAATTCCCATATGCCCTTTACAACCTCCGGGTGCAGTCTCCAGCGGCCAGGGTTCAATGCATTGCAAGACAAGGCATCCGCTGTGCTGTTTTTCACACCTGCCAAGTGCATTGCCTTCAGAGAGAGAAATCTGGTTAGGTAGGGCACTCGTGACCCTAGTCTCAGTTTCTTGATTAATGTCATGATAGTCTGAGCACAATCCAGTGGTAATGAGGCGATCATAATCTGGGAGTCTAATACCATCCCTATGAACTAAGACCTTTGTTAGGGTGTCAGACTGCTTTTCTCCTTGTTTACTGTGAGCCCTAGAGCCTGTGCATGCCTTAAGAGTATACGTGAATTGTTGATGGTCTGTTCTCTTGAGGGGGCACACACTAGCCAATCGTCCAGGTATTGCAAAATCTTTAATCCCTGGAGCATCAGGGGTGTCAGGGCTGCTTGGATGCATCTAGTGAATATTCTTGGAGCCAGTGACAAACCAAATGGAAGGACCTTGAACTGGTATATGGTGCCCTTGAACGAAAACCGAAGAAACCTTCTGTGTTCAGGTGCTATTGGAATGTGAAAGTAGGCATCCCTTAAGTCCACTGAGGTGAACCAATCCCCTCTGAAAGCTTTGCAGAACATTGACAGTACGCAACATGTGGAAAGAAGAATATTTAAAACTTGTTTATTATTGGCCGCTAGCCTCCTCCTTTCTTTGGTATTATAAAATAAGTTGAATGAAATCCTTTGTCTGGAGCATGATGGTTCACACTCTCTATTGCTCCTTTCTTTAGGAGGGTACAAATCTCTTGAGAGAGTATTGAGGTATGAACCAGGTCTCGAACAATGGTGAATTTGGTCTGAGAGCTGAGAGGGGGCCATTGATGAAACTGCAGTCTGTAACTTTCCGTCATTGTGCGTAGGACCCACAGGTCCTTGACGCATGTCTGCCTGTAGGCCAGATGTTGGGCTGTCAAAGATCCTATCATTGGCGAGTCAGCGCCTGGCATTTCTCGCTCCGTTGTCAAAAGGTGGACGCTGAGGTTGGTACCGTGCCGACTGTCTCTGGGGGGGCTGCTCTGGCAGCCGTGCTCGGTATTCATGACTAACAAATGTAGTGTTGGGGTGGTGTCACTACCTGACTTCTCTAGGGCGGAGAAACCGAGAGAAGCTTGGGTAGCTAGCAGTGGGCACTGGGGATCGAAATTGAAAGGTTCTACACACGCTCTCCTGTTGCCGTGTTTCAGCCAATGAGGCACGATGGTCCAGGGCATCTTTCACTGCTGATCCGAACACATGGCCTGGAACAAGGAGCAAGGCCCAGATTGTGTTCCTACAAGCATCTGGTAAGGGTGTCTGAGCAAGCCATACTTGGCGGCGGTCACACAACAATATGCCTACCAGCTTGCCTAAATCTTGGGCCATATAACCCATTGTCTGCAATGCTGTACTCAGGAGATCCTCCTGAGTCCTCTCTTTATCCCCTGCCTGATAATGAGGTTTGCATCGCCAGCAGCAAGTGAGCCAGTGAATTAGAAAGCTAGCCCACCCGTGTCGCTGTGGTGTGAGCCCTGTGAATCTGAACCTAAGACTGATAAATATTCAGCAACGAAGTCTTTACAAACCGGCACAGAGAAATTGTTTGTCTTTGTCCTCTTAAAGAGGGCACTGGATCCTGCTGCTTGAGCAGGTGGAGTGTCTAGGCCCAGTTTCGCAAGAGCTACATTTATAGTGCTCTGCAGCGGAACTGCATGGCTTCCTGTAGTATCTTGTGATGTCTGTGAGCTGCCACTAAAATCCTGAGATGCTGTAGCTGACTGTGGCTCAGTGGTTGTTACTGTGCACTAGACCCAGGGTCTTGATGGACACCTGCTGGCCTGTTCCGGAATGTAGTATTTCATGCTGCTGTAGAGATTATATCATAATCCTCATAAAACAGGCTTAGTATCTTCTGCTAGAATGCTAATAGCAAGATACTTTTTATCTGTTCCATGTCGGATGACAGACTCTCTATGTGTATATGTGTAGACTTTCTTTTCTTATGAGGTCTCTGTCTCCTCTTTTGAGTGGCGTTTAACAGCTTCTCCTTAAAGGTCTAGCCACTGTGTCATCCACTTCACCAGTAAGGCTAGCTAGCCTATCTTGTCTCCGGGCCACTGACATTATAGAACAGTCCATACAAGGATTTGTGAGCGCCTAACAGAGGTGGTCCAACCCTAAGCATGATGGGCAAAGTTGATGGCCATCATACAGCTCCATTGAATTAGAGCATTGGGCACACTGTCCTAGTCCATCCATAGTCTCAAAAATCTCAACCTCTCAATCTAAATAGTTTTTTACCCTGAATAATTACTCTTAATCTATATCCGAAATTAGATGAATTATTTTAGACTACCTAAACGAAAAAGAGAGAAGGAAAGGAAGAAAAAAAAGTTATAATAATAATAATGATAATTATTATTATTATTAATAATAATTATCATAGTAATATCTCTTTTAATCACTCAATATTCTAAGCAAATTTACAGAGCGTGGCTCAAGGGAAGGTATGCTGTCTTTTCAGAATAGCCTGTTACCGAGCTAGGCTCAAGGGAGGGCTAATATATTAATTACGCAACAACTGTGAAGGCCCGCTGCCAAGCAATGCTCAAAGCAGGGCCGCCAAGCACTCAAGGTAGGCTGCTACACTATCTTACATACACACAAACAATGTGTTTCTTACCGCTATGATATAATTCCGATCAAAAGGAGAATTGAAAACGCAAAACAACAGCCTGTGGAGGATGAACTAGTCGTAGGCTCTCAAAATTAAATCACCAGGCTGTGATTTAGCTCTGATCTGCTCAGACGTGAGAAGAGAAATGAGGAAGTCTGTTGTGTGATACGCCGTATAATAACATCAGTGATGTCACACACAGGTGTCACGAGGTGACATTTTTGTTATGCAACACTCGATCTGCGGCAACCGCAAAGAGAACTTTCACTACGAAGCACCGCCCTGGCAGTCAGGAGATACGAAACATAACCAACTATGTTTGCTAGGATACTCGCCAAGATGGGCATGTTGACATAATTTTTGTGTGGATTTGTCACCCTGACTTCTTTTCTGACTTTTGTAAATTCCTGTTTCTTTTGTTCCCATTACTGTCTCGCCCCCCTCCCTTGGTTTCTTATTATCAACATCTGTGTCTTGTTTAGTCCCACATTTATCCTATGTATTTATACCCTTTTACCAAATTATTTCAATTAGCATCCAAAAAACATATTGAAAATGAGACTAACGTGAAACTTGCTCAGTTTAAGAAACATGGATAGAAATTGAAGTTGAGAGGTTTAGGTTTATACAACTAAAATGAATGGTGCAGAATTAAAAACAGCAATGTTACCATGGTATCTGTGTATTCATCCAACTTGCTCGAGGAAATATTCTTATTGTGCTGCACAAACAGGTCCTTCAAGAAACCCTGCCATGAAAAATAGAAGCATTTTATCTTTATAATTACGGCTAGACTAAAACAAAAGAGAAAAGAGAAGGTAAGAGAAAGTAATGATTTAAATATTTTTATGAAACTATGATATTTAATGAGCTAAAACAGGTCACAACTCTAGCCTGTGTGCATTTACCTTGAGCTCCATAGCTGATATGTAACCACTGCTGTCAGCATCATGTTTCCTCCAGATCTATGATGGGAAATGTGGAAAAAATTTTAAATGGAAAAGTGAAATAAGAGTGTGATTATGTGAAGTGCAAGTTTACCTTCATAAACTCGACACTGTTATCTAACAGAGCCTCTCTCCGAAAGATAAGAAGGAAGTTCTCATCCTCGGGCAGGATCATATTCGCCATCTAGTATACAGGCACACACACATACAATGACATGGGTTTACTGTTTGGAACCAGCTAATAAAGGGGTTTATCTTACCAAAATGGTCAGTGTACATTTTGATAATTTCACTTCCTATTTCGAATAAAACAATGACAAAAGAAAGCGCGAGTCGTCTGTTCGTTTTCGTTTAATTTAACAAACGGGAAATTAGATTTAGGCTCGATTTACATCTTCAGTATGGCCTTAATTCTGTTAGGTCAAATAAGAGTCCATACGGCACTGACAAATCCCACTTTAATAAGCTTTTGTCGCTACAAAAAAACCCCACTCACTGACATTTGAAGCAGATATATGTTGCTGGGCACATAATTAGTGCTGCTGCCACTGCAAAGCTTCTCCTCTAATGTACGACACTTGAGAGATCACAAGCAATACAGTATGCTAACACAAAGAAAATGGTTCCACCTCTTTGGATAAACGTAAAATGTTTTACTGTATTATTACTGCATGAGCAACAAGGATGTAAAAATCAATAAACATGACCGTGATAAAATGTCTAACCTTTTCCGCTCATCTTTTAAAATAATCACTATAGATGTGTGTTACACCTAAGCGAAGTAACGTGTAGCCAAGTATGGTGTCCCATGAAACATCATTAAATGCTGTATCTACATCTTGATCTTTTGTTTTAAGACTGCAACCATGACAGCAATACGCTTTATCTAAACACAAAAAAGTTGGTGTTCATCAAAAGGGTTATTTATTTATTTATTTACACATACAGTAGCCTTGACTGTCAGTGATAGGTGCTTTTATTTGGAGCAAATCTTTTATTGGATAATTTGTATATGTCTCTGCAGTCGTGGCCTAATGGTTAGAGAGTCTGACTTCTGGGTGTGTGTTCAGTACTCACTGCTGTGTGTGTGCACTTGGATGGGATAAATGAAGAGCTAAAATTCCAAGTATTGGTTACCATACTTTGCCAGATGTCACTCACTTTCACTTTCAAATAAGATGACAAATTCTTTTTTTCTTCTAAAATTTACTAGAATTTTTTTTAGGTGCATTTATCTGCTGCTAATATTTATCAGTACACTAGCAACTTAAGTGTGCCACTTTTGGTGTATGTATAGTGACACACAGAACTCTTGGACAAGCGACACTTTATTGAATGCCTTGAGAGTGAGAGCAGGTTGTATAAATTCAAATTCAGTTTCTGGAGAGTTTAGTTCCAGCCTTAATTAAACACAACTGAACCAGCTAATCAATTGCTGTGTTCGAAATCGCCCCCTATACCCTCATTCACTATTCCCTACATTTGTCCACTAATATAGTCCACTTAAGGAGTGAATGAAGGGAATTCGGACACTGAGTGCACCAGAAGGGCTGTCGCTTTTCCATAGTTTGTGCTAGCTGTTTAATAATCATTTGAAACATGGCAAACTGAAAGCTCCAGTAGTAATGAAAATATTTATCTTGAGCTCTGTCATTAAAACTAACATGTATAAACCATCATGACCATCACACCAGAGTCTCCAGCTGTCATGGACGCCACGCCAGAGTCTCCAGCCATCATGGACGCCATGCCAGAGTCCCAAGCCGTCATGGATGCTGCACCTGAAGCTACTAAGGTGGTTCCTAGGTGTTTGAAATTGGCTTCTAGTTTGGTATGTCAGTGTGTGAGCAGCTGGCATCTCAATGGTCCCAAAATTGTCTTTGAGTCCAGTGCATCACAGTCTGGTGGTATCGAGTCTGGGGGTCAGAGGTTCTTCCAGTTTTTCCCAAGGCCCCGTCTGTCAGTTAACTCTCTGTCTGCCTAGATACAACCACAGAGGTCATAAATGAACTCACTGTCTGCCCAGACACGACCACAGAGGTAGTCCCTGAACTTCTGTGGTGGTCACCAGCCCCATCTGCTCTGCTGTGGTGGCCTTCTGCTCTGTCATGGGGATCTTCAGTCCCATCTGCTCTGCTGTGGTGGTCATCTGCTTCACTGTGGTGGTCTTCAGCTCCTCTGAGATGGTCTTGAGTCCTGTCAGATCTGCCCTGGCCACCTGTCCTGGCTACCTTCTCTGACGGCTTCGCCCTGACACATCAGTCTCCAGTCATGCCTCCACTCTATGGACCTGGCCCTCTGTCCCGCCCCCACTCCACCTTCCTCCTGGATTTCTGTGACAGTTTGAGGAGCGTCTAGNTCATGGAGGAATATTCATGGTTTGGCACACTGTAATGTTGATGTCACAGCCACCAACTGGAGTGCCCATGATCTCCACCAGAGGGCACTCCTTCTGTCTCCTTTATCTCACCATGAACTACTTTTCTCAAAACCCATTGCCTGGACTAATCAAGTTCTGATTACTTACACCTGTGTGTAATTATCTCGTTTACTGCTACCTACTTAAGCCCTGTGTATTCACTTAATCTTTGGAAGTCTTGTAAAAACCTCTGCCCAAAAATAACCTAGAATATTGTCTAACACTTGACGGCTGCTCTGTTAAGTCTTCGTCGTCAGTTAGGAACACAGGTGTGCTCTTTGATACCAATCTTTAATTTGAAACCCATATTTCTAGCATCTGTAAAACCGCATTCTTCCATCTTAAAATTATATCTAAACTATGACATATGCTCTCAATTACAAATGCGGAACAGTTAGTTCATGCATTCATGACCTCAAGGCTAGATTATTGTAATGCTCTACTGGGTGGTTGCCCTGCACACTTAATAAACAAACTACAGCTGGTCCAAACGCAGCAGCTAGAGTTCATACTAGAACCAGGAAGTACAGTATGACCATATTAGCCCGGTTCTGTCAGCACCGCACTCCCTATTAAACATCTTATAGATTTTAAAATCTTGCTAATTACTTACAAAGCACTAAATGGTTTAGCTCCCCAGTACTTGAGCGAGCTCTTAACGTATTATAGTCCTACACGTCTATTGCGATCTCAGAGTTCTGGTCAGTTGATAATACCTAGAATATCAAAATCAACCGCAGGCGCTAGATCCTTTTCCTATTTGGCACCTAAATTCTGGAACAGTCTTCCTAGCATTGTTAGGGAGGCAGACACACTCTGTCAGTTTAAATCTAGACTAAAAACGTATCTCTTTAACCTGGTATACACAACACGTTATCAATTTATATTTTCATATCCATTAAAGGATTGTTAGGCTGCATCAAAAGAAGAATGGAATCTATGCTAATATTTGTCTCTCTGTTTATCCCGAGGTTTACCACAGTCAGTCGGATCCGGGCCGTATCCAGATCAGATGGAAGACCTGCATTTTAGACACAACCACAATGCATTCCTGAGGTGTCAGCTAGATTGTGTCAACTATCCCCTGTAAAGGCCTCATCGTCACGACAGCCAGTGGCACAGATCCCCAATAAATCCATTTCCATACTGGAGTGATGAATCCAATCTTCAACCAGATGGAACTGGATTAAATATTTTGAGTGTTCTGAGCCAAAACTGACTTTGGATCCGTAATGCTGCCTGCAACATAGTCATGCACTGTTCATTGTCGGCCAGAGGAGAACTGGCCCCCTGCCTGAGCCTGCTTTCTTCCAAGGTTTTTTTTTCTTTCTCCATTTTTCTCACATGATGTAGTTTGGGTTCCTTGCCACTGTCGCCTCTGGCTTGCTTAGCTGGGGACACTTGATTTTGAACAGTTTTTTTGATCTGCCTGCATTGACACCATTGTATGAGAACTGAACTGAACGATAACATCACTGTTTTCTCTAGAACTGCTGTATAGATAAATTACCTAAAATAATAACTAATGATTTTTACAACAGAAATGAATCAACACTGAATCTACTTAAGCTGGGCAATGCAATTATTTTCTTCTAGAGCTGCTGTACAGCCAAATTACTTTTACTGTGAAGCTGCTTTACACAATCTGCATTGTAAAAAGCACTATATAAATAAAGGTGACTTGACTTGTGTTACACTGCATTTCTGAGCGCTATTTCCAGTTTTCCGTTTCATGGTTTTGATCTTCTGCCGGTCTCCCTGGATTTCCCCGTTTGCCGGACAGGAAAAGAAAGCAGGACAGAAAGCAGAGCGAGGGAACAGGGGGCTTGATGCTGGGTGTCCAAAGCCGGAGGAGACGTCGCCGTCCAGCGAGGAGTGTCCAGTACATCGCACGGCACCCCTAGTGAGGGCCTCACGGCTAGTTGAGGACCAAGTGGCGATGTGTGAGCGGACCCTTTTATTTTCCTCTCTCCCCAGTCCCTCCTCATCCTTCTGTCACCTTTCTCTCACCTCGTCTGTCCTTACCCACAGGTGCTGCAGCTGTCGTGACGTTAATATTGTGATGCTAATCAATAATGTTTTGCATTATTAACATTAATATGAAGTAGCAAAGGACTTTTATGGTAATATTATTGTGCTCATTTTTCCTTCTTAGAACTTGCTAGTATACAGGTCCTTCTCAAAAAATTAGCATATTGTGATAAAAGTTCATTATTTTCCATAATGTAATGATAAAATTAAACTTTCATATATTTTAGATTCATTGCACACCAACTTAAATATTTCAGGTCTTTTATTGTTTTAATACTGATGATTTTGGCATACAGCTCATGAAAACCCAAAATTCCTATCTCAAAAAATTAGCATATCATGAAAAGGTTCTCTAAACGAGCTATTAACCTAATCATCTGAATCAACTAATTAACTCTAAACACCTGCAAAAGATTCCTGAGGCTTTTAAAAACTCCCAGCCTGGTTCATTACTCAAAACCGCAATCATGGGTAAGACTGCCGGCCTGACTGCTGTCCAGAAGGCCATCATTGACACCCTCAAGCGAGAGGGTAAGACACAGAAAGAAATTTCTGAACGAATAGGCTGTTCCCAGAGTGCTGTATCAAGGCACCTCAGTGGGAAGTCTGTGGGAAGGAAAAAGTGTGGCAAAAAACGCTGCACAACGAGAAGAGGTGACCGGACCCTGAGGAAGATTGTGGAGAAGGACCGATTCCAGACCTTGGGGGACCTGCGGAAGCAGTAGACTGAGTCTGGAGTAGAAACATCCAGAGCCACCGTGCACAGGCGTGTGCAGGAAATGGGCTACAGGTGCCGCATTCCCCAGGTCAAGCCACTTTTGAACCAGAAACAGCGGCAGAAGCGCCTGACCTGGGCTACAGAGAAGCAGCACTGGACTGTAGCTCAGTGGTCCAAATTTTGCATGTCATTCGGAAATCAAGGTGCCAGAGTCTGGAGGAAGACTGGGGAGAAGGAAATGCCAAAATGCCTGAAGTCCAGTGTCAAGTACCCACAGTCAGTGATGGTCTGGGGTGCCATGTCAGCTGCTGGTGTTGGTCCACTGTGTTTTATCAAGGGCAGGGTCAATGCAGCTAGCTATCAGGAGATTTTGAAGTGAAGTGACATGTGGCCAAGTATGGTGACCCATACTCGGAATTTGTGCTCTGCATTTAACCCATCCAAGTGCACACACACACAGCAGTGAACACACACACCGTGAACATACACACCTGGAGCAGTGGGCAGCCATTGCTGCGGCGCCCGGGGAGCAGTTGGGGGTACGGTGCCTTGCTCAAGGGTCTCACCTCAGTCGTGGTATTGAGGGTGGGGAGAGCGCTGGACATTCACTCCCCTCACCGACAATCCCTGCCGGACCTGAGACTCGAACCCATGACCTTTGGGTTACAAGTCCGACTCTCTATCCATTAGGCCACGACTGCCCCACACTTCATGCTTCCATCTGCTGAAAAGCTTTATGGAGATGAAGATTTCGTTTTTCAGCACGACCTGGCACCTGCTCACAGTGCCAAAACCACTGGTAAATGGTTTACTGACCATGGTATTACTGTGCTCAATTGGCCTGCCAACTCTCCTGACCTGAACCCCATAGAGAATCTGTGGGATATTGTGAAGAGAAAGTTGAGAGACGCAAGACCCAACACTCTGGATGAGCTTAAGGCCGCTATCGAAGCATCCTGGGCCTCCATAACACCTCAGCAGTGCCACAGGCTGATTGCCTCCATGCCACGCCGCATTGAAGCAGTCATTTCTGCAAAAGGATTCCCGACCAAGTATTGAGTGCATAACTGAACATAATTATTTGAAGGTTGACTTTTTTTGTATTAAAAATACTTTTCTTTTATTGTTCGGATGAAATATGCAAATTTTTTGAGATAGGAATTTTGGGTTTTCATGAGCTGTATGCCAAAATCATCAGTATTAAAACAATAAAAGACCTGAAATATTTCAGTTGGTGTGCAATGAATCTAAAATATATGAAAGTTTAATTTTATCATTACATTATGGAAAATAATGAACTTTTATCACAATATGCTAATTTTTTGAGAAGGACCTGTATAAACCAAAAACCTTTGCAATCTTACCAAACATCTCCTTTTGGTTCCAGGGAAGAAAAAGTCATTCAGGTTAGAACAACATGAGAGAGAGTGAATGATGACAGAATTAATTTTTTGGGGGTGGAATAGCCCTTTAAGACTTTTTCTTCCAGCTGCTGTAGTGTAACAGTTTCACAGCCCATACTTACATGGTGAAACAGTGGCAAATGAAACCGGATATGACCACAAAAATCACTTCTTAAAATGCAAAATAGTATGCTTATGGAACTACACATTTGACTTCAGTAACAATGTGGTTCTGGACAGTACATTAATGACAGCACTTGTTGTTCTAGCTCATCTCTGACAGCTGGACCTTGTTGCATCTAATTCAATGTTTCAACCATCCCCAGCCTCATTATACTTACCTATTGCACAAAAATATGAAGGAAGCAAAACAAGCCATTAACATGACAAAGCAAAAAATTATTGTAATGTCATTGATCTGATTAATTTAACTGTGCTGGAAACAGCCAGAAGCCATAGAGCAGCTAGATAACAGATGCAGCAAACCGCAGATGAATTATAGAGCAGTAGCCTGATGGTAAGGCATGCGTTTAAAAAACGCTTTGGGTTTTTTTATATTCCTTCTTTCATGCTTAATTTACCAATTCCATCAAATTACTATATTACAGGATTATTCATTTTTAAATATCAGTTTTTACTTTTATGCAAGACTAAACATTATACAAAAAAAAAAGAAAATTATTTAATTAAAGGGAAATGTAAAATAATGTGATGTACTTCCTCAATCTGCAGGCGTCCATCAGATGTAACATCATAGGCAGACATAAACCTCTTCTTTATCTGCTGTACTCTTTCTTCTGTTATCTTATCCTAAGGAGAGTAGAGAAAACAAGCTGGTTACCATGACCACATTTCCATAATTTATCACTCATTAAGCTCCCCAACATCACTCAGCAAAGCCATTAGACTGGTACACCTGTGCACCAATAGAGATGCCCTTTAGATATGCTGGTAAACAGTGAACATCTGGCACATCCTTTATTTATACAAGCCTGTTTGCTTACATCACAATAACGCTTATTCACTGGGAGTACAAATTCAGCAATATCTACTTTAGAACTACTATTGTATAAAAACAAGGTAACACTGTATATTAAGCCAAAAGTTATCCTATGAAACCTTTGTGGATCATACAAACAATCATTGTAGATCTAACTACAGAAGTGGGTTTTAGAACACTGAAAATGTATTTTTATCTTATGTGTCTAACCACAGTTTTCTGAAAAATTTTGAAAAAAGAAGAAAAAAAAGTTTGATTTCCTGAAAAGTTATTTGAATTTGAGTTCCAATCTGAGATCAAAACATTATATATATTATATTATGATAACTATAGTTAGTACAATAAGGTTCATTAGTTAAACGTTAATGTATTAACTAACATGAACTAACCATGAGCAATTCATTTGTTACTATATTTACTAATCTTTAACATTAGTTAATGAAAATACAGTTGTTCATTGTTTGTTCATGTTAGTTCAGTGCATTAACTAATGTTAACAAGATTTTAATAATGTATTAGTAAATGCTGAAATTAGCATTAACAAAGATTAATAAATGCTGTCAAAGTGCAGTTCATTAATGTTAACTAATGAACCTTATTGTAAAATGTTACCCTATAGTTTTCATAAAAATAACAAAGTGCAATTACTGTTACTATAATTGTGATAAACTGTTACATTAACCATCAAAATAAAACAAAATGACAGTATTATACAGAAATAATAATAATGATAATAAAACATTTCTAGTACCACAAAGATTTTAAAATAATTCAACAGATGTTAAATGGCTGTATTATGTCAGCTTCCTGGAGAAAAGAGAGGAAAGATCCTAGTGTGTAAACAGCCAGAGAGAACTGATGACTTCATTTACAGAGAGTATGTTTGATGTTCTTCTATAAATGTCAGAAATGTAATCAATAACACCCGTGTCATCAAACACAACAATTATACCGGAGCTGAGTCCAACATTTTTTATTGTGAATTGATAACATTTAATTAGTGAAATTAGCAAACATTGGTTTACTACAGATTATTAATTCATGTATATTTAGATTTATAAGTAATTGTCAAGAAACTTATCTATTTTATAGTCATATTTAAATGTGCATGAACTACTGATCTGTTAATCATTATATAAAGGTTTTTTTTTTTTTTTTTTTCACAAACCTCTGGCCCTAATTTCTTCAGCATGTGCCGGAAAAAGTCATCCAACTCTTTCCCTTCAATGTAGCCATTATCTGCAGAAAAGTATTTATCAATGCAATTTTATGAACAGATAAACAGAGACAATACTGAAATCTAAACACAATACTCACAATATATGGAAATATGACATTTGAAAGCAGAATTGAAATTGTTAAATTCTCACCATCAGCATCAAAGTGTTGCCAAATCTGTAGAAAACCAGCAGCATCTAGATTGGCAAAAGCACAGTCCATGATAGAAAAAAATTGCGTAAAGGATACAGTGATTATAGAGCAAGAGAAGAAATATGATGCGCTTGTGCTCAGAGAAATTGACTGTAGATGTATCCACTTTCCTCTGACTCCACTGTGTCAGAATAAAACCCCTCCTCTTTCACACCACTCACATTAGCCATATGCCGAAAGCCTGATATGATCTGAGGACAAACTTTAGTACGTTTTATCACAATCAAACTGTAGGCTTATTACTTATTGCGTGTTACTTCATATTCACTACCAGAAACTATTGGCAAACTGCTTGAATAAAAAGTAGGAAATGGAGGAATACTAGAACTGTAGAATATCTACAGTAATATAATGGTGTACATAGCAAAAGCCATAAGTTATTTCTGTTTTACATTCCTCACCAATAAGTCAAAAGTTATTATACATTTAACTAATATAATATATGGATAAACATTAAATTGTATTTTGTGCTATATGACACACAAGGGTATCTACTCATTGTTTTAGTGACAGAATAATAGGGAACTGAGAAGTCTGAAAGGTTTTTTGTGAATCAGTTTTACTCCCACACTTACAAAAAAGAAGTTGATTCAAGTGAGCTTTTAGTATACTTCTTTTTAGCTAAAATTTAGAAAGTATACTTTCAGTCTACTTTTTATTTCTCAGAAACTGGCTATACTTTATGTACTTCTCAGAAATATACTTAAAATTACACTTAAGTTTACTTTGACTTATACTGACAGAAGAGTCAGAGTGTATTTGGCCTATACTATCAGGGTTCTGACACTTTGATTTGTTTATTCTTGGTTTATGGTGGGTACTCTGTGCCAAAACCAAATTTCCAAATGAAAGACCAACCGACAGAATGTTAAAAACAACATCTGTCCTCACATTTTGTGCTTTGAGCATCGTACACTGCGTCACACGTGAAGTCTTCTTGAAATTAGATGGTTTTTAACCATGTAAGGAGCCAAACTGCTGTTTAAAAGACTATAAATGGACATTACAAACACTAGATATAAATATTGTATACATAAAACACAATTTTTCCTGCTTCTTGTGCTCGTGAGTATGTATTATTTACTTTCAAAGAGCACATATACTGTACATACAGATACCATGGTCTTAATTTGAGACGAGACTCTGGAATGGGGGCCATGACGGAACAAAACTCTGGAATGGCGGACATGACGGGACGAGACTTTGGGATGGCAGCCATATTGTGAACAGGCTCTGGTGCGGCGGCCATGTTGTGAACCGGCTCTGGAATGGCAGCCATGTTGTGAACTGGCTCTGGAATGGCAGCCATGTTGTGAACTGGCTCAGGTGTGGGAACTACAGGGCAAGAAGGTACATATAACCAGTGCCGCATTAAGCCTTCGCGGGGCCCTGGGCTAACGAAATGGTAAAAACATTTCTAGGATTGACAACAACAGTACTATAGGCTCATATGCGCTCCTCCATCATTATGACTTTGCATTGCTGATCTAAAAATGTAAAAAATTAAATTAAAATTAAAAAAAGGCTTTTTAACAAGTCCAAGTTTAAATTCGACCGATTCGACTCTGGCTTTGGAATTTCAGAATGGTCATAGCATCATTTCAGATGCGATGTGTCCAAAGATTATTCTAGTTGATTAATTATTCTGTCACAGACTTTTTTTGATGCACGTTTTATTCCTAATAAATTTACTATTAGTTTCTTCTCTAAATATGTTTCCTTCACGTTTTATGTGCATTTTATTTCGTTGAATAAAAAATATCCACCCCAACGAGTGTACAAGTTACATTTATTTACGTCTTGTGCAGTATCTTAAAATGTGCAGTATCTTAAAATGTGCAGACGTAGCCGTTGTTTTTTTTTTTTTTTTTTTCAGAAAACCAATATGACTGATTTAAAATTCTGTACTACTTACATTACTGCATGCATAAGTTTCAGAAACCCACTTTAAAAAAGTCAAATACAATAGATCATGGTTAAGACATGGTAATGGACCTTTTCTTTGTCCATTTATTCAGCTTCTTAATGATTTTAGTAGCTACATATAACAGATAGGCTTTAGCAAGTTATTGACAACATTATTTCTATTATACTTCATTTTTATGAACATGCACACGGCTTCTGTCTCGCGTACAGACGTGCGTGTGAGCCTTTAAAAGTATGTGGCTGCGGAAAGAGTGCGCAGTGCACACGCCGACCGCATATCTAGTGGACTTTTGTTTTCAAGCACTTAATTCACTTTCACATGGGCTGGTGTGCAGTACACACACGGTCCGTGCCATCACAAAAATTGGGCTGCACGCGGACGGGGAGTGCGGACGTCCGCGAACCCTCCTGATGAGGAAAATTACACGATGCAAACGCCCGAAGTATACCTTGGTATTAAGCCCGTAATAGCAGGCCACCAATCCACCCAGGCCCATATGCACGTGCACACCCAGACGCTACGCCACTGTCCTGGTTGTATTCCTGTGTGCGTGTCCGCTGTACGTGTGACTCTTGATTCAGGCGTGACAACGATGCATTTTAAAACGCAAAAGAGGATTGTCTCAGGGGCCCCCCAGTGTTCAGGGCCCTGGGCTGCAGCCCATGTTGCCCATGTTGCCCATTAGGATAACGCAGCCCTGCATATAACATAGGGCTAGCAATTTTTAAAACAGGACATGCTGGTGACAAAGATGGGCCAAGCTCAGTGGCCATCGGAGCTTAGTGTGTGTTCCCTCAGTGAGCGAACTTCGAGGACCATAATGGATTAAGTGGTCTTTAAATGGATTATTGAGTCCATAACAAAATAAGTCTATTAGAACGTAATCTGGGAGATCAGAAACATTTGCAATGTCCAAATAATCTTGTATATGGTCCTCAAGAGATTTGTTACCTTGGCAAAGACGGATGATACGTACTGCTGGATCCATGTGTGGCTAGGTCTTCTGTTATGAACTGCTCCGAGGCCCAAATGGTTGAGGATCCAAATGCAGTGTTTTATTAGAGGGTAATCCACAATCGTAATCAAAAGCCAGGCAAGGGTCAAAACACAGTTGAGCAATCCAAACAAAGATAAAGTCCAGGGCACAGGCAAAAACAGAGGCAACCTGAGATGTAGGAAACAAAACCAAAATCCAAGACACAGGCGAAACCAGATACAAAGGCTCAGATATGCAACTATGCAGACATACAAGACCTAGCGATGAGTGACTGAAAGAACCAGGTTTATATATGCAGAAACTAACAAGATAATGAACAACAGCTGAATGTAATCAGGACTGATAAGTCTGGGCAGTGGGTTATGGGAAATGGAGTCTGTGATGGTGAGGCAATAGTCTGGGATGGAGTGCCCTCTGGTGGCTATCTAGGGTACTCCAGCTGACAATCATGACAGTCAAATTCTTTTTTTTTTTTTTTTTATTCAAGTTTTTATTGCTTTTGGAAGGTGAAAGGTAACAAAAGTACAACATCACAATAATAACAATAATATAGGGTTCCAGATTTCTACAGGCACAGTTGGAACATTAAAGAAAGTACAATACAAGACATTCCACCAAGAGTCAATCTATTCATTCTGAGTCGTTACTGTAATATATGTCCAGAACTCTTCCCAAGGAGACAACCCATCCTCTTTGACACCATTTATTCTATTGAGCATAGATTCGTAAGAAGCAATTTCTATCATTGCACTAGCCCAATCTTTCAGTTCTGGGGCTTTCACTGTCTTCCAGTGTCTCAGAATAATCCTGCTAGCCACTGTAATACATACAGTTGTATGCAAAAGTTTAGGAACCCCTGACAATTTCCATGATTTTCATTTATAAATATTTGAGTGTTTGGATCAGCAATTTCATTTTGATCTATCAAATAACTGAAGGACACAGTAATATTTCAGTAGTGAAATGAGGTTTATTGGATTAACAGAAAATGTGCAATATGCATCAAAACGAAATTAGACAGGTGCATAAATTTGGGCACCCTTGTCATTTTGTTGATTTGAATACCTGTAACTACTTAGCACTGATTAATTGGAACACACAATTGGTTTGGTGAGCTCATTAAGCCTTGAACTTCATAAACAGGTGCATTCAATCATGAGAAAAGGTATTTAAGGTGGCCAATTGCAAGTTGATGTTCTCTTTGACTCTCCTCTGAAGAGTGGCAACATGGGGGCCTCAGAACAACTATCAAATGACCTACATTATGTTCTACATTATGGTTTAGGGGAAGGCTACAAAAAGTTATCGCAGAGATATAAGCTGTCAGTGTCCACTGTGAGGAACATAGTGAGGAAATGGAAGACCACAGGCACAGTTCTTGTTAAGGCCAGAAGTGGCAGGCAAATATTGGAGAGGCAAAGGCGAAGGATGGTGAGAACAGTCAAAAACAGCCCACAGACCACCTCCAAAGACCTACAACATCAATTTGCTGCAGATGGTGTCACTGTGCATCGTTCAACAATTCAGCGCACTTTGCACAAGGATATGGGAGAGTGATGCAAAAGAAGCCTTTTCTGCACACACGCCACAAATGGAGTCGCTTGAAGTATGCAAACGCACATTTGGACAAGCCAGCTTAATTTTGGAATAAGGTGCTGTGGAGTTACTTGGTCATAACAAGGGGCGTTTTGCATGGCAGCAAAAGAACACAGCATTTCAAGAAAAACACTTGCTACCCACAGTAAAATTTGGTGGAGGTTCCATCATGCTGAGGAGCTATCTGGCCAGTGCCGGTATTGGGAATCTGGTTAAAGTTGAGGGTTGCATGGATTCCACTCAATATCAGCAGATTCTTGAGAATAATGTTGAGGAATCAGTCACAAAGTTGAAGTTACGCCGGGGATGGATATTTCAACAAGACAACGACCAAAATCTACTCGGGCCTTTATGTACAATGTTCTGGAATGGCCATCCCAGTCCCCAGACCTGAATATCATTGAACATCTGTGGGGTGATTTGAAGCGGGCTGTCCATGCTTGGCAACCATCAAACCTAACTGAACTGGAGATGTTTTGTAAGGAGGAATGGTCCAAAATACATTCATCCAGAATCCAGACACTCATTACAGGCTATAGGAAGCGTCTAGAGGCTGTTATTTCTGCTAAAGGAGGCTCTACTAAATATTGATGTGATTTTTCTGTTGGGGTGCCCAAATTTATGCACCTGTCTAATTTCGTTTTGATGCATATTGTGCATTTTCTGTTAATCCAATAAACCTCATTTCACTACTGAAATATTACTGTGTCCTTCAGTTATTTGATAGATCAAAATGAAATTGCTGATCCAAACACCCAAATATTTATAAATGAAAATCATGGAAATTGTCAGGGGTTCCTAAACTTTTGCATACAACTGTACCATTATAACAGAAAGTACACACTCAGAAACATTTGGTAATTGAGACTTGTCACCCAGTAAACACAGTTGAGGTGTTAGAGATATTGTGGAGCCATACCAGCAACTTACGACATCTATAACTTGTTTCCAGAATGGTTTAACTAAGCTATACTCCCAAATACAATGTAAAAAGGTACCCGTTTCCAACGGTCACTTCCAACACAAATTGTCCTTTATCAATTTCATCCTGTAAAGTCTTACTGGAGTGTGGTAGTATCTATGGAGAATCTTATATTGAGTGAACTTCCCCCTTACTTTTATATATTTACCACACCCCGCCAAAATGCTGGACCATTTTTCTGAGTCAATTTCTTCACCAATATCTCTCTGCCAAATGGTCCCTAAATTTCCCAAGTCACTACTCCTAAAGGAGTTTATCATTTTATATAAATGTGAAGATTTATGAAATTCTTGTGTTTTTTTTAAATAACTTGAGATAGGATTGTCAACCATGGGGCCAACTTTAGACAATATACAATTACGTAAATGTAAAAACTTCCAGAAGTTTTCTTTTCCTACAAGATTATAACACTTAGTTAAATTTTCATAAGACCTTAACACTCCATTCTCATACAAGTGTTCAGCTGTACTTATACCTTGCTGGTGCCAATACTTCCAATAAATCAGCTTTTTACCAATATGGATTGCTGGGTTATGCCATAATGAAGAGTATTTCTGTAAATTGTGAGATAATTTGAATATTTTATGGAATCTGGAAAACCCAACCCTCCTTTTTCTTAGGGGCAATCAGCTTATTTAGATTGATCCTTGCCCTTTTCCCATCCCAAAGAAAATGTTTCATTAAGTTATCAAATTGCTTGAAAAATGAAGATGGTATTTTGATCGGAAGCATCATTAATATATAATTAAGCTGGGGGGCTATAACCATTTTAATAATAAAAATGTTCCCCATAAAGTAAGTTTGATTTTTCCCTACTTCTCCAAGTTAGTTCTGAACTTCTGTATTATAGGGTGTTAATGGAGTGTTATTATTTCCTCCATGTCCCGGGACAGTTTTATTACTAAATATTTCATTCCCTTAGGGACCCATTTAAATTTAAGATTTTCTACCATAACTGATAAACATGAATCGGAAAGGGGGGTAGCTTCAGACGTATTCCAATTAACTGTATAACCAGACAATTTTGAGAAGGATTGAATAACATCCAATAGATGTGGTAGAGAGGTCAGGGGGTCAGTTATAACTGCTAAAATGTCATCTGCATATAGTAATAATTTATGTTCTTTGTCTCCTGCTTTCACTCCCCTAATCCCAGAGTGTGCTCGAATGATAATTGCCAGTATTTCCAAAAAAATAATAAACAAAAGTGGGCTTAAAGAACACCCCTGATGTGTCCCTCTTGTTAGGTTAAAAAAGGGGGATACTACTCCATTTGTTATCACTGAGGCCTTGGGTTCTTTGTATAATATTTGAACCCATGAAATAAAATTTTGCCCAAAGCCAAAATGTGAAAAGGTAGAGAATAAAAATTGCCTCTCCACCTTGTCAAAAGCTTTCTCCACATCAAGAGAAATAGCTGTTATTGGAGTATTTTTGGATTGACACAACCAGATTAGGTGAAACAACAATCTTACATTGTCGGAAGAAGCTCTGTTGTTCATGAATCCCACTTGATTAGGATGAATAATGTTTGGTAACACCTTTTGCAGACGATTGGCTAGGGTTTTTGTCAAAATTTTCAGATCAGCATTTAATAAACTAATAGGTCTAAAATTTGAGGGGTCTGTAACATCTTTACCTTTTTTGTGGATTACAGAAATAATGGCCTCATTAAATGTTGGGGGTGCTCGCTGTTTCCTGAACATTTCTTGGTATACCTCATTAAGTATTGGAGCTATAACCTCTACAAATTCCTTATAGTACTCCACGGGCAAGCCATCGGCACCCAGTGATTTTCCATTTTCCATTGATGAAATTACTTCTTTTATCTCATTTACTGAAATAGGGGATTCCATCTCCACCACCTGATCTGGCTGTAAGCTCGGCACTTCGACATTTGAGAGAAAATCTTCGATCTCATTTTGAACAAATTTAGTATGTGTTATAGATGTATACAGCTTTTCATAGTATTGCTGAAAAACTTTATTTATGTCTTTGGCTGCAAAAAAATTGTCTATCTCCTTGTTTAATTACTGGTATTGTGTTGGAAGTGTTTTTTTCTCTCAATTGTCTGGCTAACAATTTCCCTGTTTTCTCTCCCCCTTCATAAAAATTTGTTTTCAGTCTATACAGTGCATATTCCACCTTTTTGTTATAAATATCATGCAACTGATATTTTAATCTACAAAGTTCTTGATAAAGCCTGTCTGAAAAAGCATGAATCAACTGTAATTCCTTATTTTTAATTTCCTTTTCCAACTCGTTAAGCTTATTTAAATTCTCTCTTTTCTTTTTTGCAGCCTGAGCGATAAGTTTTCCTCTTACATACGCCTTAGCGCCCTCCCAGACTGTTGAAATGTCTTGAGTACTCCCTAAATTTATATCAAAAAAGGATTTTAAATCATCTTCTAAAGCTTTTCTGAAAAGGGGATCTAACAATAATGCTGTATTCATTCTCCATCTTCCTCTTTTCTCTGTATCACTGGTTATATTCAGAAGTAGCTCTACTGGTGCATGGTCAGTAATAGTTATTGTCTTTATAACACAGTTTGGTACTTGAGCAGTCAAAAGGGTTGATACTAAGAAAAAATCTATCCTTGAATACATTTTGTACTGTGGGAGAAAAAGGTGTAATCCCTATTCTTTATTCTTTGGATTGACCTGCCTCCATATGTCTCAACATGTGTATTGCTTCTCTTCCTTTTGACAATTAATGAGTCAAAAGGAGAAGAACTTTTATCTAGGGTTGTCGAGGGTTGTCGAGAACTTTTATCTAGGGTTGGATCCATTACTTCATTAAAATCCCCAGCTAGAATTATTTGGCCCTCAGAATTCCCCAGCATGTGATTAAGCTCATGAAAGAAAGGTGGGTCACTCTTGTTAGGTTTGCACAACACCATTTTTGTACTCTCTAGCTTCTAGACACTAAATCCGTCCCTCTGAATCATTCCTTTGTTTTAACAGAACAAAACTAATATTCTTATGGATCAGAATTATCACTCCATTACGTTTACTGGAGTATGAACTGTGAAAAACGTGACCTACCCACCCCATTTTAAATATTTCTGCTTCTTTGCCCTTCATATGAGATTCCTGAATAAACACAATATCTGCTTGATTGTTTTTCAAATACGTCAACACTTTTTTCCTTTTTGCTGGGCTACCACACCCATTAATGTTCCATGAGATAAATTTAACTACTCTCCCAGACATTGCTATCTTATTGTCTATAGTCTGTGCCCACCTTTAACAATTTATCCTGTATTAATAACTTGGAAATCTGAGACGCCTGCATATGAAAAAATGCTGTTAACCCAAACCTTCCAAACTTTTGTTTTTGAAAACTTAATTTTCCAACACTCTGAAATGACACTCAAAGTCTCATATTCTCATATTCTAAGCATATCACTGAACAATGTGCATGACATTATGTCAGCCTATAAGCCTATACATATGTATATACTTATGAATGAATTGCATAAATAAAAATAAATTGCATAATATGTAATTGTAATATGTAAAGTGAAGTAAAAAAGAAAAAAAAGATAACATTTGAAATACTAAAATATTCAAAAAGTTATGCCTACTATAAAATGTTCATAATACATACAAAACACAATGAATAAATTGTTGACTATTGTTATTTGACAATTTCAAATGAATGTGAAGAAAATTTGCAGCTCAGAACCTTTATTGAAATTGAAATTGAAATATATTCAAATATATATATATATTCATATAAATTCATATATAGAAGGCCTAAGAGAAATCCTATAATGCAGGTATAATGAAACTGTAGTAATGAAAGGATTGAACTCTAAACCTGCAAGAGTGCAATATGCTAATGCTGCCATCAAGTGGTTATACTCTGTATGACATTAACATTTTTTTTATTTAAACAGATAGCAGTAATCTGCCTATTTTTAACTCAATCATACTTCTTGAATTGAAAAAGTAGAATACAATGTGTTTATTTCTAATATTTGTATTATTTTATATAGAAATAAATGGTGTATAATTTATTGTTTTGAAGATATGAGACTCTTCCCTTTCCTTTTTTGCCATTAATTCCTTGCCATGGCAACAGATATCCAATATCTGTTCACAATTTAGCATCTTCAATGTCTTGTCATCATGTTCAGAAAATTTGTGTGAATTGAATGAATCCCCTAGGTCGGAGAAGTCGTTTTCAGAGCCTGATTATTCAAAAATCCACATTCAAACCAAAATAGCTGACTTTCTGTTGGTCAGAGCTAATTAATAAATTAGAAAGTTGTCCGGCTCGATGAGAACAATATATGTACAGATTTTGGTACATTTTCAAGAAATACAGACTGGACGTATTGGCCAATGGACAGGCTCTGGGTGCCTTGTGACCAGTGGCTCAATAATTCTGTACTCTGGGCACAAAAGTCATGGTGTGGCCCTCATAATTTCAAAGAAGAGGGTCAACACCTTGTCAGAATGGGAACCACTTGGTGAAAGGATGATCAGAGCACGCTTCAAAGCACTGTAATTCAAAGCACTGTAAACTTAACATAATACAGTGCTTTGCACCAACAACGAAGCAGAGGAGGAGGACAAAAACAACTGGTATGAAGTACTACAACACAGTCTCCAAAGTCCACGTCATGATATGCTGCTGGTAAAGGGTGACATGAATGCTAAGGTTGGAGCTGGCAACACCAACTTTAATAGAGATATGGGAAGCCATGGCTGTGGGGAAATAAATGATAACAGCAGTTGACTTTTGCTTGGACAACAATCTAGTGGTTGGAGGCACCATTTTCCATTTAAGGACATGGAAGCTGACATGGAAATCACCCGATGGTAACACAATCAACCAGATTGACCACATCCTGATCAACAGAAAGTGGCGCAGGTCTTTTCAAGATGTCAGAGTGTGTCAAGGTGCAGATGTTAACAGTTATCACTACCATGAGAAAAGTGCTATTAAAGGGGTCATGAAATGGATTTTTTATTATTTTATAATGTTTCCTGAGGTGCACTTATAATGTTAATATGATTTTTACATCAAATAATTGTCATAATTTAGAAATAAATGGCTATTTTCTACCCCCATTTCAGCCCTCTGATTTGAACGCTCTTTTTGAAGGGGTGTGTCTGCTGTGAGACCTCAGTGTAAACACCCACTGCTGTGATTGGCTGACATCTTTGCAATTGAAATAAGTATTACATATGGAATCCTTTTGTATACTTTTACCACATTTTTAAGTACAAGTACTGGTACATTGCTGAAATAATACTCAAATACAAGTTATAGTACTGGTGTCAAAAAAGTAGGCCACTCAAGTGAAAGTACAAATTACTCTTCTCAAAAACTACTCAAAAGTACTTACTAATTAGTTTTTAGCTAGCGATATTTAATGATTTACCAATAAATATTCAATCAGATCATAGATTTAAGTAGAAAATTGCTACTTTCAACAACACTTTTCTTAAAAACACACTTTTACCTTATAGATGAAGTACATGCATTAGTGGTCATGATACTGGAATTTCTAACATCAACACAATACATGAAAATTATCAATATTCAGTATAATTTTAAATACCATGGGGAAAACTGTCACATATACTGCCATATAGATATTTGTCTATTTTTATTTTATTTTATTTTTATAAATTTTTTTGTCAATCCATTTTGTCAAGGCAATCATTATTTTCAAGCTTCAAAAAGCACAAGACTCACTGTAACAGTAATCAATTTGAAAGGAGCGGTTTAATTCAAGTCTTCTGAAGAGACACGTCCACTTCATAAGATAAACAGATTTTAATTTAGGCTTTTGTTTACGTATTTAACCATTGATCAATTACCCTTACAATAATCTCAATTAAACATTTGATCACTCTGTGTATATATGTCTTTACAATAGGGACTTTGTTGCAATAGCTTACATGCAGCACAAGAAAGCTTGATTTCAAACTGAATTGAATTTGCAAAAAAGACAACAGTCAGTAATAAAATAAGAACAAATAAATCAAATTAACTACAATCCCTGGCAAAAATTATGGAATCACCACACTTAGAGGATATAGCAAATAAACAAATCACAGATATGACACAAAAAGGTTTTGTTCAATAGCTTAACATTCTGGCTTCAGGAAACATACCTCAAACAAATCCACTTTTTTATTATTATTACAATTTTTCTCGTTTGCTTAAACACATTTCTTTAAACTATGCCTCGTATTCTCAAAACAGTAAACACAAATCCATAACATCTCACCCAATTCCCCAAACATCCTGTTTTCAGGTCAAAATGAAGCTCTACACTCAAAACAATTCACTCTTGCTGAAAAACCAAACTTTGCCCTCAGACATCACACACACTACAACATAGTCTTACACACTGGTGCAATAAATTCAAAACAACATTTCCAAAATTGGCAAGTTATGTTGCCTGTGGTTCCCCCCTCAAAAACCTTTTCACACGATGAACACAAAAGACACAACCAATCGTCTTCATGACTGCCTGATCCACCCCTGGCATGCATATGTCTAGGCAGGCTTCTTCCATGGCCTGGAGGAGGTGAACACGGATATAAGGTTCTCGGTCATACACTTTCCACCGCCATGCCGAAAAAAACTCCTCTATCGGGTTTAGAACTGAAACTCTATCTGTATGCGAGGCAATTTGATGCATTTCTTTAGCATAGTGCAACAGTGTATGTGTTGTCACAGCACAGAGTGTGATGGAGGACCCCGTTTTGAGTGATGGCAGCACACATGGTTATATTACCCCCACGCTGTCCAGGGACATTGGTAATTGCCCTCTGTCCTATTACATTTCGTCCACGGCGCCTGGTTTTGGTGAGGTTGAAGCCAACCTCATCCACATAAATAAATTTGTGGCGAATTACATGGGCATCCATCTCCAATACTCTCTGTAACAGACAAAATTATATACAGATGAGTAAATATGGTATGTCTGAAGTACTGGAAGTAGTGTTGCATACATACCTCTACAAAGTCATGTCGCAGATTCTTGACTCTGTCAGAGTTTATCTCAAATGGCACCTTGTAAAGTTGTTTCATCGTCACTTGGTGCCGCTGGAGGATACGTTGTATGGTCGACTGGCTTACAGCATTGATGTTGTTGAATATGGTGTCATTATTCAAGATATGCTCTCTTATCTCTCGAATCCTAATTGCATTGTTGGCCAAAACCATATTTATAATTGCAGTCTCTTGTACATCTGTAAACAAGCGTCCTCGTCCTCGATGATGTCTTTGCCTTTCCACTCTGTACAGAATTCAAACACAGTATGTGTTCAGCATAGGAACTGTAAACCATTTACAAAAAAATGTAGTACAGCATGATAACCAACCTCATTCATTCAATGCAGTGCAGTAAATGGATGGCTTAGAGTTACAAATGTTTATGCAATACTATGCAGTCATACGTATTTTACAGTACATTACTATACTGCTAAAATAGTCATTAGTTGCATACCTGTTCTCATTTCTGAAGGTTCGAATTATGGATGCCACTGTAAATCGACTCAAGTTGGGCTGGACTCTCAGTCCAGCCTCTCTCATGGTCAAACCGTGGTTGATAACATGATCAACAAGTGTTGCCCTAATCTCATCAGAGATGGCTCTCCTTCCTTCTCTTATTTGCCCTCGTCCTCTTCTTCCCCTGAAGAAATAGCTTATGGTTTTGAAGATTTGGCATGTAGTTTTGCACTTTGAGTGAGAGGTTTCAAAAATCCTGTGACATGAAAAGATTTTGTGTGTAAGCAGTTGGTAAAAACTGAAAGTGAACAGTATTGAATAAATGACCTCATGGTGTACGCAATAAGAAATTAAGGGAATTGTGTGTAGAGTTTTGCAGTGACAGTTCAACAAATCTGACTCATGTGTCAAAACAGGGGAGTAGTGTTTAGAGTTTAGGGAATTGGGTGTGCTTTTTGATTAATGGCGTTATGGTTTTGAAATTTTAGTTCAAAAGCCTGGTTATAGTGTTTAAGCAAACGAGAAAAAATGTAATGGCATGTTTTTTTCCAGAGCAAGTAGAGGAAAAAAAATATGGAATCATCTGTTAATTTCCATTTTAAACAAATACTGGGACAAGTCTAAAAATTCTAATTAGTCAGTAGTTAAAAGGGAGTGCTTGCACCATAATGGGTTGTTTGACTTGGCTAATTGAAATGAAATATGGCCCCAAGAAGAGAGTTCTCAGTTGAAACAATGGAAAGGATTATAAAACTCCTTTAACAAGGAATTTCAATAGAGTATGGCCAAAGAAGTTGGTTGCTCCCAGTCAGCTGTGTCTAAAATTTGGTGCAAGTATAAACTAAATGGGAAGGTTATAAAGCAAGACATACGGGCAGGCCAAGGAAGACGTCAAAGCGCCAAGATAGAAATCTCAGGATGATAATGCATCTTGCCACAGAGCAAAGAGTGTTAAAGCTTTTCTTCAGGAAAGGCATATCAACTCAAAGACATGGCCAGCAAACAGTCCAGATCTCAATCCAATTGAAAATTTATGGTGGAAATTATAAACACTGGTCCATGACAAGGCTCCACCCTGCAAAGCTGGGTGTTTTTCATTAATGAAGTCCATGCCTCAAAGAATTTAGGCTGTCAAAAGCCAGAAGAGGAGCAACAATTGTTTTTTGTTGATGATTCCATATTTTTTTCTTCAACATTGAGCTATTCCATACTTTTTTCCTCTACTTGCTCTGAAAAAAGACATGCCAATAATAAAAAAAATGTAAGTGGATTTGTTTGAGGTATGTTTCCTGAAGCCAGAATGTTAAGCTATTGAATAAAAAATTTTTTGTGTCATATCTGTGATCTGTTTGTTTGCTATAAAGTTAAACATCTGGGTGAACATCCTCTAAGTGTGGTGATTCCATAATTTTTGCCAGGGGTTGTACCTCTGTTCGGTTGACAGTTTATCAGTATATCTTTCCACTTCTAGTTCTATCTATTCTTACCACAACGGGGGGGCGTACTCTAGGTTGGGGCCAAGCTCGGAGCCTTCCCCCCGGACAGCACACCAAATACGCATAATTTTACTCCATTCAATTATATGTAAATGTGAACTCGTGAATAGGTATGCGCGTTTGAATGTGTAACTTATGTGCGCAGACACTTAGTCTTTCTTTACAAAGAGACATAGCCAAATTACTTGTCCGGCCCACATAATACAGAATTATTAGTCATTTCCGCAGATCCATGCGAATTGGAATCATTTTGATAACGTTTTATCTATACATAGGGAAAGGAAAGGAAAGGAAAGGAAAGGAAAGGAAAGGAAAGGAAAGGAAAGGAAAGGAAAGGAAAGGAAAGGAAAGGAGGCCTTCACAGGGAATAGTGAAGTTGTTTATAACAGATGTGCACAGTATGCCACCCCACAGATGTGCAGTATGCCACTGCACAGAACTTTCCCCTATTTTGTTCCCATTTGGTTATTTTTTAACGTTTCCAGAACGTTACAGTTAGGTTATTTTTATAATATATATTTATTAGCTCAAAAAGGGGAAATATTAATAATTAGTCACAACTCATTATGATTAATTAAAAATATTTGAATCAGTTAATCAAATGAACTTAATGTAGCTGAATTAATATTACAATTAATTCATCTGTTCGGCCAGCAAACACTCAGTATTAATTGTCTATCAATTCTAATAGAAAGGATATTTTCTGTGGCCACAGAATATCGCTTTCTTAGCACGTAGCTGTGATCGAATCGTTATGAGGGACAATGGTTTTATAAGCAGACCAGAATCATCTCGCAAGAGTGTACACACAAGTTTTATTTAACTACATCACAAACACATAACTAAACTAACAAACACAAACATACCATTCACACAGTGAGAGAGTGGAAAATGAATTTGAACCATATCTTAACAGGGGAATGCAACAATGGAAAGAGTAAATTAACAATTGCTGGATGAACCATCAGTTTCAATACTATAAAGCACCTTTAAAAGGGGTTCACAATCTTACTACTAAATTGCCATTTAGTGTTCAAACGATACTTGCAAATGGCTTAGCTGTCTAGATCTGCAGGCTCATGAGAAAATCCTTGATGGTTTGGTCCGCTGGCGTGGAAGTTGCAATCAATATTTCGGCGTTGATGAAGAAAATGATGACAAACTTTGCGCTGTTAATTTGACTCTTTTGTGGTTGCTGCAGTTGTGCATGGCTTGAAGTGGAAAGGAGGCTGACCAGCCCGGCTCGGGCCGGGTGGCCCTCGTTGGATCAACAGGAACAAAGCGAAAAACTAGAAGTCCATCAGCACTAAAACTAAACTCCTCTGAGTGTGATTTTTATGGGGGCTTTTGAACTCTCCAGACAGTCAACACCTTCAAATCTTGGCTTGACCAATGAGAAAGGTGCCATTCTCTGGCAGGGGATTTCATTTGTTTGAAAGTGAGTTCATTTGCCTGGGTTTGCCTGTAGGTTTGTGTCCATTTATACTCTGATAAATCTAACAAACACACAATGCATTCTATGATATTTCGATGTCCACCAACATGTGAGTCATTAAACAAGGAGTAATTTGATAGTAAACATCACCTAGATGAAATACATTATCTCATAGTTCCAGCTTTCAGGCATGCCTAACACTATACAACATACGAAAGAACAACATACAAACAGTAATAACATACACAATGTACTGGGGAAATGCATGTTCATTCATGTAGACAAGGTTGTCAAAGGAATTAATAGCAAAGAATCCAGACATTGGAGAATGTCTGGTTCTAGTGGCCTGTCTCCTAAGGGTCTTTGAAATGTTTGTAAAGAGCACATGGTGCAGATGGGTTGATAGCGCTCAGTAGGGGAGTCAGACCTTACGGGGCCTGCATGGGTGATTGCCTTTTACAAATGTGTTTGATCGCTCCAGACGCTACATAACCTAAAAAATAACTTATAAAGAACGTTCCCTAATGGTTATTTTTAGGCTATTATTTTGCAACCATTCCCGTTGCAGGATGGTTATTTTTAAATAACCTAAAAATAACTTATACTGAACGTTCCTGTCACAATCACCAGCTTAGTCACCTTCTCCGCAGTACATTTCCCAGCATCCCTCCTGATCAACACCTGCACCCAGTTAGCCATCACCACACCTGCAAGTCCACCTCATTATCCCTCATCAACTCACCCTATATCTGCAGTCACCATCCTCACCCCAGTTCTCTGGTCTCATCCTAAAGAAGTTCCACAGACCCTATTACTCACCTGAGTACTTACCTGATTACTGACCGGAGTACTTACCTGTGTATCCTGTATCTGTCTTCTGTCTGCCGTCATCTATTCCTCCTGGTTGCCTATCTGGATCCCCTGTTCTCCCTTCACCTTCAGTAGATCGTCACCTGCATGAAGAACAATATATCACCAGCCAGCTAAGTCTTCTTTATATGATCATCTGCCAATTATCATCACCTGTGATGCATTCCCGCTCTATTCCCCTGATCTTTGAAATAAAGACTGTAATTTTGTATCTACTTTATCTGTCCTCTTCTGTGTACATGACAGTTCGCTAATGGTTATTTTTAGATTATTATTTTGTAACCAGAACATTGCAGGGTGGTTAATTTTATATCAAAAAATAACTTAAAATATTATTTTTATAACCATGTAAACTAACCTTCCAATTAAAACGTTGCAGATGTTTTTGTGTAGGCTAATGTCCTATACAAAGCTCTGAAATTAGTTTAATATAACATTTTTAAAAGTTTAGAAATGTGTTGTAATAATCAGATAAATCCAACTTTATATAGCTAAAATACTAGCCAGAGTTAATCGTAGTGTGAAAACCACAGAAATCATAAATTCATGGGTTTGATTTCTTTTTTTTTTATGCTTTATTCAGTAACAAAACACACAAATTATATAAAAATAACAGCAAATAAATCAGTAAATATATATATTACAAAAATAATAATACTACAATATAAATAATAATATAAAAAATAATACTACAATAATACAAAATAAATACAATTACAGACAAAATAACACAATGATGAATAACTATATACACATGGGTATTGAAATCAAATCCATATTTCATTACAAAATAAATACAAAGATCCTTAAAAAGGATAAAGGCTTTGCAAAAGTCTGTATTTTTGCCCATCGACATTAATGAATGTGATATTTCCCTAAAATAATAAACAAATTAAGAACAAAACAAATTTTCTTTTCTAGAGGCTTATCATGAAAAAATATATTTTTGTCCTCCAGATTAATGTCAGTTCCAGAGATCTCCTTAAAGTCCTCAAAATCACACCAGAACAATTTAGTACAAGTACAATAAAAAAAGATGACAAATAGTCTCATCATTCAAATTACAAAACAGACATTTCAAATCAATATATCTTTTTATAACCCGATTTACAGGATAAATAATTTTAAATGAAACCTCATGAATCTTATTGATGACACAGTATCTCCTGGAAACCATAAAAGCCTCCTCCCACTTAATGTCACGGAAGTGTGAATTCCAGAAACTTTTATCTGGGGGTATCCTAAATGAACGACAAATCTGTCTAAGGAAATTATTGCTGCATATAGTTATATTCAGATCAACAGCATCAGCAAGATAAAGAGAAGATAAAGAGTCTTTGATCACCAGATCAAAAGATAGAGAAACACTGCAGGCCCTTTTGTTTCTCTAAGGGACTGAACTTCACAGAAAAAAAACAATCAAGAATGTTCTACAACTAAAACTGCATCAAAATTGTTCCAAACTATTTTAAATGGACTTATCAAACATCTTTTGTCCTCTTTATGTTGGCATACATGGTACATCATGTGTCCACAAATACTTCATGTAACCAGTTTTGCTTTAGAACACCCACAATTCATGTAAATGTGATAACTCTTGAATGACTGACTGAAAGTATGCCTTATTTGGAATTGATTTAATTATTTTCCTCTTTTCTAAATCCTGACTTGAATGAAATCTGTTTAAAATGTATCATATTCCATTTAATAGAAATTATGTTAAAATGGCACTCTCTGCTAAAGCAGAGACGGGAAGTAACACCTATTCATGATTGGGGGCAGAGAAAAGCCCTTTTGAAAAAGGACGATATCTGATTGGCCAAAACTCCTCTGAGGTGTGACAAACAGCTAAGTTTAAATAGTCATATCGAAAGATAGTGAACTAGTAAATTCAAGACAGGACAAACAGAAGAAAGAACCAGTCAGCAGAGACCAGAGTAAGCAGAACTAGTAACAATGGAGTAACAAGAAGAACAGACAAGCAGCTCATTCAAGCCATCCAACTGAGCCCGTTCGAGCCCGCCATAATGGGCAGGGTATCGGGCTATATAAGCGGCCGTCTCGCCTTGGCAAACTGATTGTTACGACCCGGCTCAAAGTCACAACATAAAGAGGACACTTGACTAAATAAGTTTCAATAAAGAAAATATAAATTTATTTCAGGTTAATCAAACAATGTCTAGGGTCAAAATGTTAAAGAATAATAAAAGAAACAACAAATCAAATAACTGTTGGAAATGGGGTTTGTTGAGTTGTGAAAATAAATGGGAACACCAAAATATCAACCCACTCTTCAAACAAAGACACAAAAACAAACATGAGAGAGAGAGTGAGCTCAAATCCATGAGCCTCTTAAATAGGAGTGCCACAGGTGCAGCCCATGATCAGCACTGGAGTCCCGCCCATCAAGGAGGAGCCTCTGTCCCTGCAATCTCACAACAAAAAATGAAAGGAAAAAGGGGCAGGGCTGTAACACCTCTACCCACAAAACATTAAATAATCTCAAATTATTTAGCACAAAATTATTGAATATTAAAGTGTCAAAACTAAAAAAAAGAACAGGTAATAAATCAATGTACATAACATACATATACATACATACACATATACATACCTACTTATCAATATCGACACCTCCTAAGGTACCATGTTTACAAAAAACTAATCTACAGATAGAAACTGTTGAAAAGACAAAAGGCAGGAGCATAGTACAATATTACCCACGAGACAGTGCATCAGCTAAAACATTCTCCTTTCCTTTAATGTGATGAATTTGTAGAGGATAAGACTGCAAAAACAGACTCCATCTCATCAAACGCTGGTTAGTGTTACAACTCCGCTGCAAAAAGACTAACGGATTATGATCAGTCACTGCCAAAATTTGGCGCTGCCAAGATGGGGGCATTGACCAACAGGGTCATTATCAAACTATTTGTCCACATAAAGTCAGTTTTTGGACTTAACAAATCTGTAAGAGGACTCACTACAGTAGCAAAATTGGGACAAAAGGCACGATAACAGCCAGTCATACCCAAAAATCTCATTAGATCCTTACAAGACTGAGGAACAGGGAAACAATCTATAGCTTCAACTTTAGCCCTCACAGTTCGAACTTGACCCTGCCCCACAATTTTGCCCAAATAGGTAATGATAGCCTTGGCAAACTCACACTTGGCTAGGTTAACAGTCAGGTTAGCAGCCAACAAACGGTTTAAAAGAGCTTTAAGCTGAGCTGCATGACTACTCCAGTCAGGACTATACACCACAATATCATCTAGATATACTTCACAATTGTCTAACCCAGATATCACTTGGTTAACTAACCTCTGAAAGGTAGAAGCAGCATTTTGCATCCCAAAAGCCATAACCCGGCATTCCCATAACCCATCTGGAGTCACAAACGCTGAAATCTCTTTGGCTCTGTCAGAGAGGGGAACCTGCCAGTAACCTTTTAAAAGGTTTAACTTGGTTACATACCTAGCAGATCCAACACGGTCAATGCAGTCATCCAATCGAGGCAAAGGATAACGATTATTAGATTACGAAAATCTGTACAGAACCTCATAGACCCATCAGACTTCGGCACCAAAATACAAGGAGAACTCCAGGCACTTTGGCTTGGTACGGCAATTCCATGTTCAACCATATGTGACCAGTCATGGAAAGTAGGGACACAAGTCGGTTCTGGGGCATTTTGAGTTATTCACAGATTCTGAAAGTGTAGTCTCCAAGCTTTCCAATGATGTGTAACAGATGGAAATCTGATAATATTTGGAGAAGTTGTGGCCATGTGAATGTAGGCACTCAAAAAAGCTCAAAGGGCAGAAAATGACCTCTAATTTTGCAGTTCTCGCCTGTTCTCACCTGCTGGGAGTGACAAAAGGGCTCATTTACATCTCATTTAGATAAGCCATACCCCCTGTAAAGCTGCATGGTTGCATAGCATCGACAGACGCAACGGGAAAAATCGGACCGCATACTATTAATAATAAAGGATAATGTGCTTTGTAAATGTCAGTAATTTATCTTTTTTGACATTAGGACTTTTTGAACAGGATTCTGTGATAACAGTATAGTCCTGGTTTAAACCTCAGTTAGTGGTTAGACCTGGTTTGAGTCAAAGGATTAAAAAAATCCTGTACATTAAAACTTCAATAAGTACTTTTACTTTTGACTTATAACGCACTTTTTACGGCTACGGATACTTTATACTTTTACTTACGTAGGAATTTAATCTGATACATTTACTATTACATTAGTAAATCCTTTTAAAGAATATTAAGTAGTAACTGGCTAAAATTATTAGCGTCACATTCAATTCAAGAATAGTAGGCTAAGGTTTACATCAGCTAAGTCATTCACACCAGTCAATTCAAGCAGTTGAAGCGTTATTCAAATTAATAGCAGATGCTAACATTACCATCTAAAAGCCCATTATAGTAATGGGGGTTTTTGGCAAGTGATACGATGCTAACGATTACAATTAAAACTAAAGTCCTGAGCTAGCTAATAACAAAAGACACATGAGATAACGTGTAGCCTACGTGTTCTTAGAATGAACACAAAATGACAAACTTTGATGTTTATGGAAACTCACCCCATAAGAAACAGAAAAGATCTCGTTGCCTCCAATGAAATAAGTTGTTCGGGCACACTTTCTCTTTGTCGGGGTCTTCTTTGTGGATGTAACCATCTCCGAAGTTTGCACTACTATGCGTCTGTTTGCCTCTAAATGTCCAATAATTCGCATGTCCTGCCACTCTTTTTTCCGCAGCTAAAGAATCCAGCCGTATGTTGTACTTCAAAACATTTTCGGTGTAACGGCCACGGTTCAGCTCGTCTGCGATATTCTTTGCGGTCCATTTTCATTAAATTTTGATATCAGCTAAAGCCTGCCAGAGCGCTGCATAAATAAGTAGCCACGCTTCCCTTGGAGGGCGGCGGCAATAACAAAAGAAACAAAAGCCGGCGTATCCGATTCCAGTATGGAAATACAAACAAACAATGACACGCCCCTACTGCGAGATAGAATCCCAGAAAAACAAGACGATTTCAACCTCAAAATGTACACTTTTAAATAAACCAATACTGCTACCTAAAACACGGAGATGCTTCTTCGTGATCTCAACTAACAGATTCTGCAAAAAAACGAAAATCACCAATTTTGAAAAAAAACGCTTCTTTCTCAGTTTGCTCAATAGTTGTGCTGCCGACTTGTGTCCCTGGTTTCCGTGACGGGTCACATATATGTCACTTCCTTACTCAACAGTGCACGCTTTTCAGGACCAACCTGGTAGGGATGTTGCTTCACGGGAGCAGCTCCTGAAACATCAATATCATGCACAAGATTAGTTTGGTTAGGCACATCTGGAAACAATGGAACATAGGAGCTAATCAGCTCTTCAAGAACAGTCCTTTCATCCTGAGACAAATAAGAAAGATGAGCCTCAAGATTAAAAAGAATTTCAGAATAATTCAATCGAGGTGCAGGAACCACCACTTCACGGAGTTCTTCTGAAATGACTGAAGCACAAGACAACAATTCATTCTTAGTTAAATCAGAACTCCCCTCTCTAACAAAATACTCCTTCAACATATTAATATGACAGAGACGACTTTTATTTCATCTGCCTGGAGTAGAAATGACATAGTCAAGATCACCAACCTTGCGTCCCACTGTGTAAGGCCCTGAAAAACATGCCTGCGATGAAGAACCATGGACAGGAAGCAAAGCCAAAACTTGATCTCCTACTGAAAAAGAACGCTTTTTAGCCTGCTTATCATACCAGGCCTTCATCTTTTTCTGTGAGCCAGCGAGATTAGAATGAGCAATTTCACAGGCTTTACTAAGCCGATATCGGAAGTGGCTAAAATAGTCCAGCAAGTTGGAAGAATCTGTTGCTTCAGCCAGCCCCTTCTCCTTCAACAATTTCAAAGGACCACGGACATTATGCCCAAAGACCAATTGAGCAGGATTAAACCCCAGAGAATCCTGCACAGCTTCTCTGGCTGCAAAAAGCATGAGATGTTCCTTCATCCCAGTTCCGCTGAAACTCAAAACAGTAGGTCTTTAACATTGCTTTCAAGGTTTGGTGAAACCTCTCGAGAGCCCCTTGGTACTCTGGGTGGTAAGCACTAAAATGGCAATGCAAAATTCCTTACTGATCCAGCACCTGCTTTAAAAATCCTAGACATAAAATTGGACCCTTGATCGGACTGAACGGTCTTAGGAAGCCCGAAAATTGAAAAAAACTTCAGCAAGGCCTGCACTACCACAGGAGCTGTTATCTTCCTTAAAGGAATGGCCTCTGGAAAGCGTGTAGAAGCACACTAACAGTCAGTAAATATTGGTTGCCATGTTTGGTTTTAGGCAAAGGACCAACACAGTCTACTAAAACTCTACCAAATGGCTCCTTAAAAGCTGGGATAGGATGCAAAGGAGCAACGGGTATTGTCTGGTTTGGTTTACCAGCTACCTGGCAAACATGACAGGTCCTGCAATAAGCTACTACATCTTCTTTTAGACCAGGCCAATAGAAATTTAGCAATACACGACTATATGTCTTATTCACACCAAGATGTCCTGCCATGCTACAATCATGTGCTAACTTGAGAATCTCTTCACGAAAAACCTGAGGTACCACAATCTGAAAGACATTGCTCCACTCATCTTGTCTAGATAATGATTGTGGGTGCCATTTTTGCATTAGGACCCCATCCTTCTGAAAATAACCAGATGACAGCTCTTGTCAGATGACTGAACCTCTTGTTCAGTGCTCACTTCCTCAAACAGAGAAGATAAAGAAGAATCTTTACTCTGCTCTAAAATGAGTTGATCTCTGGTAATTGAAGACTCTTTAGGAGGAATCTCCTGAGATGTTTCTAGTTCTTCCTTACCCATTACTATTGGAAATTCAACAGGCACATCTTTATCTACCTCCTTCCCATCAGACTCCCTCAAAAAGGTATCAGCCAGATCTAAATTAAAATCTGCACCTCTTTCATCAGTGGATTTAAAAGTCTGTTTAGACATGGCAAGGGTCACAGCACATACTGGGAAAACATCAGGAAAAGACTGAGACAGATCAGAGCTCCCGCTTGACACAGGCACCTCAATAACTTGAGGATTAGGAGTGACTCTGACACCAGCCAAATCATAGCCTAAAATGAAGGAAACCCCTTCAATTGGCAAATAGGGCCGCACACCTACCACTATCCGGCCAGACACTAAAGGTGATTTTATCTCAATGCTATGTAGGGGAACAACAGCACAATCCATTTCAACTCATCTTGCCAGCACCTGAGCTCCTGTAGTAGTCTTGTCAGAGAGAGGTAAAATTCCCTCAAGTAGTAATGACTGCGAGGCTCCAGTATCTCTAAGGATACTCACAGGAACACCACTTTCTTGCCCTGGTAGAGACACAACTCCTGTTGTAAGAAAAGGAGCATAATCTGTTACATAATCACAATCTCCCAAGTCTCTCAACTCCTCTCAACTTCTCAAAGATTGAAACTCAAAACACTCATCACTTTTTTGTACAGGAAAATGGCATCCAGCAGTCAATCCAACTGGCTTGGTTGATTTAGCTTTTTTACCAAGAACAAAACACTCAGATATCTTATGCCCTGGTTTCTTACAATAAAAGCAGATTATATTTGCCTTAGAAGAAACAGCACTAAGCTTGCTAGAGGAAGTTGGAACAGAGTCAGATCCTGCTACAACAGATTTACTACGACCCTGATTATTTCTTCTTTGGTCACGGTTTCCATATAACCCTTTATGGGTTAAAGCAAACTCATCAGCCATTACAGCTGCATCAAACAATTTGGAAACCTTTTGTTAATTTAAGTAAGTAGCCAGAACTCCTGGGACACAATTTTTAAACTCCTCTAAGAGAATCAAGTCCCTAAGCTGCTCTTTAGTCTCAACTTGCTGGAAGCACACCACCTAACAAACACGTTCTCCTTTTCCCGAGCAAACTCTACAAACGTCTGCCTGTCACTTTTGGTGTAATTTCGAAAACGTTGACGATATGCTTCAGGTACTAGCTCATAAGCATGAATTATAGAAGTTTTAACTGTATCATACACAGCACTCTGTTCTAAGCTAAGTGATGAATAAACCTCTTGAGCCTTACCTGTAGGGACAAAAGCACACTCACGATCTCTTCCCTGTCCCTCAAGTTTCCTCAATTCTAGTTCTCTTTGCAACTCCTTTTCTTTCAAAACTATCCTATCATGTTCTAGGGGACACTTCACTACCTCCAGGTCTAACTCTTTTAGCTTATACTTCACTGTCAACAAAACCTGGGTCCTGTAACTTTGCAACTAAAACTCCCTTTTCCTCTAAAGTGCCCTTCAAACTCTTTATGATAGACTCCTTAAGTTTTTTATCACTGCTAGTGAGCTCTATATTATAATGAGCAGCAATCAGCAAAAGCTGCTCTTTGGTACACTTCTCAAATGCTTTCTCGGAAGGTTCTTTCAGAAATTCTTCCACATTGGAAGCCATGGCTAAAAACTCTAATCTTTCAAACCAGTAGCCACTTTAGGAGTTCACACTTATTACCACAATATCCTTCAAATATACTGCACAAAAAAGGACTTAATTTACACACAACTCCATTTCCACAAAGCTACTCAAAGGTAATTTAATCTACACCAGTTAACAAGTCATAATCAATCTTCTTCATGGAGAACTAATTCAAAAGGTTTACAAAAATTCCTAAGTCACACAATCATACCTGAACCACTGACAACATTCAACAACATAGTTACCACAAAACTGCATGTTACCTTATATATTGACATGCCCACCTACTTTAGTTAGTGGTGTAAAATTACTTACCAATTTGAAGAAAGTGGGGATGAAAAAAAATGCTCTATCAAACAAAAATGTTTCAAAAGTTCCCAAAATTAGTCATTGATTCTAAATACCATACCACTTGGCATGGATATACTAGAGAACAACTCCGGAAAGCACTGTACACAAAAAAAAAAACTAACCTCTCTAATCTTCAAAGGCTTGCCAGGCTCGGGGCCACTTTAAACGCTAAACTTCATGTCACCTGGTAAAAACCAGGCCCTGAATAGCGTACCCCCAACAGAGATTAAATCTCCACCTGGGATACCTTCAAAAATAACAAACTAACAAAACAAATAGTGCTCTGTTGGAAGGATTGACTAGCAACCCAGCTGGACCACTCTACCTAACCGGAGTCCTCCAATAATCCAATCACTGTGAACGTTTTCCACACTCCACTCTCAAAAAAACTTGTACAAGTTACACAAGTACAACAAGTAACAAAACCCCAACTCCAAACCAGAATTTAATCCCGGACGAGGCTCCAATTTATGTTACGACCCTGCTCAAAGTCACAACATAAAGAGGACACTTGACAAAATAAGTTTCAATAAAGAAAATATAAATTTATTTCAGGTTAATCAAATAATGTCTAGGGTCAAAATGTTAAAGAATAATAAAAGAAACAACAAATCAAATAACTGTTGGAAATGGGGTTTGTGGAGTTGTGAAAACAAATGGGAACACCAAAATATCAACCCACTCTTCAAACAAAGACACAAAAACAAACATGAGAGAGAGAGTGAGCTCAAATCCATGAGTCTCTTAACCCTCTGGAGTCTGAGGCTGATTTGGGGCCTGGAGATGTTTTGACATGCCCTGACATTTGTGCTTTTTCAGTTTTTCATAAACATATTATTACACAAGTGTCATTACACTGTATTCAGCACATACTAGGCTACCATAATATGTGAGGAACATGTATGTGCATGTTTGTGTTTCTGAAGGAATAACGTTTATGCATGGTTATTGAAAAAACAAAAAACTTAAGTCACTGAAATAAGGCCAAAAAAATAATATTATATATGTGTTCACAAGACTTCTGGGTATTGGAGGTTGTAGACTAGAGTTTTTGATTCAAAATTATGTAAAAATTATGCTGCCTACTCGTTCATATAAAACAATATATTGATTTAGTTTTTGTAAGACACTTTTTGTCAAGAAACACAGTATGCGTGGAGGCATGAATCATCATGAATTGCTGACCACCTATCAAAATCTGTGTGGCAATGCTGCTCGAATCACTGGACAGAGATATGGTAGTGAAGCATACCTGTGTCACAGACACGTCAGGCTCCACCGTCCACCAATCACAGCGCACTCAATCACCAGAATACTAATCACCGCCACCTGCACCTCATCATTGCACTCATCACCAGCACCATAAAGAGCACACACACACAGCACTCCATGTCCGGTCTCGTTTACAGCTACCCACGTAAATGCTTACCTCAAGGACTCCTAGCATCATACCTACCAGTCTCCAGCGTGTCTCCTTCCCTCTGTGTCTCTCGTCTCCTGTGTGTGAGTGCTCTACCTGTCTCCAGCGATCTCCAGCTCCAGCGTTTACAAAGACTTCCATATCTGCAAAAGAAAAGGACAGTAACTATCTCCATTCTAATCATACATTCATCCACCATTCCAGCTCTGTTTACCTGCTCACTGCATTCTGCTCAACTGGTGTCAATAAACTCCCATTACCT
>RJVU01001088.1:127158-142568 GCA_003731715.1 Anabarilius grahami | reverse complement strand
AATTAATAAAAGTAATAATGACAATAAATAGATGCATATACAAGTCAACAACACACGAAACAAAGCTTTATTCAAATGTATTGATCTAACAATCACGTATTTACAGTCCTGCTGCCATCTCAACACAGCTGTGCCAATTCTGCAGCTTTATTCTGATGAAGCAGCTAATGAACCTCTTCATCCATCATGTCCCTCACTGCTGCTCTTCTCAATGGGGACATCGTTGACCCAGAGGATGAGGAAGATGATGATGATGGACCCCTGAACCCCACAACCTTGAAGCTAGAGTGGGAGAGGATGTCCGGGACAATCTGGCTGCTGCTGTGTCTGCTGCAAACATTCATGTGCTCTCCATCAGCATGACTAAATAAACAGATTAAAATGTTTTACAATTCATTCATGTCAGAATTCAGTTTCTTGCTATATTTCATTTAATATTTTTACAATTACTTGCTAATTTTTGTCATTACTTTTGTGGTGTGGTGGCCTAAACCACTGAGCTGGTCAGCAGAAGGTTGCTGGTTCGAACTCTATAGATTAGACAAATTAGATTAAATTTATGTTTTTTTTTATGTAGATTTATTCATTTACATTATTTTCATTCATGTAATGTAAACAGTGTTGACAACAGTGACTTCTACATAATAGCACAAACACATCACTCAACATAATCCATCACTCATAAGTCATAATACTTAAAGATGTTCCTGCAAGATGTTAAATAAACATTTAGTAAGCATCTTTAAGATGTAAATGGTTTAGTATATGTAAATCTACTTCGAAGAATTAAGATATGTTTACTAGAGCTCTCCTGTTATCATAATAAATCGTGTTTTTACAGTAAAATCACAACTATAGTGTCTAGCATCTTTACACATTCAGCAGTTTACTCTACAGTAGTTCAACAAATGTGATTTTAACACAAGGAACCGTGTTTTTGGTTTTCAATACTCACATTTGACAGCATCCGTGCCGCTTTTCTCCTCCGTGTTCGATTATGACGTATCCTCTCCCGTGGCCTCCTGGGATAGAAAAGTATCCAGCGAGGAACACTTCAGAATCTGGGCGGAAGCAGTAGGCCATCCGGGAACTTCTCGACTACTCTTTTATGATTACTGAGGTTTCTGACATACTTAATTGCTCACCTACTGCTTTTCCCCTATTATATAGTAGGTAAGTAGGCGGTTTCGGATGCACTTTAAGTAGACGCACGTCCGAATCTCGCGAGAATTATTACGTCACCCAGGTCATTTTCGCCTACTCTTTTTGCTTCGGACATACTTATTCGCTCACCTACTGCTTTTCCCCTACTAAATAGTAGAGAAGTAGGCGGTTTCGGATGCAGCTTTAGTAATCCTGAAGAGCTTGATTAGCTTATTCAGGTGTTTGATTAAGGTTGGAGCTAAACTGGTTTAAGCAGAGCGCACGTGAACCGATCATCTCTTCCACTTTACTAGTTACAACAGTGAAATAAACATGAATGAACCTCTGAAGGTATGTTAAAATATACAGAACAACTTAACGGAGTCTGTATCATGTCTCATGTAATCGCTCAATGAATATGGGATTAAATTCCCGGCTAAAGTATTGCAGTCACGGATCAAAAAATAAGCGTGAATCAAAAATTTAAAAACAAGTAAAAATAGATTGCACAAACTAAAAAAATATAATGCAAAATGATCAGAATAGCAAACAACGAGGCCACGGATCGAAATATAATAACTGTGAATCAAAAAATTAAAAGTGCATTTAAAAAAAAATAACAAGCATGAATCAAAACTTTAAACACATTAAAAATTATATTGCACAAATCTTAAACTTAATTCTTAAAAATTCTTAAATGTTGTTTTACTTGGTTTTATTACTCTGTCCTTTGTGCTCTCTTACATTTTCTGCTCATATTTTACTCTTTTGTATGCTTATGCTGCTTTTCTCTTTGCTCTTCTTTCTATGTTCTGTTCTTGCTTTTCCAAATGTTGCAGTTCAAGTTTCATGTAAATTAGGGCGGGCTTAAGCATCACCATTGGTCCACTAGTTCTAGACTGACAGCTCCTCCTCTAGTCAATCAATCGAAGAGAGGGAGATGACATCACTTCAATGCGACTCATGGCTACTGATGCTCACACTCATACAGGGGAAGATAACCGTTTAATTTGAAACTTTCAAGCTGTAAAGTTATCTGAACTATGGACATATACAAATAATTCCTCTTTTTGAGATAGATACTCTTTTTAAAGTGTACTCTTGTTATGATTGTTAACCTTTATGTTCATTATATATGGTATTTGGTGTTAAAATATTACTTAGCTCATGATGCTAATATGCTAAGGCTACTGTAGCTAATATACTTTTTTATTGTTGTTGTTAAACCATCATAGGTAACCTGGTAAATTAATTCTAAAACTGAATGTATCATTTCTATGGAAGTAAAATAATGCCATATGTTTTTGAAACAAAAAGCACCTTGAATTGCCCTACTTGAAAAAAGTATGCATTGCATTAACCGTGCTTGTATTTGAATGCATTGTATTTTTAGGGCTTGCATTTTTATGGGCTGAAATTCAACATGGTTTTATATTTAAGCTGTGAATATATTTTAATTCAAAACAGCTCACTCACATTTTCATTGTTAAAAATTCAATAATCCATATTCACCTTTCAGATTTCACTTCCAAAATATTCATTATGTTTAAAAATACAACCTATAATATTCAGCTGGCAATTTTCTGTCCATTTTATTTCGCGTCCTCAAATTCGCCTCCACAAATTCAGTGGTTCAAATTTCAACATTTCACATCCAGGAACTGCAGGAAAAGCAGTAGAGTACCGAGCATAATCTCCATCTGCTGTTAGTCGACCTTACCAGAAGGTGGTGCAAACGCATGTTGACGAAGAGCAGAGCAACAGTTATTCATTCATTAAAACGGATTTACATTAATGGAGCAAGCGGTAAGTGCATGTGTGATGATTATCAGGGCCGGTATATATGCAGAAAAGCTGATAGCTTTTCTCAAAAGACTCAAAAGTTGTGTTTACATTTAATTTAATGTCTTCACTGTTACTTTCCCTGTGTAGCCTACATGTAAGCAGTTCCCTTTCGAAAGGGAACTCAACTCTGCGTTCGAAAACGCTTTGGGGAACGCCTCCACGTGAACCAGTGTCTGAAAACAATATCAACTCACGACAATCCTATTGGTCGGCGATAGCCTATGACGTCATCATAGCGTGACCCGGAAGTATATAAGGAACGCCTAGAGAACCAGTCAGTATCTTTTTCGTCTGAAGGGACTGTTTTGTTTGAAGCTATATCAAACCGATATTAAGGTAAGACAATTTATGTCTGACATCCATGTCCCATAGTGTTGACATCTCATCACATACATAACTTATAACGTTGTCTTTTATGAGAACAAAAGAGCATGTACAGTCTCTTGTACAGCATGTACAGAGCATGTACAGGCTCTCTTGTGGGATCTGTCTGTTTGTTATTGTGAGTGTGTTTTACTTGTAAAATGCTCCACTCTCTTCTGGTCTTTTCCTCGAAAGGAGAAAGGACCAGCAGCTGCACCTAATGGTTCGGGTCTTACTCTTGCTGAGGCAGAGTAGAGACTAGATCAAGGGGTTTTCAGCTGGAGCTTGTTGAAGAGCTAAAGGGGTAAAATTCCCCACAACCTTTGAAGGCTGAAGGGAGAGAGCTGTGTGATTATGATGATGTGTTGTCTATGACACAGTTAGAATCAGCAGCAGTTGATCTTCTTGTTCTAAGCCAAACAAGAGAGCAGGAGATGGCTGATGAGGATGCAGATGGTGAGCGGTCTGAATCCTCAAAGCCACCCTGCCCCCACGTATGTACAGCTGTGTAAGATTATGGAACGCGCCTCTAGCAGACTGCGGCTGCCATTGGAGCAGGTTAAGAAAGAAACCGTTCACGGACGGTTCGTCAAACGGTTCCTTTTTTGCCATAATTCTCAAGCCACTGTAAGCTTTTCATTCCTTCTTGATCTTCATACTGAGATCGAAAAGGCATGGAAGGACCTGTTCGCATTCATCAACATCAGCAGGTTATTTCGCTGATGTTGATGGAGTGAGTATGGGTACGTGTCGACGCCTCTTACTGACGAGATGAGTGCAACTATCTTGTGATATAGGTAGGCTCCAAAGCTCTATATGCGGTAGCAGGTCAGGGGGGTGTTGCTTACACACAATGTCTGTTTGTAAGAATATCAGTTAGACCTGCTGAGATTGGCTTGGTAGGTTTCTTATATATTTCAGTTTCCTGTTTATGATGCGGACTAGGGCCCTGAAGTTCCATTAGGTTGGCTGGTACAATATATTATTAGGGTAGCACTTTGTTTGTCCCCTTTTTTGGATGTGTTGGCTTCAAAAAAATTAAGCCACCGTTCATATGTATTCAAATGTCGGCTGTAACTAAGCCGCACTGTTAGCCACCTTTTGGTTTATTCGTTTTCTCCTCTGGTAAATGCTGGAGTTTTGAGATTAGCTTTCACTAACTTCAGATAGATCTATGTTTAGCATCAGACTTACAGGCCGCCTGACATTGTGTGCCTTAGAGGCTGTTGTTTTCTTAGCCCCAGGCAGATCTATGCTTATGTGTTGGCCTTTAGGCCCACGGCTATAGCTGGCCTAGGCTAGAATTAGGGTTTAGGCGCTCTGCTAGTAGCATTTACGCATTTTTTATACTACCCCTGTTATGTGAGTGTAGTTTTCCTAGTTTTGGCCTCCTCTTATCAGAGTTGTCAGGCCAAGGCCCATTGTCCCATCAGTGTAGGTGCAAATTAGATAGCAGCTAAGGTAGCAGACTATTGCTAAGTCTCCCTGGTGCCGTTGTTTCAGGCGGTGTAGGCCCCTTTTCACTATGTGAGTAGAAACTTTGTTGCTGTGGCCCCGCTCCCTCAGAACTATCTAGTGGTACTTTGACTTGAACTATGTTCAAGCTTGAGTGATATAGTTGTAGCTTTTTATGAAAGCTCCTGTTCCCTAGGGTTCAGTACAAATTGTATCTGTTTTTGGTGAGAATTTCTAATGTGAAGTACCCACCCTGTATTTTTCAGGGTTGGATTAATAGTACTCCCTTGTTGTTTAAGGTTTTTGTGCTTTAATATGTTAGTTCTGAATCCTGCCCTACACTTTGTGAGCTCAGTAACTCTAATACTGCCACAGGCTAGCACCCGTGTGTTCTGGATTAGTAGGCATTACTTTGGCCTCCTTTAGAGTATGGTGACATAGTTTGTACTCCCCTTGCTGTAGGGTAAAAAGTGTTTTTACTGAGTACATTGCCGGTTGGAGGATGTGCTCAGGTTGGGCTAAACTAGTTAACCTCACTGGATAGTTTGGTTCTCAGATTTGGCTCCCTTAGAGTATAGACACTGCCTCTGGCTGACGCCACATGTCTTTCTGAAGTCGCAGGCCCTGTTTGGGCCTCCTTTAGAGCATGATGGCGTGAATTTGTACTCCTCTTGCTTAAAGAGTAAAAAAAGTGTTTTTACTGAGTACACTGCTTGTTGGAATGTGTAGATGAGATTAGCTCAGGTTGAGCTAAACTAGTTAACCTCACTGGATTGTTTGGTTCTCAGATTTGGCTCCCTTAGAGTATAGACACTGCCTCTGGCTGACGCCACGTCTTTCTGAAGTCGCAGGCCCTGTTTGGGCCTCTTTTAGAGCATGATGGCGTGAGTTTGTACTCCTCTTGCTTAAAGAGTAAAAAGTGTTTTTACTGAGTACATTGCCTGTTGGAATGTGTGCTCAGCTTGAGCTAAACTAGTCAACCTCACTTGAAAGTTTGGTTCTCAGATTTGGCTCCCTTAGAGCATAGACACTGCCACTAGCTGACGCCCGTGTCAGCTCCTCTAGAGCACAATTCCTGGATGTGAAATGTTGAAATTTGAACCACTGAATTTGTGGATGCAAAATAAAATGGACAGAAAATTGCCTGCTGAATATTAATAGGTTGTATTTTTAAACAAAATAATATTTTGGAAGTGAAATATGAAAGGTGAATATGGATTATTGAATTTTTAACAATGAAAATGTGTTTGAGCTGTTTTGAATTGAAATATTCACAGCTTAAATATACAACCATGTTGAATTTCAGCCCATAAAAATCCAAGCCCTAAAAATACAATGCATTAAAATACAAGCACGGTTAATGCAATGCATATTTTTTTCAAGTAGTGAAATTCAAGATGCTTTTTGTTTCAAAAACATATGGCATTATTTTACTTCCATACATTTCTGCATTGACTACGATAGTGTTACAGAGGAGAAAGTTACAAAAACTTGGTGGATTTGATATGCAGTGATTTATTCACAAGTCAAGTCAAGTCAAGTCACCTTTATTTATATAGCGCTTTTTACAATGCAGATTGTGCCAAAGCAGCTTTACAGTGATAACAGGTATATAATTTTGGCTGCACAGCAGGTCTTAAAGAAAATGGTGTCATTGTCCAGCTTAAGTAAATTCAGTATTGATTCATTCCGTTGTAAGAATCAATTGGTATTAATTTAGTTAATTTATCTATATCAGCACTGGAGTAAACTGTGATGTCATCATCCAGCTCAGTTCAGTTCGCATAAAAGGGTGTCGATGCAGGCAGATCAAAACATTGTTGAATATCAAGTGTTCCCAACTAAGCACGCCAAAGGCAACGGGGGCAAGGAACCCAAACTCCAACAGGTGACTTCAGGTGGCAAACAGGTGTCAAAATGGAGAAAAAAACCTTGGGAGAAACCAGGCTCAGTCGGGGGGCCAGTCCTCTTTTCAGTTTCCTCTGGCCAACAGCGAACAGTGCATGATTATGATTCAGTCAGCTTTCATAAGTCCGATTGGGATCGCAACAGTCAAAGTATTTATTCCAGTTCCATCTAGTTTAGGATTGTATTCATCACGTCGGTATGGGACGGTTTGTTGAGGGTCTGTGCCACTGGCTGTCGTGTCGATGAGGCCTTCACAGGGGATGATCTAGTTGACAGAATCTCTGCTGACACTTCAGGGCTGCATTGTTGTCGTTGTCCTCGATCTCGCCTAGATACGGCCCAGATCCAGCTGATTACATTAAACCTCGGGATGAACAGAGAGATTAGTGTAGATGCCATTCTTCTTCTGATGTAACGAGTACATCAGGTGTTATAGGAAGTGTTCCAGGTTCCGGCTGACCTAATTTATGCATCCTAACAATCCTTTAACAGATTTGAAAACATAAATTCATAATGTATTATGTGTATGCCAGTTTAAAGAGATGTGTTTTTAGTCTAGATTTAAACTGACAGAGTGTGTCTGTTTCCCGAACAATGCTAGGAAGATTGTTCCAGAGTTTCGGTGTCAAATTGGAGAAGGATCTACCGCCTGCGGTTGATATTGATATTCTAGGTATTATCAACTGGCCTGAATTCTGAGATCGCAATAGACGTTAAGGTCATGAATGCGTGAACTAACTGTTCTGCATTTGTCATTGAGAGCATATGTCGTAGTTTAGATATATTTTTAAGATGTAAGAATGCGGTTTTACAAATGCTAGAAATGTGGCTTTCAAATAAAAGATTGGTATCAAAGAGCACACCCAGGTTCCTAACTGAAGACGAAGACTTAACAGAGCAGTCATCAAGTGTTAGACAGTATTCTAGGTTTTGTGAAGAAGTTTTTGGTCCAATAATTAGAATCTGTTTTTTCTGAATTTAGTAGTAGGAAATTACTGGTCATCCAATTTTTTATATCAGCTATGTATTCTGTTAATTTTGTGAATTGGTAAGTTTCGTCACGGCGCAAAGAAATATAGAGCTGAGTATCATCAGTGTAACAGTGAAAACTAATGCCATGCTTCCTAATGATATCTCCCAAGGGTAGCATGTACAGAGTGAAAAGCAACGATCCTAGTAGTGAGCCTTGCGGTACTCCATATTGAACTTGTGATTGATATGACATCTCTTCTTTTACTACAAACTGATAACAGTCAGATAAGTATGATTTGAACCATGCCAATGCAATTCCACGAATGCTAACATAATTTTCGAGTCTATTTACAAGAATGTTGTGATCGATAGTGTTAATTGCAGCACTAAGATCCAGTAACACTAATAGAGAGATAAAACCCCAATCTGATGATAAGAGCAAATCATTTGTAACTCTAATGAGAGCAGTCTCAGTATTATGGTATATCTAAATCCTGACTGGAAATCTTCACAGATACCATTTCTTTCTAAAAAAAGAAACATAGTTGTGATGATACTGCCTTTTCTAGTATTTTTGACAGAAAAGGTCGATTTGAGATTGGCCTGTAATTGACTAATTCTCTAGGATCAAGTTGTGTTTTATTAATAAGAGTAGTGATAATAGTAGTTTAATAATAGTTTAATAATAGCCAGCTTAAATGTTTTCGGTACATATCCCAGTGATAAAGATGAATTAACAATATTAAAAAGAGGATCTATGACCTCTGGAAGAAGTCGGTATAGGGTCTACATGTTGTTGATTTAGATCTAGCAGTTTTTAAGGCCTTTCTGTACTCAATCATTCTCTCTCTCCACGAAATGCGAAAAACCTCTAGTTTTGTTTTCTTCCAGCTGTGCTCCATTTTTTTTTCACATTTACATACTTGTGTTTATTTACATAATTGCATAATACTATAAGATTCATGTTTTATATATAGCTTTAAAAACAAATTTGTAGAACAGGGATAGACAACATCAGTTCTGGAGTGCCGCTGTCCTTCAGAGTTTAGCTCCAACCCGATAAAAAAACTCACCTGTCTGTAGTATTAATAATCCTGATGACATTGATTGGCTGGTTCAGGTGTTGAAGCTGAACTCTGCACTCCAGGACCGACATTGCCCATCCATGTTATAGAAATATGAAGTTAAGTGGCCAGTAGATGGCAGCAAGTTACTGTCTTTACGAGTGAGTGAGTCATTCATTCAAACGTCTCGTTCAAATCGGGGATTCATTTACTAAACACTGCTGTGTTGCTCAGAGACGAGCGATGCTGTTCTGCTGTGGCTTTGTTTGATACTCCTTTCATCAAAATAGTGTAAAAACACACTTAAAATTAACTTGTTGCTATATTGATTTATACAACAGCTCAATAAACATTTGCAATCACTCTAATATTGGGGAAAACACTTGCTGGTGTGATGGGCTATTGCTTAACTTTATAATTTTATAATCTCAGTGCTAAAATGTGATGAAATTCGTAAACCAACACCCTTGTCAATGACATACTGTACATGGAAGACAAAAGCTACAAATCTGTTTGGAAAACAACACATGACAAAATATGCAGGCAGTTTACAATTACGAGCAATATACAATAATCTAAACAATTGCGATGGCATATCTTACTTTAACTGTAATTCACGAGCAAATATATTATTAAGGTAGGCTTCATATGTTATATTCTCTTTTGCAAAAGACAGGAATTCCAGAGACAACAAGCAAGCATATATTATTATTATTATTGTATGAATACTAAACATATCTAATAGTAATATAACAGATATAGACGAGCCAGGCACACATAAGAGTGAGGTTGTGAGGCCGCTGCATAGTGGCAGTTGCGTTTCATGGTGCCAGGACCAGTGGTAGGTGCATTAAAGGTGAATTTAACAGTGATGGATCATCAGACAGGCACAACTATGACAGGTTGTTGTTAGGATGGTGAATTTAACAATAAAACATTGTCCAGGTAGACATATATACCGGTGACAGGTGGAGTTATATACATGTACATTATTACAGTGTCCTGCCACAGAAAGATTTCACCCCAGCTCGGAAGTTGCCAGCTGTGACGGTTATCTTCCCCTGTATGAGTGTGAGCATCAGTAGCCTGAAGTGATGTCATCTCCCTCTCTTCGATTGATTGGCTAGAGGAGGAGCTGTCAATCTAGAACTAGTGGACCAATGGTAACGCCTGCCTTAATTTACCTGCCTTAAGCAAGAGCAGAACGTAGAAAGTAGAGCAAAGAGAAAAACAGCACAAGCAACAAAAGAGTAAAATATGAGCAGAAAATGTAAGAATGATCCGTGAACTCGTTGTTTACTATTCTGATCATTTTGCATTATTTGTTAGTTTGTGCAATATATTTTTACACGTGTTTTTAAATTTTTGATTCATGGTTATTTTTTGATCCGTGACCGCAATACTTTAGGTGGGAACTTAATCCCATAAATGGGTGTTTCAACCACGGAAAGACGTCAAAAAAACAGATTGTAAAAAATGTGTCATTTACCGTCACATTTAACTCAGAAAATCTGTACAGTGTCCAAAAACTCGTTAGTCAGCTACAAAAATGTACTTGGAGAGGAGCACTTTGCAAAATATATGCACTATAGGCTATTGCATATACCTTGTATTTGTACTTAACGTGCTTCAATATTGAATGTATGTTTGAATAAATTTGTTTATGACAGCCACCATTTAAATGTTTATATAGCCTTAAAAAAAAAATGAGTAGAAACATAATTAAGTGTAATGATACTGCTCCGAGACTCGAAGATTAAGGATCCAAATGCAGTTAATTTATTTACGGGACAATCCAGAACCATAATCCAAAATAACAGGGAAAAGGTCAAAACACTCGAAGGCAATCCAAACAAACAAACAAACAAACAAACAAACAAACAAACAAACAAACAAACAAACAAACAAAAACCAAGGCAGGGTACAAAGGCTAAGGGTAGTCCAGAACACGGTGTAGAAACAACAGCTCAGAAATGCAGTACCAATAGTGATACAAGACCTAATGATGAATGACTGTGAAGACCAAGGTTAAATAAGCAGACACTAACAAGCAAATTAGGAACAGCTGAATGTAATCATGGCTGATGAGTCCAGGCAGTGGGTGATGGGAAATGGAGTCTATAATAGAGGTAGTAGTCCTGGGTGGAGTGCCCTCTGGTGGCTATCAAGGGCACTCAAGCTGGTGTTCATGACATTAAGAAATGTATTATAACATTGTTTTTAAAACTTCATGTTCTTTATATAGCTTACGAATCAATTAATTTTAACCTTTAATAATATAATGATGTACCAACTGTTGCTCCTGTACAGCATTAGTTGAGAGATATTTTTTTCTTTGAGGAAATTTGCCATGTACTTATCCTTTTAGGCCCCAAATTAATCAATATTGAATCGAAGGTAATCAAATAAAAATCAAATCGCAAGCTCCTGAATCAAAATCGAGTACAATTGTGAAATTTGTAAATGCCCAGCCCTAGTGTCAAATGGCACAGAGGGGCACACCGGCCATTTCGCCTTTTCAGTGTAATGTTAAAGTTTTTTGATGAAAACATTCCAGGATTTTTCTCCTTATAGTAGACTTCAATGGGCACCAAACAGTTGAAGGTCATAATTAGTTTCACTGCAGCTTCAAATTGTTCAACACGATCCCAGATGAGAAATAAGGGTCTTATCTAGTGAAACCATCGCTCAAGTTTTAACCAGAAATGCTCATCTTGAACTAGCTCTCTTCTTCTCCTCTATTAGAATTCTGGCAGTGTAGACGCTGCTAAGTGTATTACTGCCCTCCACAGGTCAAAGATTGAACTAATTGTTATATACTATTGAACTAGCATATTGCATATAAAAATTAGTTCAAACTTTGACCTGTGGAGGGCAGTAATACGCTTAGCAGCGTCTACACTGCTGGAATTCTAATAGAGGAGAAGAAGAAGAGAGCTAGTTCAAGATGAGCATTTCTGGTTAAAACTTGTATAATTTTAAATTTTTTTCAGAAAATGAGCGATGGTTTCACAAGATAAGACCCTTATTTCTCATCTGGGATCTTGTTGAACAATTTGAAGCTGCAGTGAAACTAATTATGACCTTCAACTGTTTGGTGCCCATTGAAGTCTACTATAAGGAGAAAAATCCTGGAATGTTTTCATCAAAAAACTTTAATTTCTTTTTGACTGAAGAAAGAAAGACATGGACATCTTGGATGACATGGGGGTGAGTAAATTATCAGGAAAAGTTTATTTAAAAGTGAACTAATCCTTTAATGTACAGCAGTGTAGTCTTTGTGATACGCAGGTATACGCCGTATTCCCAATAGGAAAGGTCAAGGATTTCCGTATACCCACTTAAAAAAGCACGAGGATACGTAACCAATCCAATAAATCACAATATATTTGTGGTTTGTTGCTTTTGACATGAAACAAAATCTCATTTCTCAAAGTCTTTCATATTTTGCCCATTTTACTTCGGAATAAAAAAACATAAATACCATTTTGGCGCTCTTTAATGTGGAGTGACAGATTGCTGTAGTTCAAGAGAAGTGGCCTGACGCGCACATGAACTGATCCTCTCCTCCGCTTTAATACCAGTTACAGCGCGAAATAAACATGAATGAACATCTCAAGGTATGATAAAATATACAGTACAACTTAACGAAATCCGTATCATGTCTCGTATAATCACTTAATCAGTGTTTCAACGGTGGAAATACATTAATAACAGCTTCAGCTTGTAAACAATGTCACGTAACGTCACATTTACCTCAGAACAAACATATTCAGTGAACATAAACTCGTTAGTCAGCTAGAAAAATGAACTCTTGAGAGGAGCATTTAGCTAAATATATACACCATATTAATTATAACTTTTAATGTTCTGCAATAGCCTATATTATGCATGATTGAATAAATCCGTCAAGTTGACAGCCACCATTTAAATGTTTATATTTCAAAAAACTAATTGGAGTAGAAATAATTTTAAAGTTAGTAGGCCTATTATTATAACTTTATTATTATATAAATTTCCTTAAAGGTGATGATACACGGGGCAACTTTTTGAGCAATGTTGCCGTCAACGGGCAACCTGATGAGACACAGGGCAACTAATTAGGGCAACAGACAGTTGGCAGCAACTAATCAGAGAGGAGCAAATCTATTGCCAACTCAATAAATACTTTATTATAAACACTTGTTAGGCACTTTATTTCAACTTTTCAAATATTTTCTTCATTTTTATTAAAAATAAATGCCTTTCCGATCTGATTTGTGACAGGAAAAGAGAGAAGAGCGAGTTCAGCAAAAGGCGGATTCGAACCCGCGTCGATCGCATCAAAAGATATTCAAATGTCAAACGCCCTACAGCCTACGCTACTACAGACGTCAAAAACATCCGGTCTTTTTAGTATTTAACTGATATCATTCAATGGCTTCATTACAGCATACACACATTACTTCGGACAGTTGTTAGTATTTTAAGCAATATATGAGGTAAATTCCCTGTTTTGGGTTGACGCAGGACAACTTACTAGCGTAAAAAGATAAAAGTTCACACTCCTTTTCTCCGCTCCACTGCCGCTGAGAGGCCGCCATCTTGTTTGAATTTTTTCTGAAATCTCCGAAACGGTCACGTGATCGGCTGCTAACATTCTGATTGGAGGATCTCAAAAAATTGCCCACGACCGATCTAACGTATCCAGATATATATTTGTTGCTCATTCTCAGTGGGAAAGTGCCCAAGCAACGTTGCTCGGCAACATTGCCCAGCAACATTGCTCAAAAAGTTGCCCCGTGTATCATCACCTTAAGTGTAATTTAAGTTTGTATACAAATCAGTTCATTTTAACCTTCAATATTAATGTAGTACCAACGGATTCCCATGTATATTTTACAGCATTAGTTGAGAGTTGTTTTTTTTCTTGAGAAAATGTGCCATGTTCTGACCTGATATACAGTATATCCAAAATAACTGATATTGAATTGAATTGCAAGTTAGTGAATTGAAATGCATAACTATGATGACAGACTGGCAGGAAATGGTGCAAAACAGAAAACTAAGTCCAAACAGGGGGATATTATGACACTGAAAAGCCTCATCTTTTCATTATTGTCACACTCTAAAAAATGCTGGGTTAAAAACAACCCAAGTTGGGTTGAAAATGGACAAACCCAGCAACTGGGTTGTTTTAACCCAGGGGTGGGGTTAAATGTTTGTCTAACATGCTGGGCAGTTTTATTTAACCCAACTATTGTTTAAAAATGACTATATGGCTGGCTTAAAATTAACCCAAAATAGGTTGGAAATTGAAATCAGACACATAATTACTAGAGGCAACAATAATAATCAAATGTGAACATTTATTAATAAACAATTTAATAAATGTTTATTGTTTACTTATTATATTATAAATGTTAATTTCCAACATATTTTGGGTTCATTTTAAGCAAGCAATACAGCAATTTTTACACAATAGTTGGGTTAAATAAAACTACCCAGCAGGTTGTGCAAACATTTAACCCAACCACTGGGTTTGTCCATTTTCAACCCAACTCGGGTTGTTTTTGACCAAACATTTTTTAGAGAGTAATAATAGTTGAAACTTGCACTCTTAAATGTGCATTGAAACTTGCCAGCTGATAAAATATGCTCCAGGGACCATATTCATATAACATCTAAGGCTATCTTGACTGGCTGAGTTAGATGGTGACAGTAGAAAATCAGTCCAGACCCTCTTCAGTTGTAAATGTCACTGGCTGTTAAAGTCTTTTGTTGATTATAATAAATTTACATTTTGATAAAACACACATAAGCAGATTTTCAGACTGCTCTCAATCACATGTATCCTAGATCAGAAGCATACTATATGCATTAGTGAGTGTGGCGGTGCTTATTGTGTGTCACTCTGGGACAGGTAAGTATGAAGCTGGGAGGGAAAAATCACAGTATACTCACTACAAAAATCTAGACTACAACACTGATGTACATTGTTAAATACATGAAAAACATGTGTTTTTGTTTCATGCTCCACAGTTACATTTACCACAGTGTTTCTATTTATGTAATAAAATTTGTAATAAAAGTAAATATAAAAAAACATGAATAATTCATGTTATCATAATAACATGATGTGACCCCATCAAAGACCTCAAAAGAATACATGTAAGCTTAACCTGTTTAAAATTTATATATTAATGCATCTATTATATTAGTTTTAATTTAAAAGCAAAGTGTAATATTGTAAACTAATATAATAACTATATGAATATATGAATTATACATAATTATAATTCATATAATATAAATATAATAAATAATTAGCAGCAAAAGATGAGCAATTTTGTCTCTAAAATGTTTTCTCTATACACTGATTTAATTTGTAGCGAGAGGTATAGGGGGAGTGGCTTTATTGCATCAGAAACATGTCACTTTACTCACAGCTGATTGGTTGAGTTTTGGTTTGCAATCTCTAACCCATAATAAAACCTGCACCGGAGCATAAGCCGTAGCATAAGTTATGATAGCAATGAAACACGCTAAAACCCAATCCACCTTCATGAGCCCGAAAAACCAGAGTTTGCTCAAACTAATCTTGAACTTACCTGGGTAGAAACTGAAACCAGCCTTGTGCAACAGGCCACAGGGATGAAACNCGAGTGACGTCTGACTGGG
>RJVU01001088.1:47226-120423 GCA_003731715.1 Anabarilius grahami | reverse complement strand
CATTCGCCTCTGGCCCGAGATCATCCTCCCCGCTAATCACCGTCGCCAGCATCACTGACTCCGCCTCACTCCACTTTTTAAGGAGATTGAGGTGATAAATTTGACGTGCCCCTCTCCTATCGGACCGTATCACTTCATAATCGAGCTCACCAACTTGCCGTGTGACCTCAAATGGTCCTTGCCACTTTGCCAGTAATTTTGAGCTTGACGTGGGGAGTAATACGAGCACTTTCTCTCCCGGTGCAAATTTACGCAGATTAGTTCCCCTGTCATACAACCGGCACTGTCTGTTCTGGGCTTGCAACAAATTCTCCATAGACAGCCGCCCCAAAGTGTGGAGTTTTGTTCTCAAGTCCAGCACATACTGAATTTCATTTTTCGATTGAGACGGTCCGTCCTCCCAAGACTCTCTTAGGACATCCAGCACCCCGCGGGGGTGCCGCCCAAAGAGAAGCTCAAAGGGGGAAAACCCCGTGGAGGCTTGCGGGACCTCTCGCACAGCGAACAACAGGGGTTCCAACCATTTATCCCAATTTTTGGCGTCTTCCTGAACGAACTTACGAATCATGGATTTAAGCGTGCTATTAAAACGTTCGACCAAACCGTCTGTTTGTGGGTGAAAGACGCTGGTTCGAATCGATTTAATGCCCAACAATTCGTACAGTTCGCGTAACGTACGTGACATAAACGCCGTGCCCTGATCAGTGATGATTTCTTTTGGAATCCCCACTCGGGAGATTAAACTGAAGAGCGTGTCCGCAACACTCTTAGCGGAAATGTTGCGGAGAGCCACTGCTTCTGGATATCGTGTTGCATAATCCACAATGAATAATGCAAAACGATGCCCTCTCGCTGATCGCTCTAATGGCCCGATGAGGTCCATGCCAATTCGTTCGAAGGGGACCTGCATTAATGGAAGAGGGCGCAAAGGTGCTTTTGGAGTGGCCGGAGGATTTACCAATTGACATTCACGACAAGACGCGCACCACCTGCACACGTTCTCGTGAATGCCCGGCCAAAAGAATCGGGCCATGAGGACTGAGGTTTGGTTACAACCTGAGTCCACCAAAGCCTGATAGGTACCCCCCTTGATACTCACTGGTATCTGGTACTGGCCAGCTTGACCGGGGGCGGCCTGCAGGTCGTCCGGGACCCGGATCAATGTCCCCACCTCCATCACTGGACACTGGTCTATGAAGTGATCCGGGTCCCCGCAACGCCAACAGGCCGGCCCAGACCTGCCCGCCACTCCAGTGGCGGAGAACGGGCCGAATGATTGGCGTGGAGAGAGGGGAGAAGCAGGCGCGGGGTCCGGCCCGACGGTGGACAGTCCCAGTCATTTGCGGCACGAGTCCCGGAGCTGTTGGGCCAACACGAAGGGCCGGCCAGCCTCCCCCAGCTCCAGAGTCCGGAACAGCTGTCGGTGCTGCTCTGGGGAGCGGCCGAACCGCTGCAGGATGGCCCTTTTTAGGTCTTCAAAGACCAGGAGGTTCTGGATGGGCAGCTGCTGCGCTGCCACCTGCGACTCGCCCGAGAGCAGTGGGACGAGCCGCATGGGCCACTGGTCCCGGGGCCAACCTGACACCTCGGCAGACTTCTCGAAGAGGTCCAGGAAGGCCTCCGGGTCATCTTGTGGGCCCATCTTCTGCAGTGGCAGCTGGAAGTTGGCAGCAGCTGCTTCGATGGACTCCCCAGGAACCCCCCGGTCAATCCAGCTCCGGAACCTCTCGCGGTCCTCCTGCTGGCTCCGGATGACTGCCTCGAAGCGGCGCTCCTGGTCCTCCCGGAGATCCAGCAGGGCGCGGTGTTGGTCCTGGTGTAGGACCGCGAGGGACGGGATGATGTCCGCAAACGGCGTACCAGTGGCGGGGTTTACCTGCATGGCGGCGGCTTCCGTCTACCTTCCCGGGTTTCGGCACCAGTGTGGTAAGGTTCTTGTGTTGTGGGAAGGAAGAGGACAAGGGTCGGCTTTGACTGCTGCTAGACTTTATTCTCACCAGAGAAAATATCAAACACATAAACAAAAGGCGGTGCAATGCACACTCAATAGTTCCACATCCAAGGACGGGCTTCACTCCAGACGATCAGTGATCAGGTATGGGTCTAACAGCAGTCCCTCTCTCTCTCCCACGCTCCTGCTTCTCCTGGTGTTTTATCCTGTCTCCACGCCAATTACTGGAACGAGAAACAGGTGTTCGTGATTTGCATTCAGCTCGTTCACTCACCGCGCGTCCCCTGACGCTCTCTCCCGTTGCAGGCTCCGCTAAACCACGCCCCCCTCGCCACACACAATAACTATCAGCTGTTTAAAAAGCTGATAGTTGGTTCTTGACCATTTGAAATGGGTAAAAATTCATTAATTTGGACATGGAGTCACATTGGGGTCCCAATATCTATGGGACTGAACTATATAGGGCCTTAAAAATTAAGATTACAAAAGAAAAGTTGGTAACGCTTTAGATTACGGCCCGGAAAGTACTGCGTAATTACAACGAATTTACAGTGTAGCTTTCGATAATTATAGTGTACCTATACAGTAAGTATGTGTAAGTATAGGGGAACAATATGTAAAGTCTTGGGAATAAAGGAGTAACAATCAGGAAAATAACAACTTAATTATACTGTAAGTATTTTAGAACTAAGGGGTACTTATACTGTTATGATAGACAACAATCTTACATTTGCACTGATTAAGTTGTTCCAAGGCAAGTAGAAAGAACTATTGCAATCTTTTTTAATACATGGGGAAATATGCTTTTGTTTCATGTAGTTACAGGGTATGACATTACGGGCCGTAAATTAAAGTGGAGCTTGTTACCCTCTTATTTCATGTAGTTACATGGTAAATATGACATTACGGGCCGTAAATTAAAGTGGAGCTTGTTACCCTCTTATTTCATGTAGTTACAGGGTAAATATGACATTACGTGCCGTAAATTAAAGTGGAGCTTGTTACCCTCTTATTTCATTTAGTTACAGGGTAAGTATGACATTAGGGGCCGTAAATTAAATTGGAGCTTGTTACACTCTTATTTCATGTAGTTACAGGGTAAATATGACATTACGGGCCGTAAATTAAAGTGGTGCTTGTTACACTCTTATTTCATGTAGTTACAGGGTAATTAAAAAAATTATATGAAAAAAAAAAAAACCACAAACAATCTGATATGACTTGGAAACCTTTATTTGAAAAACAACTTATTTCAAAACAGATTTAAAGTTACAACACTTCTTATTCGTTTCTCTTGCTCGGCTTCCTCCTCCTCTTGTTCCTATTCTTCTTTTTCTTTCTTTCCACTGATGAATTTTAAGAGAGAATCCCCTTTGCTATTCTGTATTAATAGAAAATACAGTACACCCGGAAATGTGCTCACCGTTTACTCATCTCTTACCCTCATGCCATTTGAGATGTATACGACTTTACTTCTTAAGATGAACACAAAAAGGTTTTTAGAAAAAAATGTATCATCTGGGAACGCTTTATAATGCAAGCTCACGTGTTCCTAAAAGCATCAACAGCACATACATCAATAACTACAGTAATCCATACGACCCCAATGGATAAATCATTGTCTTCTGAAGTGAAGCGATACGTATTTGTCAGAAAAATACCAAATATTTTAACATTTTAAACTTTCGACCAACTGTCTTCTGCGCGTGCATGCGAGGGTTGAGAGTTCATGCATGACGTAACTTGAAGCGTGACGTAAGCGTGCCGAGAAACTCACGCGAAAAGTCACGAGGATGTCGGATGCCGTCATTTTTTTTAAATTTTTTTTTTTTATTAATGCTCACAACAAAATAAACGGAATAACAGATAATGATAATGAGAAACAAACAAGACAGAATAACAGAGATGGCAGTTCTCGCGCGAGTTTCAAACGAATCTCCCGCAAGAACTTCACGAAAGCTTCACGTTGCTCATTACAATATGCTTCGTCGAGCGCAAAGTCACCTCTCATGTAGGCGCTTAAGATTCATCAGTTGAGAAACAAGAGGAGGAGGAAGCCAAGCGAGAAACAACAACAACCAAAAAACTGACAAAACTTGTTACTTACTGTCAGGACTTTAGAATTTGAAATGAAAAGTTGATTTAAAAAAATGAATAATAAGTGTTGTAGACCTATTTGTAATAAAGTTGTTTTTCAGATAAAGGTTTCGGAGTCAGTGATATCAGATTGTTTGCGTTTTTTTAATTATTTACACTGTAACTACATGAAATAAGAGTGTAACAAGCTCCACTTTAATTTAGTCTTAACCCTTGATTGAACATTACTGCAGTTGCATTTTGCACAGTATTTGATGTTTCTTAAACTTTATTTTACATATCAACCGCCCAATCAGTAAGAAGTAGTAAGAATTCATACTATTTACCAAGTCAGCAAATTCATGACATTGTACAAGCGTACTTGTACGAAACTCATACAAAAACTGCCTTCCTCTCATTCCGTTAAACTTACACACAAAATAATTCCTTTCTCTGCCTATTTCTCTTCATCTTAGTCCTTTACTCCCTCACTCACACATTCTTTTTTGCTCTGTTGTAAGGTAGAAAGAGTTTGCATGATGGTGTAGCAATTTGTACAGTTGTTAATCAATTTATGGGTTATATATATATATGAATTATAATAAATCATAAAGCTTTATGATCAATTATGACGCATATATCGACCCAAGGGGGAATTAAACAAATATTGTGAATTAATTACAAACGAATTATAATCAATCCCATATATGATTAGTTCTTGTTTAATAATTATTTAGGGAAACTATGTTTGTCCAGCTCAGCTTTGTCTAGCTCCCCCTAGAATATTATAAACGGATTTATTCTTTGGCCACAAGAATAAATTCCTATCATAGCATCAAAGCCTAAAGTGATCGAAAAATGTTACAGTGACTTGGTTTTGTTGAACGAACAAAGAAACAAATCAGCATGAATACAATACGTTTAATATACGAAACGGGTAATAGAATACAAAGGTTATACGGCTAAAGATACACAAGTAGATACAAATATATACAAAGTAAGGCAGTAAAGACAGGAAAGAGAGATGATCAAAGAATGGCAAATTACAACAGTTACCTTTTGAAAGCCAGCACAGAAATCAGTTTAAACGAATTTCAAAGAAATTATAATACTTGCATATTGGTTCAAGTCAGTGTGCAGTAGAGTTTTAGTGCGCTTGGCTTGGTTGGTCCTTTCCGAGAGGGTTTCTCCGGTGGGGATTTCAAACGAGGTTTAACTGACGCGTAAGATGACAGAGAAGAAAGAAGAGAGAGAGAGAGTCCAAGGAGATGGTCGTCCCGGAAGGAGCTAAGCGCGTGATGACAGCGCTGTCGCCTGAGGCAGTTCAGGGGCAATCGAGAGACAATCGGGAGACAAAAGAAAAGCGCGTGTCGTTTGCTTTTATGGAAAATCAAGCGAACACGCCTCCTGAGTTGGAGTGGCCAATAGGTGCGTAGCCCTGTTTGGCGGGCAAAGTTCCTTTGTCTGGTCTCCTAGCTGAATTTGCACACCGTGAACACACACACCCGGAGCAGTGGGCAGCCATCGCTGCGGCACCCGGGGAGCAGTTGGGGGTACGGTGCCTTGCTCAAGGGTCTCACCTCAGTCGTGGTATTGAGGGTGGGGAGAGCGCTGGACATTCACTCCCCTCACCGACAATCCCTGCCGGACCTGAGACTCGAACCCATGACCTTTGGGTTACAAGTCCGACTCTCTATCCATTAGGCCACGACTGCCCCCAATAAGCGTGCATATGCTACAGACCCCCCTTCGGCCAACGAAGTTCCCGTGTGGACCTCGTTGGACTGTCATGACGTCAGATGGCACATGGATCAGGATGGTCAAGCAGCAGGTGGTTCCTACTGGTTCTCTGTCCATCTCGATGAGGCTGGGCATTTTCTTTGACTTGACACTTCCTCTTCTGTGTCTCCTTTTGAAGCCTTGAGGAAGGGCAGATAGGCACTTGTCCATGGACTCTTGCATCCCTTTGATCCCTTTGGCTAGGATGGAGGCCAGGCCCAGGCTGAGTGCATACTCGGTTGCCATGGAGAGGCAGAGGGCTGTGTCAGCAGCTGTCCAGGCCTGGGCTATAGGTGAGCTGGTCAGGACGGGCAGTTGGGAGAGTGCTTGGAGGGCTGTATCAACGGGAGTAATGTCAATTAGCTGGGACCCCCCTTTCTCAATCCTCAGTTACAGTCCTGGATCTAAGGTGTGATGGTGATTCCTGGAGGAGGATGGGATTTCCAGGGGTACGCTACCAGATGGTTGAGGGGAAGGATGGAACCCAGGGGTACCTGGATCCACTTACTTGGATTGGGCAGGCTGACATGAGTGGCAGTGTTGTGCTGATTGTAGGTTAGGGTGGCAGCATGAGTGGGGGTGTGGACGAGCAGTCGATCACCCACAATCTCGGCTTGTGTTCTGATGACTTGGGTGCAAGGCTTGGCCTCGGCAGGGCAGCGTGTGTCGCGGGTCATGGGCTGCAACCGGCCCATTCCTTCAGTGTGGTTTCTGAGGGAAGGCTTGTTAGAGCCGAGGTAGTGAATGTCTTTAGTCAAAATGCACCTGCTCAAATGGGGAGCCAGGTACAGCTGTGGGTTGCTGTAGTGGTAGACTACCACATCTGAGGTGTGTATCTTGGTGTGAGTGTTACCTTGCCACCATCTGACATTGACCTTGTCTTTGGGTCTGGAGCTGTTATCTGGTTCACTGCTGGGTAGATTGAGAAGGACAGCCACCTCTTTCTGCTCGGGGTCGACGTGCAGTAGGATGGCCGCACCCAGAGAGTCAGCGAGGTGGGCTGGAACAGTCTTGGTGGGTCTGCCAGTAGCAAAGTCCAGTACAGTTTGCATAGGATACTGAGGAATCCTATTCATAGCCACTCTGTCCATAGAGAAACTAACTTCTCGCAGCAGGTCTGTCATCAGAGCCCTAACCAGCTGATTTTGGGCAAAGTCATTTTGGAAGACTGTAAACAGCTGCTTCATTGAGTTCACCGTTTGGATCAGCAGGAAACTGTGAGTACAGAGAACCACCACAATACCTTTCCGGGATTTGCAGGTGGTTTGCAGGGTTTGGCTCTGTGTTGCGAGTTGTTTTCTCCGTTGTAGGCGGAGCTTGTTGCGATGCTGATGAGTGGAGCAGGCTGTGATGAGACTCGAGTCTCCTGGTTGGTACAGGTGCAACGGCAGTGTCACCTGCCGTGCTGTCAGTAGTTCCGTGGGGAACACCTGAGTTGACTCCTGTATGGTGTCTGTGATGGCCATGAGCATCAGAGGAAGTTCTACAGTCCAGTCTTTCTGGCCGATGAAGAAGTTTTTGGTGTGATAAAATAGAGTATAATATAGTATAATACAATGTGTGGTACTTTACAATTAAAATCATAGTCAGAAGTAGGCCTTCATGTACTGAAAAACAGGCCCGAGTCTAAATAGACTTGCTGTGGACTTGCTGTGCAAACGGAAACTTGAAAATGTGTGTATATGTGAATTGAAGAGTCTATTTTAAGCTTGAAGAAAGAGAAATATATGGTCAAATAACTTGGCCCCAGATCATATCACATAGTATAAATATGAGCCCAAAAGGGTGGGCAGACAGCTGTGTTAGCTGCAGATATAACGAGCTCCGCTTACAACAAATCACTTCTCAATCTTTGATTCGGTATACACGCTTTTTTACAATAAAGCGTGTATACTGAATCAAAGATTGAGAAGTGATTTGTTTTTATAAAAAGAAGAAACCACAACATTTTGGCGACCCCGGCAGGACTGGATTGAAGCATAAGTGGAAACCACAGTGGTGGACCCTGCGGTAGTCAACGCAAAACAGTGGCCACAAGGTAAGCGATTTATGCTTATTATTTGTGTTGAATACCAGAGAGTTCATTGTGGTAAAACACTTAAAAGCTTTTCCAAATTTAAAAAGAACTAAAAGACAATAATCTTTGATTCAGAATAATTGCATGAAGTTTGATAGGCCTGGGAAATTACTGATAATAAAATCAGTGGATCTGTGTTAATGCATGTACACAGATGGATGTTCATGGTTACCGCGTTATATCAAACAAAAGTGATAAACGGTCTGCTCGGGTGAACGGTTTAAAGTTTTTCTTTGTATCTTTTGAGGATATGGTTAAATTTTCTTTGTATCTTTCTGGGTAAAAAACAGAGGAATGGTTAAAGTTTTTTCTTTGTATCTCTGTAAAAAAACAGAGGATATGGTTTAAAGTTTTTCCTTTGTATCACTCTGTAAAAATCAGAAGGATATGGTTTCAAGTTTTTCTTTGTATTCTTTGTGAAAGATCAAAGAATATGGTCTAGCTCAAAGGGATTGAGACTAGGATTATTTATGATATAACTTTGTTGTTGATCAGCAGGGGACTGAATCATAGATAATGGTTTTTATTTAGTTGTATTTATTTATTTTTATGGCATGAAGAATTAGAAGTTTATAATAGGAAGCGACAGTTACAGTGTCAGAGGCCTCTGTCCCTGTGTATGTGAGACTGTGTGTGTGTGTGTGTGTGTGTCTCAGAGTTTAAAAATAAGATCCTCTGCTTTAGACTGTGAAATTTGATACTTGGTTAATGAAACAGTTTGTGAGTAGAAAAAATAGATAAACTGCAGTCTAAAGAAAAGGAGATAAATTAATGGAATGATTGTATGAGCCCTGTGGGGACAAGTGTGAAAGAAAAAGATTGTCCAATTCTTAATAAAGGACTAAAGTTTTGAATGTGTTGATTGTGGAGAAAGAATTAGCTAAGATATTAGCTGTGCAAAATACAATTGGTAAAATAATATTTAATTTGTGAAGTTGCACCAAAAGGAAAATAAATAAAATAAAAGTATAAAATAAGATTAGTTAAATTAATTAAAAATAATGGCAGCCACTACACCAGTGGAAATGTTAGGGTCAAAATACCCATTATGTAAGGATTTAATAAACAAAATGTCTAGTAAATGGCAAAAGAGAACTCAAGATCTGATGACAAAATGGCCTAAAGAAGGGACATTTGATGTGTCATTATGTGAAGAAATGGAAACTCTCATAAAAAATTATAAAGTAAAAAATAGAAATGTAAAAAGACAAAATAGAGAATCAAAAAGAGAAAAAGAAAAGGCAGTACTGGCATTGTTTAAACAAGAGGGAGAATTAATATAAAAAAATATAAAACAGGCAAGGAAAATATTAAAAGAAGTAGATAAAGAAACAAAGAAAAAAGAAGACATGATTGCTAAACCACCTCCATATATACCTCCAGAAGGTCAGTTTCCAATACTAAAGGGACTGGTAGAAGTAACAGGAGCAATGCAAATGGAGGGACAAGTGGAATTAGAAAAAGAAAGACAATTAGGACCAGATGTAAGACGAAAAACAACGCAAAGTAAACAATCTAGCAAAACTTTGCCTTTAGACTGCTATGAACAGGCACAAACTGCTTTAGAAAAAATTAAAACAGGGTATGCAGGGAAACCTCTTAGAAAAGAACATGAAGAAATTGATATGCAAGCTCAGATAATTGAAGAGACAATAGATAAAAGAATCAGAGAAACAGAAAAATTTATAAAAGATACAGATAAATTAGTAAAGGATAGAACTAAATTGTTAGAAAGTTTACACGAAGAAAGTGAAAAGAAGGAATCATTTGATGAAGGAAGATGGTCACATGGTAGAGAAAAAGGTACACTTAGACCTTTAGCAAAGCAGTTACCAATTTTGATTAAAGGAACACAGGGACAGTACGTTCCATGGGCTACACAGGACCTTGATGGGCTGGTTAATCGTCTCCCTGACATTCACGAAGGGGCTGGAAAATGGATAAGAGTGTTTGAGGAAGAGACAATGGGCAAACTGTTAGCAGTGGGGGACATCAAAGCACTTCTGGCAAGAGTTATAAGTGGAACAAAAATGGAGGAAATTCTTGAAGCATCTGAACTAGACAGAGCTGTGAATTCATTTTTGATGGATGGGACTGTGTTTGATATGTATCGCCCAGCAGTATGGCAGACATTGCGACATGAATATCCCACAAAAATAGACCCGAAAGCATTAAAGGGTGAAGAATTGGGAGATTCTGAAAAGTCCATTTGCATATGTGCAGAGACAATTAAAAAGATGGAAGCAAGAGACTGAAGGGAATCCTGAGGGAGACCCATTAATGGCTACACTGTTCAGAAATGCTATAGTAGATGCAATGCCACAACCAGTAAAAAGTAAACTGGAAGATGTGGTCGGTCTAAACTCCAAAACACATAAGGAGTTTTGTGATCATGTGACTCATGCTGTTGAACAGTATAGAAAAAATGAACAAAAACTGAGAAATCAAGAAAAAGACTTGCAAAGAAAATTGACTCAGTTACAACTTGAACAATTAACAAGTAGTCACAAGAAAAAGATTCAAGCTACAGTACAAAAGGAAGGAGCCTCAGAACAAATGACAGTGACTACTGTAAACGTTCCACCATCAACTGTGCAACCCCCACCTGCTATGATTCCTCCAAACATGCAACAGTTCCCAACACCCACTGTCAATGTGTATGCTCAGCAGCCAGGGCCATGGAGAAAAAATCCACCACAAGGGGGACAGTGAGGAAAAGGCACACCTAATAATTTTCCTCAAGGAGTGTGTTGGAGATGTGGCCAGCCAGGACATAGTAAAAGATATTGCCCTATTGGTCCAATGCAACAGTCTTTTGGGGGAGTGAAGGATGGCAGCAGCCTTTTCGAAGTCCTTATAATGGCCCAGTAAATCCATGGGGAGGTCCAAATCAGGGATATTAGGGGTGCCCAGAGAATCCTATAAGGGAGAATCAACTTCCAATTTTATCTAATAATGCTAATCAAGAACCTATGATGGAGGTTGAAATAGAAGGTAAAAAGACACCTATGCTTATTGATACCGGAGCAATTTATTCTTGTATAAAATCAAATTATGGTTCACATCTCCCTTTGTCTGGAAAATTTGCAAAGACAGTAGGATTCTAGGGACAAATACAGCTAATTCCTATGACTGCTCCAGTTTGCATACAAGCTAAAAATAAAAATGTGACCATACCTAACCTTGTGTCAAATGATACGCCTGTAAATTTGTTAGGAAGAGATGCATTATGCAGATTAGGACTCCAAATTTGGTGTTCTCCAGAAGGAGTGTATATAGACTTACAAGGAATAGGAAAACAAATGATGATATCTGAACCAAAAGCAAATGTGTATTGGATAGGACAAATAGAAAATGATGTGAGACAAGTTCTATTTCGTTCTTCCTGACCGCCAGAGGCAGTGCTTCACACTGGATATTATCTCTCGTTGCAATTGCATAGGTCGAGTTTAATACCAACAAAGTCCCTCGTGACCAGGATGACTCGGGGTGCTCCCCTATTTAACCCCGTGACTTCCTGCAGACTGTCCCTATAATCTTCTCGCGTGCACAAATTGCAGGTCGTAGAATATTATTAAAAAAACAACAACACTTTTGGAATCCGTTCTTCACAGCTTCGCAACAAAACCATTGTTGGTGTTTTGCGACTGCGCGTCCTCCAGAGGCTCCAGCGGATTCAATTGGAGTTTCATTGAAGAAACAGATCACAATCGGAAACAAACGACTGGTGAGTTTGTTTACATATACGCTTGGGGTTCGTTCACGTTTTCCCGGCATTTTTTTATTTATTTTTTTCTGTCGCTAGAACGGAGTGTTTTCGCTCTGTGGTATGCCCATATAGTGCTATAATAAATTGTTGATGTAGTTAGACCACGCTAGGAGTGTGTGCGCTCTGTATAGCGATCGGTGTCTGTGCTACAAGAAGTACAATACTCTGCTGGGAGCTGGTTGAAGTAACACAGTAGTGGAGGCAATTAAAATTGTTCCTTTGTATACATATAGGTGTATATAGGATATATATAGATATATAATATATATAATAGCTATATATAACGATATACACAAATAATAAATTATAGTGCAAAAATTGTGGTAATATATATATATATATATACGTATACACTGAAATACTAAGTGTTTGTATAAATATTATATATATTATTCTCTATAGTAGATATTCTGGTAATAAGGACGGCTGAGTCCAGCAACGGTCAGAGTGATTCCGCTCGTCCTACAAAAATAATTTCTGTGGTCAGAATGGAAACAATGTCTCATACTTGCGCATTGTGCATGACCATGCTGCAGATAGAGGATGGGCATGACTGCTGCCCTTCCTGTTTAGGCCTGGAACACTTGAAACAAGGCCTCACAGAAGATGCCTGCATGAACTGTAGTGTCATGGCTTGGGAGTGGAGAACTTCGAGGATAGCTTTGGTGGAAGGACTTTTGGGTGAGTCGCTACCACCACCTCCGCCGAGTAAGGCAACGCATAAGCGCAGAAATGTTGAATTAACCAGTGCTTCCGCTGGCAAGAAATGCAAGGAAGACCCCTTAGTCAAGAAAGTGTATGTGTTGACTGCTGAGTTTGCTCAGATTAAGTCTTTGCTTATGAGATTACAACCGGGTGAGAAACTAGTGTCTGTAGTCGAAGCCCCCACCATGGAGTCGCCCTTTGTGGAGGAAGATGTTCTGTCAATGGCGGCTTCTCACAACCAACTTTATGATGAGGAAGAAGTGGAGGTTATATCTGATCACCAATCCCATCTCTCCCATGATGGCTCCCAGGGCACTGGTCACGGATCTGTAGGAAGTCCACAGTCAGAGCTAGAGCTGGTGAAGCAAGCTCTTCAGGCTGCATTGGCTCGCCTAGGTCTTGACACAGCCCCGGTGGTGGCAGCCACTTCCAGCGCTTTTTTCAGAGGTTCAGCGCAACCCTCTCCTCTTACCATTCCACCATCGAAAGATTATATTGAGGAGTTGCAAAGATGCTGGGCTAACCCTAGATCTCTTACGCACCCCACTAGTGCAAGCAGAGCATTGGCTGCGATGCAGGACGCAGACACTTATGGCTTGGGTCAAATGCCGAAAGTTGATCCAATTATTGCCTCTTTTGTTCTCTCCCCAGAGGAGGTCTTGAGGCCTAATGTTCGTTGCCCCCGGCCTCAATGCCGGATTACAGATGATCTTCTTATCCAGGCATATAATACAGCAGCACGAATGGGTCGCATTGGCAATTCTCTTTCACATCTCATGCTGGCCCTGTCTCAATCTCTTCAAACACCAGGAAGTGATCCTTTAAACTCAAACTTAAGTGATGCCTCGCTTCAGGCAATGGCATTCGTGACAAGAGAGCTGGGCAGGCTGATGTCGATGCTCACACAGACACGCTGCCAAATCTGGCTGGCACAATCACCTCTGTCTGAGGCATGTAGGAAGACACTAAGGGACCTTCCAGTAGTTCCAGGACAGCTCTTTGGACCAGCTGCACAGCAGACGCTGGAGCGCAGTGTCCAGGTGAATCAGACCAGGCAGCAATTTGCTGACCTGAGGAGAGTTCCTCCATCTCAGTTACATTATAGGCAGCCCTCTAGGGGGCATGATCTACCACGCCCTCACTTTTCAACACGCTCAGGTGATACTCACAGAGGCCAGCCTCAGCACTTGGAGCGATCTCAGCGAGTGGAACATTCTACTCAGCGGCCCCGGGCTCGGGGACAGCAGGTATTTCAGGCCCCAAGGGGGAGAGCACCTGGCCAACGGCCCTCCAGGGATTTTAGAGGCCAGGGACGCAGGTCCTGAAGGGCTGCGGCCAGCCGTCGGACGTTTTACTCCTCAGCAGCTCAGTTATTGGGAAACAACAACCTCCGACCCATGGGTTATAGCAACACTAACTCAGGGGTACAAGCTGCAGTTCCGACGGCGGCCGCCCGCTTTCAAAGGGGTCAGGATGACCATAGTCTCAGACCCCAACAGTTAATTTTCACTAAAACAAGAAATAGCACAACTTCTACAGAAGGGTGCCATCGAACCAGTAGAAGGGTCAGAACGGCTCGATGGGTTCTTTTCAATATACTTCTTAATTCCAAAGAAAGACGGGGGAGGAAGGCCCATACTCGACCTTCGCGGCCTAAACAAGTTCCTGAAGGTCTTACCATTTCACATGTTACGAATAACCGATGTTCTCCAGGTGGTCAGGCAGCAGCACTGGTTCACCACAGTAGACTTAAAGGATGCGTACTTCCATATTCCAATTGCTCCACAACACAGGCCATTCCTACGCTTTGCATTTCAGGGACAGGTCTATCAGTTCCGTGTCCTCCCATTCGGCCTCTCCCTATCCCCACGAGTCTTCACCAGGTGCATGGCTGCGGCACTGGCTCCAATCCAAGCTACAGGACTACAGGTGCTTCCGTACTTGGACGACTGGCTCCTTTGCTCCCACTCGCAGGAGCAGGCAGTGCTGGAAATCACACAGCTGCTGTCACATATTACCCGTCTGGGTCTTTCTGTGAATTTCAGCAAGAGCCAGCTAACTCCAAGTCAGTCTTTGGGGTTCATAGGTGTCATGCTAGATTCACGAGTAATGAAAGCCTCGCCATCAGCACAGCGGGTGGACAATATACAGCTCCTCCTTCAATGGTTTCGAAGGCAGGCCAGACTTCCGTTCAGGTGCATCCTCAGGCTCATGGGTATGTTGGCGGCAGCAGCTGCTGTCATACCGTTAGGCCTCCTTTCACTCCGCCCATTTCAGATATGGGTGAACAGTCTCCACTTGGATCCCATTTGGCACAGGAACAGGTGGATCAAGATTACAGAACGATGCCTTCTGGCCTTGAAGTCATGGAGGAGGAGGTCGTATCTGACCAAAGGGGTGGCTCTGGGCGTGATTCCCTCTCGAAGGGAGGTAGTCCAGACCGACGCGTCTCTTACAGGCTGGGGGGCAGTCTGGCAACACAGAGCGGTCAGAGGACATTGGAACTACCAGGAGAAGAGCGAGAGTATAAATACTCTGGAACTTCGTGCAGTACAGTTGGCTCTGAAGCACTTGGCACCATTTTTGAAGGACAGGCACATTCTTGTCAGGTCCGACAACACTTCAGTGGTTTATCACATCAACCATCAAGGGGGCACGAGGTCCAGCCAGTCCCTTCGGGTATCTCAGGAACTGTTGACTTGGGCCTTCCCATAGTTTGCAAGCATCAGAGCAATGCACATTCCGGGGGTGTCAAACGGGGTGGCAGATTATTTGTCACGCCACAGACCTCCATCGGGGGAGTGGAGACTCAACCCAGAGGTGGTAGAGATGATATGGCAGCGGTTTGGCAGGGCAGAGGTGGACCTCTTCGCCTCGGCAAAATCGACCCATTGCCGTCTCTGGTTCTCACTAGTGGAGGAATCCAGTCCTCTGGGGCAGGATGCTCTAGCCAACGCTTGGCCAGATCAGTTACTTTATGCCTTTCCCCCGATACCATTGATCTTGGCAACTGTTCACAGGGTCCTTCAAGGACACCACAGGCTGCTGTTGGTAGCGCCGAACTGGCCGGAGAGACCTTGGTTTCCAATGATGTTCAATCTCCTAGAGCAGGATCCCTGGAGCCTTCCCAGGAGAATGGATCTTCTCCACCAGTTGGAGGGTCAGATTTGGCACCCGAATCCAGACCGCCTGCAGCTCTGTGTTTGGCCTCTGAAGGGCCGGAACCACTTTTCAGAGTCTGTGATCGTGAGGTGCAAAACACCATATTGAACTCAAGAGCACCTTCTACCAGGAGTGCTTATGCCTGTCGATGGAAGCTCTTCACTGATTGGTGCAGGAAGCATGCAATGGCCCCAGAGCAATGCCCTGTTCCCATGGTCTTACGTTTTCTGCAGTCTCTGTTAGAAAATAATAGGACAGTGTCTACCTTGAGAGTATATGTGGCAGCAATTTCAGCATATCATGTGCGAATAGATGGTCAGACATTGGGGACTCATGCCTTGGTTACTCAGTTTCTGAGAGGTGCTCAATGGCTGCACCCTCCTCAGTCCACTCGGGTGCCCTCATGGGACCTGAGTCTAGTCTTAAAATCTCTTACATTGCACCCGTTTGAACCTCTGGAGCAGAGTGACCTGAAGTGAGTCTCACTGAAGACCGCGTTTCTCTTGGCCATTACTTCGGCTAAGCGTGTGAGTGAGCTCCATGCGTTATCAGTTAGCACATCCTGTATGCGCTGGAATGCAGATGGTTCAGTAGTGACATTATGGCCAAACACAGCATTTCTCCCCAAAAGGCTCTCTGCCAATTTTAGAACCCAGGCTATTGAGTTGGCAGTGTTTAATCCTACAGTATTGAGTACACAGGAGGATGGAAGCAGACTTTTGTGCCCAGTAAGAGCCCTCCGGGGCTATCTGAGGGCCACAGAAGCTTTCCGGCAATCAAACCAACTTTTTCTCTGTTACGGGGGGCCAAAAAGAGGTCAGCCCCTCTCAAAGCAAAGATTGTCGCACTGGGTAGTTGAGGTGATCACCCATGCGTACAAATCTAATAATTATTCAGTGCCATTGGGGGTGAGATGTCATTCAACAAAGGGCATCTCAATGTCTTGGGCTGCACTAAAAGGTGTTCCTCTAAGTGATATTTGTGCAGCAGCTACATGGTCATCAACAAGTACCTTTTCCAGATACTACAGGGTTAATGTGGCTGCTTCCGATACTATTGAGGCAGCTGTCCTTTCTGGGCCCTCAACTTCCTCTTAAGGGTAAGCAGGACCTCCTCGTGACCTTGTTGTTATAAATCATCCAGTGTGAAGCACTGCCTCTGGCGGTCAGAAAGAACGAAATAGAACGAGAGTTACGTATGTAACTGCGGTTCTATGAGTTCTGGATGACCGCCAGAGCTTTTTGTCACTCGGAGTCGGTGCGAGAAGATTCCGTAGGGACAGTCTGCAGGAAGTCACGGGGTTAAATAGGGGAGCACCCCGAGTCATCCTGGTCACGAGGGACTTTGTTGGTATTAAACTCGACCTATGCAATTGCAACGAGAGATAATATCCAGTGTGAAGCACTGCCTCTGGCGGTCATCCAGAACTCATAGAACCGCAGTTACATACGTAACTCTCGTTATTAATACATGGGGAAAATTCATTGAAGCGCAAATTGTTGAAGCACAGTTACCAAAATCAGAGTTTCATTGTACTATGATATATGACCCTGAGAGAGATATAAAAATAGAAACAAAGTGGCAAAAGGAAACTGGAAAGAAAATGATTCAGTTAATTTCACATGGTATCATAATAGGAAAACAGGGAGCAGCAATAGGAATAGTTGAAAATGAATTTACTACAAATTGGTTCAATGTGCCTAATTCTGTTCCACATGTTTCCTTATATGTAAGAAAAGATTTTGAAGCAAAAGATTTAGGTCCAATGATGAAAATAGCAGAACAATGCCAGTGGAAATCAACAATAAATCCACTGATTTTTCATTCTGCTGACAAGAATTTTATTAAAATTTTGTGTACAACTGACTTTATAACTATTTCCTGAGGAATACCAATTAACAACAAAATTCGAGCACAAATGATAACAACATCTGAATCAATGGAAATTGTTGAAAATGAACTAATTAAGAAGCTAGAACAACAAGTACCAACTGAATTATGGTCTCAGTATGCAACAGATGTAGGATTCGTGAAATCAGCCAGTCCGATAAAAATACGACTTAAACCAGGAGCATGTTTACCGAGAAAATTACAGTATCCACTAAAACTTGAAGCAGAAGAAGGAATAAAAGATACTATTGAAGGACTAGTAAAAGCAGGAGTGTTAGTAGAAACAAATAGTTATTGCAATACTCCAATTTTTCCGATAATTAAAGCTGATAAAACTAAATGGCGTCTTGTACATGACTTATGAGCAATAAATGAAATAACAGAAGATTGGCCAGCTGTTGTACCAAATCCACATACATTATTGACAAATGTCCCTCCAGATGCTAAATATTTCACTTTAATTTATTTGTGTAATGCTTACTTCAGTATCCCTGTAGCAGAAGACTGCAGATATTTATTTGCATTTACATATGCTGGAAAGCAATATACCTATACTCGAATGCCACAGGGATTTAAACATTCACCTCATATATTTAATCAGGTTCTTAAGGCTGACTTGGAAGATCTAATAATAGACAGTACTCTGTTACAATATGTAGATGATTTAATGATTTGTCCAACAACAAGGGAACAATGTCACAAAGATTCTATCAAAGTACTTACAAAATTAGCACAGGGAGGTCACAAGGTGTCTAAAGCTAAAGTACAATATTGTCAACCACAAGTTGAATATTTAGGGAGATTAATTTCATATGGTACAAAAGCTATAGCACCAGCTCAATTAGAAGGTATAAGTAAAGCTCCATTACCACAAACTGTGAAACAAATGATGACCTTTTTAGGAATGACTGGTTTCAGTGCTGAATGGATTGAGGACTATGCTATAAAGACTGCTCCGTTAAGAGAAGTAATGAAACAGGCAGGAGTGCAAGAATTAAGTAATTCATTAAAATGGACTACAGATGCATTGATAGCATTTGAATCCATCAAAAAAGAATTACAAAGGGCACCTGCTGTAGGAAATCCTGAATATGATAAGGAATTTCATTTATATGTGGCAAACAGAGTTGATGGCTATGCTTCAGCTGTTCTGATGCAAGACACTTGTAGTGGCAGGAAAAAACAGCCCATAGCTTATTATAGCACCAAGCTTGATCAAGTAGCACAAGGGTACCCCCCGTGTTATCAAGGTTTAGCAGCAGTATATTATGCTTATGAGAAAGCATCAACAATAGCCATGGGATCTCCAGTAACTATTTATGCTCATCATAAAATTGTGGAATTAATAGAACAAGAAAAGAATTTGTTCTGACTCAAGCTCGTATTCTTGCATATTCATCATTACTTACATACCCAGATGTTACCATTAAGCGATGTGATACAGTTAATCCAGCTGAATTGATTCCTTTAGGCTTTGAAGGAGAACCACATGATTGTGTAGTTAATTCACTGGCTTTCACTAGATTACGACCAGATCTTGAATCTACACCAATCACTGAAGCTGAGGTTGTTTATTTTGTGGATGGTTCAAGTTTTAAAGATCATCTCGGAAACCATGCAGGATATGCAGTGGTAAGAAAAGATATGGATGAATTTGTACCAGTAATATCCCAACACTGTGCACAGCCTTGCTCTGCTCAGTTAGCAGAATTAAAAGCTCTCACAGTTGCTTGTCAACTAGCAAAGGGACAAATAGCAAATATTTTTACAGATTCAGCATATGCTCATGGAGTTTGTCATCTGTTTGGAGCAGTTTGGAAACAAAGAGGTTTCAAAAAGAGTGATGGTGCTCTTATTCAACATGCTGAACAAATAGTTCAATTAATTAAATGCCAAGCGCACAAGAAAGGGAATTCGTTTATAATAAAAGGAAATAATATAGCGGATTTTGAAGCAAAGAAGGCTTCTGGATGTCAGATTGCAATATTATCTCCAGTAGTGCTAATTGAACCACAATAAAAATAGATGATATTGTTCGAATTCAACAACAAGCAGGTCCATATGAGCAATCTATATGGCATCAACGAGGGGCAACAAAAGATGCACAAGATATTTGGCGTTCACATGGAGGACAAATTGTTGCACCAACTGCACTTTTAAATATTCTGATTCCTGATGTGCATGGTTTTGACCATTGCGCGAGGGGGGAAGTGATAAGGAAAATTAAAAAGCAGGGATATTGGTCCCCATATTTATATGCAACAGTAGAAAACTTTGTCTACATGTAAAGTTTGTGCCAAATACAATGTAAGGAAAGGAATAGCAACACCAATAGGTCATATTTCAGTGCCAGAAGGACCATTTAAACATTTGGTCATGGATTATGTGGATATGATAAAGCGTGTACAAGGAAAGAAATATATGCTTGTGATAATAGACAGGTTCAGCAGATGGGTGGAGGCAGTGCCATCAGCAGATGAGGGAGCAGGAACAGTAATAAAATTTTTAACAAGAGAAGTAATACCTAGATTTGGAATACCATCAGAAATAAGTTCAGACAATGTTTCTGCATTTATTCAAAAAACTGTGAAACAAGTACTACAGCATTTAAGAATAAAACAACGGTTTGGAGCAGTGTACCATCCAGAATCGCAAGGATTTGTGAGAAATGCAATGGTATTCTTAAGGCTAAACTTAATAAAATATGTGCAAGTACAAAACTCAACTGGGTTGATGCTTTGCCGCTGGCACTAATGAGTTATCGCATGCAAACTAACAGGATTACACATCTAACACCACATGAAATGCTTACGGGTCGACCCATGCCTGTGCCATATTGCAGAGGTCCTTATAAAGGACCCCCGTTAGAACAATTACAAATGGAATTAAGATCTTATATGAAGAAACTAACTGCCATACATAAAGCTATAAATTTACAGGAAACGAGAAAGCAGCCTAGTGAAGAGACAGAGACTTCATGTCCAGTTGTTCCATGGGACCAGGCACACTTAAGAGTCTTCAGGAGAAAGTGGAATGAACCTAGGAGAGAGGGTCCTTACACAGTGGTGGTAGCGACTCCAACAGCAGTTCAAGTGGAAGGAAAAACTGCCTGGTATCATCTAAATCACTGCACAAGAGTTCCCAAAGAAAGGAAGGAAAGAGAACAAAGTGAAACAGGTGATACAGAAAGATCTGAGGCACAGAATGAAAGGATGGAGAATGTGGAAATCTCAGAGCAAGATGAGCAGGGAGCTGAGCGAGAAAACCAACAAAGTGAGAGTAATACGTCCACTAATGCATCTGAAAATCATCATATGTTTATTGCATCTGACGATACTAGCTCAAGCTCAAGCTACAAGTATCAACACCACTCAGATTTCCCAGTTATTGACTTCTCAGCCCTCAAATAGTTCTAATAACAACGCAATAACGACCCCAATAGAAAAATAATTGGTTAATGAGAAAAAAATATCAAAGCAACGAAGAAATGTTAAAGATTAACAAATTGATAATTATAGTAATGAAGACATTTTTTGGGAAACAGCACAAAACAATGAATGGTATAAATGGGCAACATTTACTGCAAGAGAATTAGGAATGGATAATTGTTTGCTATGCTCTAAATCACCGTTAAATAAGGTAATAGTAGTTCCGAATCCACATGATTATCAAAAATGCGCTGTATTCAATAGAAACTTTTGCCATGCAAGTTCCTCTATTAGACCTTACTGTTCAGCTGAATGCTTAGGCTTTATGGGAAATTCTGTACATCAGAGTCGTTTTAGTAGACCACATTGGGGTGATTGGTGTAGATATTGGGATGTAAATGCAAATATTAAATTAAGAGAAGGAAAAGTAGAAATCCCAAAATTGTATAAAATAGATTATAGTCAAGAATTTGAATGTTTTAACAAATCAGAAGGAAATCTTAATTTAGGAAAATTTTAAGGAAAATGTACTACTATTTGGAATTTAGATAAAGAAAATGCTTGGCAGTCACATACTCCTGGTAGAGCCCCACCACTTCAAGCATTAGGAATTAGGAATGGTAAAGAAATAAATCCAAATGAAGAAGAATGTACAGATCAAACTATAGCATTACCTTCAATAGAAGTATATGAGGATCAAACAAATATAGTAGCGGATTTCTTTTGGGCTTGTGGGAAAGGAAAGCTTTTAGCATCCTTACCACTGAAATGGAAAGGAATCTGTGCTAGAGTACGACTAATTCAGGAAATTACAATGGCACAATGGGACCCAGACAACACTGAACCAGAGGAAAAAAATAGAACTAAAAGAGCTTACGAACCAGACCCTAGAGTAACAATAGATTTAATTGGTCAACCTAGAGGCATACCTGAAAAATATAAAGCAAGAAATGAAATTAAATCAGGGTTTGAATCGATATTTACATGGGTCTCACAAAATAAAAATACAGAATGGATCAATTATATTTATTATAATCAGCAAAGATTTATTAATTATACTGATGATGCTTTAACTGCATTAGGAGAACAATTACATGAAACAAGTAAAATGACATGGCAAAATAGACAAGCTCTTAATTGTTTATTGGCAGACAAAGGTGGTGTTTGCATTATGTTTGGAGATCAGTGTTGCACTTTTATACCAAATAATACTGCACCAGGAGGAAAGTTTAGTGAAGCTATGCTTAAAATAAGAAGTTTAAGAGCAGAAATAGCAGAAAATGCTGGAAGAGATGAGAAAGTATGGGATTGGTTATATTTGAAATTTGGAACATTAGGAGCATGGTTTGCTAAATTAGGAATATTTCTAGGAGTTGCTGTTTCAATAGGGGGGTTATTGTTTTGTTGTATACTTCCTATATTACGATCATTAGTTGTCCAAGCTACAACTAAACACATGGAAGAGCAAAAACCTCAAGATGCTGGTAAAGGTTAGAGGGCAATCAAGGTATCTATTATCAGGACTGGACTGAGAAACCAAAGTGGATTTTACAAGCACTAGATGCTGAATCAAGAACCTCAAATGAGGACGAAGAGGATGATTGATGAGCAACGCCTTGGGTGTATGTGCTAGCCTAACCTCTCCCCAAGAGCAGCCCTCTACGATACTCAAAGTATCTGGGCTGAAGAAGATATCATCTTTCAAGAATGTTTAATAGTTTAATGCATGGAGTGTTGATTGATATGTCATATATAACTGTAACCACCACAAGCAAGGCTGAACAAAATACACGCTCACGCTTATTACATGGGTTGATGTGAAAGTAGATTAGGAAGCCTAGAAATCTTTTACTCTCTTCAGAGAATAAAAATTGAAAAACAAAGAACATCTGAAAAAGAAAAAGAAAAACTGGGGAGAGATGTTTGGTTCTATGGCTTCGCCAAAGGATGGTAACATAATCCAGTTATTGGTAGTGAAACTGAATGACAGTTTTTCAGTCACTAGGTAGCATAACTAAGAATGCTGGATTTTGAAACTACCCTCTGGTGTTGTGGTTTCTACTTTATGTGAAAAAATCACTTCTTAAATATCTTTAATTCCAGAAGTTTTACTTTATTGCAATAAAGGAGCAGCTAGGAGACCTAGGACGGCCTCAGAGACAGCTGCTGAATTTCTGCTCAGGTCTCCTTATATATTCAGGCACACGCCCTTACACATCCTATAGATATTATTGGAAATGTCCTTTTACAGTCTTCAGCTTGGAATTTTCCATAGTGTACAGCAAACCTTTTTTGGAAACACATGTACAGACGTAATGCTATCATGTTCTCAGTTCAGCGTGTTCAGCCCTACACACATGTGAGTTTATGATTTTAATGGTAGAATAAAGCACATCATATTTACTATAATATACTAACTTTTCACCATAAAAATACTTCTTCACTGGGAAAAGAATAGTAAAATTAGGCTTTTAGCCTCAGAGAGGGGAAATGAAGAAGTTTTTGGTGTGATAAAATAGAGTATAATATAGTATAATACAATGTGTGGTACTTTACAATTAAAATCATAGTCAGAAGTAGGCCTTCATGTACTGAAAAACAGGCCTGAGTCTAAACAGACTTGCTGTGGACTTGCTGTGCAAACGGAAACTTGAAAACGTGTGTATATGTGAATTGAAGAGTCTATTTTAAGCTTGAAGACAGAGAAATATATGGTCAAATAACTTGGCCCCAGATCATATCACATAGTATAAATATGAGCCCAAAAGGGTGGGCAGACAGCTGTGTTAACTGCAGATATAACAAGCTCTGCTTGTAATAAAGCGTGTATACTGAATCAAAGATTGAGAAGTGATTTGTTTTTATAAAAAGAAGAAACCACAACACCGACTGACCATGGAAACGTGACTCCTCTGCGTTGCAGTGGAGCTCTGTGATTTGCGTTTGCAGTTTGGACTTGACAGCAAACTTGACATCCTCTGGCATACTCTGCCACATCTTGCTGCATGCTGGGCCAGTACGCCACTTGTTTCAAAGTCTCATAAATAGTTCTGGTGCCATGGTCTCTGGCACATGGTGTGTCGTGGGCGTATATTATTTCACCCCCCTTTTGGCCCTGTGGCAGTACAAGCTTTGGCACTGTGAGGACATCAGGGACATACTTTAGAAAGTTCACTCCCACACGCAGCATGTGGTCGGTCTCATGCAGTCGTTTGTGGCTAGGGGCCGCCGTGGGACCAGATGCCATGAACGGGAGGTTGGAGGGGTATGAGTGGTGGTACAAAACATTTCGAATGGAAGTGTTGGGAAGTTTGGTTGTCAGTGGCAGTAAGGCGGGAAATGTTGCAGGAACAGTCCGCTGGCTGCAGGTTGTCGTTGCCACACTAAGGGTGGGTGACTGGGGTGGGGGTGACCGTAGGTTGCCATGTGGTGTGGTGTGGCACGGGCAGTAGTTTGGTCGTTTGCGCCTTTGCCACGCCCTGGTTGCTTTGAATGTCTTTTCACCTTTTCCCCGTAAGCGATCGTGTCGTGTGTTTGGGTGATGTCATCACGTGTTTGGACCATGTGTTGATGTTTCACCGGCATGTTGTATTCAGCCTTGAAACAGTTTGTTTCCAGCTCAGAAGATGGCATGTGAAGCCATGTCTGGCATAGTGTGAGTCTGTGCAAATGAGTTCTCTGATGTTATGGGCTGAGGAGACTTGAAGGGTTATGAGGGTAGCTGCTGCTTCACCATACTGACATGACTTGGGACTCCACCTGATGTTCTGTGGTTGGCAGGGTTGGTTGTTTAACCACCGTACCCCTGCACTTGCCTGTAGGATGCCCTCATGGATGTAGAAACGTCCATCGACGTAGGCCGTGGGCATTCCTTGGCACGCATTCTCTTCAAAGTACCTGTGACAGGTTGGTTGATGTTGTTGGGGTACCTCTGTTTCCAGTGTTGAAACTGGTGTGTCATCGGAGCAGTTTTGGCAGGCAGCCAAGCCGTTGCCCAGGGCAGACTTGTGATTTTGAGCATATCGTGCTTCCACGTTGCGCCCCTGGAGGGCCATCAGCCACGTGGCTATGCGTGAGTTGGTGACTACACCATCTCGGATGCGTTGGCTGTTGAGGAAAGTGACGGGCTGGTGGCAGGTCTCTATGATAACCTTCTGTGCCCCAATGTAGTTGGAGAACCTTTGGATGGCCCACACAGTGCAGAGCAGAGCCTTTTCACAGTCTGAGTATTTGCACTCTGGTGACAGGAGTGTTTTGCTGGCATACGCTATGACTCTTTTGTCTTGGTCATATCGTTGGTAGAGACCAGCACTCAGGCAGTCCTGGGAGAATCCAGCTTCCAAGTAGAACTCCTTCTTTGGGTCGGGGTAAGCCAGACATGGGGCTGTGCACAAGTGCCGTTTCAGTTTGTTCATTGCATTTGTTTGGGCTTCTGTCCAGACAAATGGGCAGTCCTTTTTCAATAGAGCAGTTAGGGGTCTTGCAATTTCCGAATAGTTCTCTATGAACTGTCGTGAGTAGTTGCACACACCTAGAAAACTGCGCAGCCCTGAGATGTTAGTGGGAGGCTTGATGGTTTGAATAGCTTGGATGCGGCTGGATTGTGGTTCAATGCCCCGGGAACCGACGAGTAGCCTCATGTAGTTGACTTTCATTCGGCACCATTGTCCTTTGTGGAGGGCAATCTTGGCACCAGCAGTGGCCTGCTGGTTCAGCTTTCTGTAGTCAATGGTGGGTCGCCACTTGCCGTCTGGTTTGACAATAGGCCAGATGGGGACTGAATAGGTGCTGTTGCATGGGCAGATAACACCTTTTTCTTCCATTGGACGAACAATCCCCTGCACTAGTTCATGTGAGGCAATGGGAATTTTGTGCTGCCTGATGAAGGTGGGAGGAGCATTTGGGTGTGTTGCCATGTACACCGTGTGAAGTTTAGTGAGACCACAGTCTAAAAAGTGTTTGGCAAATGTCACTTTGAATTTGTTCAAGGCCTGTCTGAGTTTTTGACAGTCTGCATCATTCTTTATGGCATTTGCACCTTTCTGAATCTGTTGGCCTTTAGACTCAAACCTTGGGAATGGCTCCTCCGTTGTGGTGTCAGCTGTTAGGTTGGCTATCAGAGGTACAGCGCTTTCCTGAGTTTCACAGGCAGGCTGGTTAGCGACTGTGGGTACTGCAAGGTGTTGGTCCTCCATCAGCTCCGCTCTGCGCACCTGTTCTGTGGGTACCAGTTTGATGGAAGTGATGGAGATGATCTTGAAGGATGCTGTGAACCTTATGTTGTGCAAGCTTCCTTCTGGGACCATTGCATCTGGTATTGAGCCGATGACTGTTAACCTGAGTTCAAAGTCATGGAGGTTGTAGTTTAATATCCATCCCAGCTGATAGGCTTTGGGACTGCTGGTGTCTGTGGCCATGCAGTCATTGAGCCAACTGTGAGCTACACAGGATGACACTTCAGTGAGGGGTGTTGCTTTTGGAGAGAGTTCACATTCCACGCCTTCAGGTGAAAGTGTGAGGGAGCCCAGCATGTGGTTCAGGGTTTGACCACATTGTATGTGGAGCCAAACAGCACCCCCTTTGGTGTAAGGTGGTACTACAGTTTCCTGTATGTGGAGCCAAACAGCACCCCCTTTGGTGTAAGGTGGTACTACAGTTTCCTGTATGTGGACCAGGATGCAGACCTCTTGGATGGTCTGGCCTGACAGGAAGTTGGCAGTGTTGACAGGAACAACAGGGGGCTGTACAGTCATTGGGGCCCACACCAACTCATTAGCAATGTCCATTTGAGCCTTAGAGTGCGTCAGGAGGTCCGGAAGGACCAGGAAGTGATGGGTTAGACACAGGTCATTCCGTTTCAAGTTCAAAACGCAGATGTCCTTGGCAGTCGTCATGGTTGACAGACGAAAGTCCAATGGGAAGCATGTGTGCTTGTTGGCAAATGGGAGGTCCTGTGTTCCTTCACTGAGAGCACTTAACAGCGTGTGGCTGAAGGCTGGGTTGTCTGCCCACAGTGTGCGAATAATGTCTGTTGTAGTCGCATCATAAAGCTGTGAGTCTGTCGTGACCTTGGAGCAGAAGGAGTTACAGTCTATGGTGAGTTGAAGTGCGCCGGGTAGCGAACTTGAACTGTGCTCTGAGACAGGGTTCCCACAGAGATTTCCTGCGACCTCTGTGACCTGACCGTCTGGTTTCAGCGGATTTTCAGCGGTCTGGAGTTCAAAAAGGACTCAAAGGAGTTTAGCAGGTCTTTGCGGATGAAACAGGGAAACGTGTCCATTTGTGCTACGCATACAGGGGGCACCGGGCTCACTGGCCCGATTGTGTGGTGCATGGGAGCTGCGTGTTCATGGTGGACCCCATTTTGACTGTGCGACTGCACATTCAGCTCACATCTTTGTGATTTGAGAGTCCGATTTTGTTTCTTAGCTCCATTTGTCAGTCTTTCAAACAGGTTAGGGCAGGTTTCTAAGCAGTAATCAGAGACTGGATAACTGGTTTGATTTTCTACCGTCTTTTCGGACGCAGCGCTCTGCTTGGCGCGAGCTTCGTCGACCAAGTCTCGCAGTTGCTGAGTAGACAGGCTGCGTGAGCAGGCCCAGGCTGTCAGATGATCACTCACCGCAGAGTACAGCTTCCGGAGACACAGAGTTTTGAAGATGAAATCTTCTTTCCTTGCTGACTGGTTATGCGCTCCGTAATAGACCCTTTGCATTCGGCTGTGGTAAGCGTGTGGGTTTTTCAGTCTTCCCCGTTTAAGGTTCATAGCGGCAGGAAGCCTTTGATCTGATGCAGGGTCAGAAAGCTTTTGGGTGACAGCCGGTCGCAATTGCTGGCAGTTGGATTTGACAGCTGCTGGCACAGGTTGTTGGACGCTGGATGTTTTGGGCAGTTGACTCGTAACCCCCTTTAGAACTAGGGATATTTGACTGGTTAGGGGAAACTCTGTGACGTGTGTTTCCCCTCCTATGCCACTTCTCAGTTCTCTGAAACCAGTGTCAAGTTCATCTTTTAAATAGTCTCTTTGTTGTTTCGGAGCAATGACTTCTTTTCGGGCCTGTTTAAGATGATTTTCACAGGCCCTGGCTTCAGCGTGTCTTTCTTTCAGCTCAGTCTCTGCTTTGGCTAGGAGAGCTTCACCGTGTTGAAGTTTTCCAGTTAGTGCTTTCCTGGATTCCTTTTCCAACAGTTCTCTACACTTCACCTCCAGCTGGAGCTCTGCAAGGGCTTTTTGAAGTCTTTGCAGCTCCTTCTGTAGTTCAGGTTTGGACTCATCCGCTGTCCCATGCTGGTCCTGGGTCTCGATGAGTCGTTGATCGAAGCGACGTCGGGTCTGGGACTGATTCCTCCGGGCATCCTCGGCCTGGAGCTTGAGGTTGTGGGTGATGGCTCGGATGACTTTCGCCCTTTCTTTGTAGCGGTAGCTCTGCGTCGGACCGTGGGCCATCAGTCGATTCAGGTTGTCGTCCAGCTGCTCGTTGCTCAGGTGCTGGGGATCCACAGCGGCGTTAGGCAGGAACCTGCTGGTCAGGGTGCCCAACCAGGTTTCGAGTCGGTCCCAGTGGGTGCTGGGGCTGGCTGCTCTGAACACGTTGGCTTGCTGTTGGCGAGAGAAAGACAGCACAAACAGAACCAATGCAATCACGCGCAGAACTAATGACTTATAATAATGCATGATTATATAATTCTTTGGTTTGATTCCCGTTAACTGGTGCAGACAGTTAGTGGAATGTAGGCTAGATACTTAATTGTCGATAGCCAAAAGGACCACGTGGACAAACTACAATTTGTGTGGGTGAGTGCCGGATTTAAATAAAGATTTTGACAGGCGGTAGCTCTAAGAGTCCTTTGATGACTCTCGCTGCTCGGTCGTCTCTCTATTATTCAGTTTTCCGTGATGGCTCTCACAGGCTCTGCCTTTACATGAACTGAAAAAACAAACAGTAGAAAAGCAAAACAGAACAGAATAGGATGGCTGCAATTAAATGAGAAATAGAGCAGTCAACAAATAGGAAGGAATAGGAGTAGAAAAGCAATAAAATAAAACAAGAAGGGCTAGAGGGGATAAGTGAAACTTAAACTTCCTATCACTGCTGGGTTTATGACGGGGCCAGGCGAGGGCACTGCTGCGTCATAAAACCTAGAAGGATGGTATGGCTTAAGAGTAAAAGAGTTGGCTAGCACTTCAAGGATCAAAGAATATGTAATATTCTGTAGTTTTCACTAAGGGAAGGGACTGTATGTTGTTAATCTAGGCCTGGGGTGAATTGCGAGTGCGCAGATGAGAACTCAATGACGGAGCAGCCTCTCCTAGACGTTCCCACACTCGACTGCAGTGTCCGTGGACGCCCTGCCCCCCTTACACCATGATGCAGCCTCTCAAACAGGGACTTTCAGCACAATTGCGTTTTCAGGCGAGGTATTAACGCCGACGGCCAGATTGGCAGGTCAAAATTGAATTCATCCCAACCCCCGAGTCTGACCCCTCAAAGGGTGGTTCTGTCGAGCAGAAACAGGGAAATTAAACAAAATTGCCTTGGGTATCCAACTGGACTCGTCGCCTCCCTGCACCTGACACACCCAACCTGCTAAAGTCTCTGCGTGCTGCCTGTGGTATGAGGCCAGAAACGTCCTGCAATTCACACACAGCCAGTGCAAGACCAGCCAGGCCAGGCGGCTCCACTTCACTGGAACTCACTGGAGCGACCGCCAACTCACCACCGGGCACTAAAGGGCCTTATCTGCAAGTACACAAATGTTCACGCAAACACAGCTTAATTGTAAATTCGAATCTCAATTTAAATCTTGTTTAAATTAAATTTAAATAATCAAGTGTGTAGGACAAAAGAATGGTTGTTAAAAATGACAGTCAGAATGAACTAGCTAACTAGAACAGAAATGAGCAGAAGAGGTAAAGTAAAAACAAAATAATTCAGATGCGCTTGATCCAAATTTGAATCAAACTGTTTAATTGAATTTAAACAAGTGCATAGAATAAAGGAATAGGAAAAGGGAGAAAAAGAAGACAATCCAGAGGCACCTGATTCAAATTCGAATTAAACTTTGTTCAACTGGATTTAAATAAGTGCATAGAATAACAGAATGGGAAAAGAAAGGAGAAAGCCTTCCCTATTTGTGAGTTTCCTTAAAGAGAATTGCTTCTTGATGAGCAAAAAGCCAACTGATTGACAATAATTAATTTTAAATTTCAATTACATTTACATTTACATTTATGCATTTGGCAGACGCTTTTATCCAAAGCGACTTACATTGCATTATACTATACATTTGTATCGGAGTATGTGCAATCCCTGGGATCGAACCCATGATCAATTAAATGTTATTTAATTAAATTTAAAATAAGTGTATAAAGTAAGGGAGGCTTGGGTGTGTGTGCGTGAATGTTATTGCCAGCCAATAACAAACAGGACACAGAACGAAGAGTGAATAAAATAAAACATTAAGTTATGAAAAGGAATGAATTTCCAAAGTAAAAATAAAAATAACTCGAGAGAAAAGACAAAAGGGAATAAATGAAATAAAAATCAAGTAGAATAAAGTAAAATAACATAAAATAAAATAAAATAGAATAGAGTAAATCCGTCAACACAGGGAAAAAGAAAAAAAGGGAAGAACAAACAGAGAAGGGAACTGACTTATCTGGGAGTGTCCACCAGGTGAGCACTTGCAGAAAGTGAATTCTCTTGTTGGAAGGGAAACTTAATTTTAAATTACAAATTTAAACGTGTTTAAATTTATTTTAAATCAGTAAACCACATTCCAAAAACGATTGGAAAGAATAACCATCAAAACAAATTACAAATTAGTACAACTCCATGCAGTTTAGAGCAGTAAAAGAAAATTGAGATAATTCAGTTCAAAGTATGGAGAGCAGCTTTAACTCAGAACGTCCACGCGGTGGCGTCAATGAGTCCACACAACCAATAAGTAGGGAGGGGTGCCACACCTGAACAGACTGCCCTCTGGCGTCTGGTCAGAGTTACTGCATCCACCTTCTTTAATTCGTGATATTAAAGGGCCTGTATGTAATAATGACACCCAGTGTTCAAAATAGGTACTGCAGTCCAAATTCAAAATATTGTTTGGCCCGCCCCCTCGTTCAAAGACGCAGTTGCCAGCAACAAGAGAGAGCGCAATTCACAATGAAAGCTGAGGAGACTTAAACACTGTAAGCTGATGAGTTGATTTATCTGTTTTAATATGCTGTTGTTCATAGATATATTTAGATGGATGCAGAGGCTTTTTAGGTCAAGTAGAATCTGCGATTCTCTCATAGACATAATATACGTAGACGCCTCATAGACTGACGCTGCCTATTGGAGCGGACGTATCAGCGCGGCGCCATCTTGGATGGGTCCCCAATGCGCCGCCCCCCGCATTTATTTCTACTGAGGAAGATGTATCCTCAACTACAATAATCATAACTCCCCAAGTTTTTACCGGATTTTCACACGGTTTGGTTTGTTACAAACGGCAGATACTTAGAGACTTAGACAGGACGCTGTCACACATTGAAAAATTCTGCTTTCATGTTGAAAGACTTTGTATTACGCTCTTTAACAAAGACATATGGTAGGCTATGGCATATTGATAAATGTATAAATGAATGAATTTTATATTTTAATAAAGAAACAAGTTTGATTGTTCATTTGAATTTATTTATCTCTCACACACACACACAATGGCATATTGATAAATGTATAAATTAATGAATTTTATATTTTCAGAATCAGAATCAGAATCAGAAAGAGCTTTATTGCCAGGTATGTTGTTTACACATACTAGGAATTTGTTTTAGTGACAGAAACTCCACAGTGGAACAGAGTGACAGCGACAAGACAAGACACATAATAAAAGGAATAAAATAATAATATACGAATTTACAAGATAGACAAAGTGCAAAAAAAGCAAAAAACAATATATAATATAGACAATTGTATGTACAGTTATGTGTGCAAATTTGAAGTATAAGTAAGTGTTTTAAGTAAATAATGTGTAATAGTGTTGTGTGTTCCATGTTTGTCAAGTGTTCATGAGATGGATTGCCTGAGGGAAGAAACTGTTCCTGTGTCTGGTCGTTCTGGTGCTCAGGGCTCTGTAGCGTCGACCAGATGGCAACAGTTCAAAGAGGGAGTGTGCTGGATGTGAGGGGTCCAGAGTGATCTTCTTTGCCCTTTTTCTCACTCTGGATAAGTACAGTTCTTGGAGAGTGGGGAGGGTTGTGCCAATGATTCGCTCAGCAGACCGGACTACCCTCTGTAGTCTTCTGAGGTCAGATTTGGTAGCTGAGCTGAACCAGACGGTAATCGAAGTGCAGAGGATGGATTCAATGATGGCAGAGTAGAACTGTTTCAGCAGCTCCTGTGGCAGGTTGAACTTCCTCAGCTGGCGAAGGAAGTACAACCTCTGCTGGGCCTTTTTCACAGTGGAGTCAATGTGAATGTCCCACTTCAGGTCCTGTGAGATGGTGGTGCCCAGGAACCTGAATGACTCCACTGCAGTCACAGTGCTGTTCATGATGGTGAGTGGGGGGAGAGCAGGGGGGTTTCTCCTGAAGTCCACGATCATCTCCACTGTCTTGAGCGTGTTGAGCTCCAGGTTGTTAAGACTGCACCAGACAGCCAGCTGTTCAACCTCCAGTCTGTAAGCAGACTCGTCTCCGTCCCGGATGAGGCCGATGACTGTGGTGTCGTCCGCAAACTTCAGGAGCTTGACAGAGGGGTCTTTAGAGGTGCAGTCGTTGGTGTAGAGGGAGAAGAGCAGTGGGGAGAGGACACAGCCCTGAGGGGCGCCGGTGCTGATGGTGCGGGTGCTGGATGAGAATTTTCCCAGCCTCACTAGCTGCTGCCTGTCTGTCAGGAAGCTGGTGATCCACTGACAGACAGAGGTGGGCACGGAGAGCTGAGTTAGTTTGGGCTGGAGGAGTGATGGGATGATGGTGTTAAAAGCAGAGCTGAAGTCCACAAACAGGATCCTCACATAAGTCCCTGGTCTGTCCAGATGCTGGAGAACATAATGCAGTCCCATATTGACTGCATCATCCACAGACCTGTTTGCTCGGTAAGCAAACTGCAGGGGGTCCAGTAAGGGTCCAGTGATGTCCTTCAGATAAGCCAGAACCAGTCTTTCAAATGACTTCATGGCCACAGACGTTAGAGCCACAGGTCTGTAGTCATTAAGACCAGTAATTTTGGGTTTCTTTGGGACGGGGATGATGGTGGAGCGTTTGAAGCATGAGGGGACTTCGCACAGCTCCAGTGACCTGTTGAAGATCTGTGTGAAGATGGGGGCCAGCTGGTCAGCGCAGGTTTTCAGACAGGCTGGTGAAACGCTGTCTGGGCCTGGTGCCTTTCTTCTCTTGTTCTTTCTGAAGACCTGGCGCACATCATCTTCACTGAACTGAATTGTAGGTGTGGGGGAGAGGGGGGTTGTTGGAGGTGTGAATGGTGATGATGATGATGATGATGATGATGATGATGATGATGATGATGATGATGATGATGATGATGATGATGATGATGATGATGATGATGATGATGATGATGATGATGATGATGATGATGATGATGATGATGATGATGATGATGATGATGATGATGATGATGATGATGATGATGATGATGATGATGATGATGATGATGATGATGATGATGATGATGATGATGATGATGATGATGATGATGATGATGATGATGATGATGATGATGATGATGATGATGATGATGATGATGATGATGATGATGATGATGATGATGATGATGATGATGATGATGATGATGATGATGATGATGATGATGATGATGATGATGATGATGATGATGATGATGATGATGATGATGATGATGATGATGATGATGATGATGATGATGATGATGATGATGATGATGATGATGATGATGATGATGATGATGATGATGATGATGATGATGATGATGATGATGATGATGATGATGATGATGATGATGATGATGATGATGATGATGATGATGATGATGATGATGATGATGATGATGATGATGATGATGATGATGATGATGATGATGATGATGATGATGATGATGATGATGATGATGATGATGATGATGATGATGATGATGATGATGATGATGATGATGATGATGATGATGATGATGATGATGATGATGATGATGATGATGATGATGATGATGATGATGATGATGATGATGATGATGATGATGATGATGATGATGATGATGATGATGATGATGATGATGATGATGATGATGATGATGATGATGATGATGATGATGATGATGATGATGATGATGATGATGATGATGATGGTGATGGTGATGATGATTTCTCAAACCTGCAATAAAACTCGTTCAGATCGTCTGCCAGGTGTTGATTTGCCACAGAGCTGGGGGATGGTGTCTTGTAATTGGTGATGTCTTTTAGACCTTTCCACACTGAAGCTGTGTCATTAGAAGAGAACTGTTTCCGAAGTTTATCAGAATAATTCCTCTTTGCCACTCTAATCTCCTTTTCCAGTGTGTATTTGGCCTGTTTGTACAAGACTCTGTCCCCTTTTCTGCGAGCATCTTCTTTGGCCTGACGGAGCTGGCTGAGTTTTGCAGTGAACCAGGGTTTGTCATTGTTGTAAGTGAAATGAGTCTTTGTAGGAATGCACAAATCCTCACAGAAACTGATATATGATGTAACAGTCTCTGTGAGCTCGTCCAGATCGCTGGCAGCAGCTTCAAAAACACTCCAATCAGTCCATTCGAAACAGGATTGTAAAGCCTGCTCTGTTTCGGTGGTCCATCTCTTTACAGTCTTTGCTACAGGTTTAGCTGATTTTAGTTTCTGTCTGTAGGTCGGTATGAGATGAACTAGACAGTGATCAGAGAGCCCCAAAGCTGCCCGTGGGACAGAGTGATATGCATCCCTTATTGCTGTGTAACAGTGATCCAGTGTATTACTGTCTCTGGTGGGACAAGTAACATGCTGTCTGTATTTTGGAAGTTCACGTGAGAGAACGGCTTTATTAAAGTCCCCGAGAATGATTAGAACAGAGTCCGGGTGTTGTTGCTCGCTCTCTGTGATCATATCAGCGAGTATCTGTAAAGCTGAGCTCACGTGCGCTTGCGGAGGAATGTATACACTCACCAGAATGAACGAACAAAACTCCCGCGGCGAATAGAACGGCTTGCAGTTAATGAAGAGTGTTTCAAGATCTGGACAGCACGTCTTCTTTAACACAGTTACATCTGAACACCACCTTTCGTTGATGTAAAAGCACGTACCACCACCGCGTGATTTCCCCGTTGATTCTGCGTCGCGATCTGATCTGAACAGCTGAAAGCCCGGCAGACTTAACGCGCTGTCCGGAATGGCGTCGTTCAGCCAGGTCTCCGTGAAGCACAGAGCAGCAGAGTTTGAAAAATCCTTATTTGTCCGGGAGAGCAGAAGGAGTTCGTCTGTTTTGTTGGGAAGAGAACGGAGATTTGCCAGATGGATGCTGGGGAGCGCCGTTCTTAATCCGCGCTGTCTGAGTTTCACGAGAGCTCCGGCGCGCTTCCCCCGTCTGCGCGTCTTCCTGAAGCGTCTTAACAGCGCTGCCGCTGCGCCGACTACAACGTTCAACAAAACGTCTGAATAATCGAAATCCGGTAAAAGATTTTGTGGTGTGTACTGCCGAATGTTCAGCAGTTCATCCCTGGTAAAACTGATGGTGTTTGAAAAACAAAAAACAGGAAAAACGAACAAAAACAGAACAAACACTGAAGAGCTATGCACTGAAGCTGCCATGCGCGGCGCCATCTTGCGTTCTTCTATTTTAATAAAGAAACAAGTTTGATTGTTCATTTGAATTTATTTTTCTCTCACACACACACTCACTCACTCACACACTCTCACACACTCACTCACTCACACACACACACACACACACACACTCACTCACTCACTCACTCACTCACACAAGCTCCCATATATACTGTACCAGCTCAGAATTTTTTTTTAAAGGCCTGGAAAAGTAAACGTTATAATTCCAGGTCATTCCAACATCTTACATTACCCTGTCAGGCTTGCAACTGGGACTGGGGAGCTAAAATCCTTTAAAAATAACTGTTTTGCACAGCTTCTTTCGTATGCTTGCACTCTGTAACTCCAGGGTAGTTAATTTTGCGATGTGGTGCAGCCTTACTTTGTGAAATACAGACACCACAAATGACACAAGCATGAAATGATGGTTCTCAATTCCAAATTGGGTGTCTGCAATGTGCTCCCCGAGTAAGAACACATTCAGTTTTTTCAGAATTTTTCTGACAACAAACCCTGAAATCTAGACAAGGGCATTGTCCACAAGACCACCAAAGCGGGTGGGCAGGTAACTGTGGTCACATATGACTGCAGGAATGTTTGCAAATGGGGACAGAAGCTCTTCCTCTGCCATTAAAACAGAGTGCATGTCTGCAGCTGATAGGAACACAGTTTCATCTTGTGCTGCCACGTTGCCTGACCCACTTGGTGAGACACCACAACGGACCATCAGACGACGGAAAATGCCTTGGAACTGCCCTGCAGTTGGATTGTTATTCCAGCCTCCTAAAAAAAAAAAAAACCTTTACACACTTAGATTACAGAGATGTTTAATGAGGACAGTCAGAGTCATAATAGATATATCTTCTCAGGTTAAGTAAGGAAACTGTATAACCATTTTTTTCCCACAGGTAGGCTATAAAATGTAAGTAAGGTAATAACTGTATAACCATGTTTCTTCCAAAGGTAGGCTATAAAAAAGATACACACTGGTGTCTGATGTGCCGTTTACTTTAGGGGGTGGATTACTTCATGATGTGATAGCCATCAATAAGTGACCAGTCTGAGAGGTCTATCACATCAAAACATACTGTAAACTAGGGATGTATAGGTACTGTATATATAAAAAAAAAAAAAACTTCTACTATAATTTGCCCACCCAGAAGGTACCAATATCCGGTCTGGCCCATGGACTAAAAAAACTAATTATAAATATGAAAATTATACCTGATGCCCTGACAGAATTGAACAAAAGCTCCAAGTGATCCTGACTGAAGCGGTATGTGCAGACATAACGCTGAACTTGGAGCAGGTCAGGAATCATCATCAACAATGTGTCCATGTTGATGACAAAGCCAATGACTGACAGATACCTTCAAAAGAAAACGTTTCATCAATAAGATCATGGCAAAACAAGACACCTCAAGAGCACCTAGTAATTGCAGTTATTGAAAGACATTAATTGACTTTTCTACAAATATTCATAACATGTAACTCAACACATGGTGACAGAGATAGCGGCAGCAATACATGTTTTGCTCCAATAAAGTCCCTGAATGGTAAATGATTTAAGTGCAGTACAAATCTACTGGGTGCAAAATTACTGGGTGCTTCTTGAGAGTATAAGTCAGTGTCAGGAACAACTAGGAACTATATTAAAACTGAACAAGGATAGATTAAAAACAAGAACATGTCATACATACCATCTGACACCTCTATAACCTGAAAAACACTGAACACAAGAAGATTCCAACATGCAGAGACAAACATCATAAACAAGAAGAAAAAGTGCAATACAAGATATGCTCCTTAAAGCAGGAGGGACTCACATCACCTCCTGCCTCTGGTTTTGCAAACAGCAACATCATATGAACATACATACCATATTTGACACCTGTCCTGTATGACCTGAAAAATACTGAACAGAAGAGTCAACAGAAACAAAACTGCAGACAGCAAAACGATCCAAACCAGAGAAAGAGCATCTTATGAACTCGATGCGTAGCAAGAGAACAGAGCATCATATTAACTTATGATGTTGTNTTGGTGGAGGGGTGTGCCATCTTTCATCACCAAACTGAGCAAGTATTCCCTGCCTCTCAACAAGAGCTCTACTCTCTCTGTCCAATTCAAAGCACCCAGAGGAGCTTTGTATCCCTTGGCACGGGGATTGCGGCTGTTCAGGATGTCAAACAACCTGTCAATCATCTTAAAAAAAAGCATACGGCTCTGTTAACTGATATATCACCCATAACAGTAGTATCGTATCATGGAAATCAAATTATAATCTTTTATTTAGTACACAGCTCTGCTTGGATTTCCCTCTACAGGTAAGTATAAACAGAGATGGCTTTCATGCAGAATATGCAGTGTTATATAACAATGTTTGCATGTTATGTTACCTCAATGAATTCTGCTGTTGCTTCACAGTTTTTAAACTGTGAATAACCAAGGTCCCTCAGTGTGCGCAGTGCTACCACTACAGAGTGACTCAATGTTTGAGCAGCCAAGGACACCTTCATCTTCTGGCCATCAAATTGAACATGCTTGTTTGTTATCTTGTTGGCCGCATGCAGTCCATCTTTTGTTTGCACATTGTTGAGCTCAACGATGTATGACCAGCTGATTTCTCGAGTGGCGCTGGTTATCGGGCTGTAAGCCTGCAACATGTTGCGTGCCAGTTTCAACATGTGACAAGCGTCCATCAACACAAACACCCTGTCAGCGGTCACTGGATGTTCAAAGAAGGTTTTTAACGGCTCATGGGGGTTTCCCTTTAGCTGACACCCGAGCTGGTTGCACATGTTGACATTGGAGGCATGTCCATCCATTGTCATGCAGACCACTTTTATGCCACGTGCATGCAATTCCTCCAGAGCATGGACAACCAGGACCTTCTGTGTGTCTGGAGACAGAGACTTTGTGAGGTAGTAGGCAATTGGAGCTTTCCAATGACCCTGTATTCCTACCACCATAAAAACAAGCACCTCTGTGGCTAAATCAGTCTCATCCATGCCATTCCCCATATCCACATATCCAGACATTTTCTGGGTATGGGGATTGTACTGGACATGTTTTTTGATGGCCATGGCATCCAACATGAGGGCCACAGAGCCATATTTAGCAGGGTCTTCTTCACGTCTTCTCTTCAACATGTCCAACATCATTGTGTTGAGCCCAGGCCTGGCATCCACTGATTGCATCCACCTTTACAAAAAGAAAATAAATAGCTATTTAAGTGCTTCAACCCTTGGATCCCTATTTTGGGCACTTTTTCATTTTTATTATGATTGTTCTTTTTTCCAATACTTTGGAAGACATTTTCCAAGAAACAAATAGTGAAAATAGCACATACACGCTCAAAACTTCTACATCAGTTCCCTGTTTGTTGTACATTATGTAGGGCTGAAGTGTTTTAAGTATTTTAACCAGTATGTTTAAAAAGTGTAATAAAAAAAAACATGTACTACACCGTTGCAATGTATGTGGATGTGGCAGGGGAAGATGCAGAGAATCCCTCAGGTAACTGTAGGCTTTCGGACCATGGAGGTGCAGTGTGAGGGCAAACTCTCTCTGGTCCTTGGTGTATTCATGGCCCCGCTTTGAAAAGAGGTCTACCTGAAGATCTGAAATTCAGTTAAACTAGTTAGACAAACTAGTTAGAAAGTTCCCTTGAAATAATACCTTATTAAAGTCTGACAAAGAGTGTAAACAACATACAATTCAAGGTTGTATTATCAATTTATTTTTACCAGAGTGGAAGCCAAGCCTTTCATTCAACTCTTCATTTATAAGGTTCTTTTCCTTCAGATCTTCCAGAAGACTCTTTACGGTTTTCTTTGCTCTCCGTTCCCGGGTCTTTGCATTTTGCTTCTCCCGCTCTAGACTCTCCACTCTAGCCAAAGCTTCACTGAGTCTGGCCTTTAGACGAGTAGGAGAATTGGGCAGTGGTCCTAGTAGAAAGAAGGATGAAAATATTTTCAGTGATGTTTATATCACAGTTGTTTGGTGCATAGCACTGCATATGTGCAGGCACACATTCTTAATTTTTTCCCCGTAATATCACTGCCAGCACCATGAGTATGGGAAAGAGAGAAAGGGTGCGTGTATGAGAGAATGTCAGTGAAAGAAGGTGTGTATTTATTTATAACATATACTCATACACATATAAGTGTATGAGTATTTCTGAAAAGAGTTGCAGAAAGCAAGGGAGAGATTTTGATATGACCACAGCCATGATGCTCACAGCTGTATGGGACATATCAAATAGCCTACAAATGAGTACATCATTGGGCTGAGGCTTACTTTCAGGAAAATGCTGAGAAAGGTCCACTGGTAGGCTCTCTTCAGCTTTCCTTGAAGTTTTTGTGTTCCTTGTCACTACAGGCTAAAATATAATAAACATAATACTTAAAAACAACTTCATTAAAAACACTTGAAAAGGTTTTAGTATCCCACAGTGTATTTTAATACACAATACATCACTAATTCTTATACATGCAGAAATATCTAACGGTTTTACCGTTTTTGTTTTACATATGAATCATAGACATCTCTGTTAGCATGTAGAGTAAAATACACCTACTCTTTGGAGATGACATGGGAAGTTGAAGACAGATGGGGTCGCACCATCTCTAAGCCTGACAATCTGACCCGTCCTGTCAAAATCATCAGGCTTGAAGTGCTCACTACAGAGCTTTGACGACTCAGTCACAACAAAACCCTCCCGTCTTATAGCAACTTCCCATTGCCTCCTCAAGCCTGTATCACTGGGAAACCTTCAAAGTGTGAAGAGAAAAAAAACAGCAAGAGATGACATAATTTTATAAATGTTAAAATAACCTAAATCATTGTTCAATCTTACTTGTGAAATGTAATCCCATGCGATCTGGTATCAATACTGCGTCGGTTATTGCAACCGTAAGCTGCACAAAATACGGGCATAATTGCTCGCTCTCCGTTGACTCCGATTGACTCTGGTGCTAGCGTTGAGTGGAGAGACCCAACCAATATGGCGGCGACGCTGGATCACGCTCCAGCACGTCATGAGGCGTCTACGTATATATGTCTATGGATTCTCTGACCAGTTTGTTTGTTGGTTTCCATGGCTGCAATTCGCGGTGTTTTCCGCCAACTGGCAACCTGTGATGTCGAAATACTATTGGATAAACTGGCAGCTCATGTTTCACACAGACCAAAACAAAGACAGACGTTCCGACACGGAACGCACATTTTCAAAGTAGAATATCTGGCTATAGCATTGTTTTTCTGAGGAACAAGTAGGTGAACTTAGCATGTCTCCTAAATATCTGCAAACATATCGGGGTATTTTTATGCTTTATTGAAGTAAAAATCTTACATAGAGCCCCTTTAAATGAGCACGTCTAGGGATTCCAGATTTTATTGACTGTCCTGATAAGCGTGCATATGCTACAATGGCTTTTTGTCAGACTGAATCTGATGTAAACAGATGAACTCAGGAGGATGCTAGAGTTCCTAATGAAACTGAAACAGCTACTAGTGAATCTTGGCAAGTTCTTGCCATGATCAACCCATGTAATCAATATTTATTCATCAAATCCTCTGACCTGAATCTTTTGGTGAATGAACTTAATTATAACTGTCTTAATCTATATGTTTAAAGAACAATAGTGATTAAATGTGGGGTCAATAGACATTTTCTTGTTTTACAGCTAAAATGGAAGACCAAAAACACAAAGAAAATCAGTCACAGCAAGCCAGGCATACCAGACCTGTTGGGGAAGAGGAATGAACATGGCCATCTTGTACCTGAACAGAAAAGACAGAAAGATGAAGGTGCACATTTCCACTGGTATGTCTGTATTCAAGCAATGTAGTTATGTCCAGCAGCCATATCACCCTGTAGCCCAAGACTGGTTGCCCACTGAAGCTAAGCAGGGCTGGGAAAACTAGGTTGCTGCTGGAAGAGGTGTTAGTGAGGCCAGCAGGGGGTGCTCACCCTGTGGTCTGTGTGGGTCCTAACACCCCAGTATAGTGATGGGGACACTATACTGTCAAAAAGTACCGTCCTTCGGATGAGACGTTAAACCGAGGTCCTGACTCTCTGTGGTCGTTAAAAATCCCAGGATGTCCTTCGAAAAGAGTAGGGGTGTAACCCTGACATCCTGGCCAAATTTGCCCATTGGCCTCTGTCCATCATGGCCTCCTAATCATCCCCATATACTGATTGGCTTCATCACTCTGTCTCCTCTCCACCAATAAGCTGGTGTGTGGTGGGCGTTCTGGCGCAATATGGCTAATGTATGTAAAGCGCTTTGAGTACCCAGAAAAGCGCTATGTAAATGTAAGGAATTATTAGTATTATATGTAGTACAGCATTTGATATTGATTTCTCAAAGGACTATTCACGTTAGCAGTTATTATTTTTCACATGTACATCTTTTTATCGCTCCTAGAATGAGCAAATCAGCTGTGCCACCATCTTTGGAATTTGGGCAGGAAATTTCTGAATATGGTGAGTTCTGACACCTGTTTTCACCAAAACTATTTTTCTGGAGTTATTATCGACTTATTGTTTGGTCTGATTGTTTGAAGGAGGATGAAGTCAGTTGATGAAGAAATAGGCATGTTGTATATGTACTAAAGAGTTTTCAGTACATTACTGATTTATTTTGACTGCTTGTATTATGTTCTCATTTTCTACTTGTACAGAAAGACTACATCAAGAGGTAGAAGAGCTGTCAGCTGGCACTGAAAACACTCAATGCTGAGGTCAGTCTTCGCCGAAGTGGTCAGTTTGCATGGCCCAGACTGAAGAGAAGAGGGTCTGAGGTCAGAGATGATGGAGTCTTTGTTGACGGGAGTATTCTGTGGCCACCAAGTGCAGCACTACAGCCTGAAACCATCATCAGTTATTCGATGTGAAGACTGTTTTCCCAAACAGCTTTACTGTGACAACTTAAATGTTATGGCCTATAAAAGTAAACATCACAACCACGAGAACTGAGAGATAACCAACGGTAAGTCCAGTGCAACAATTATAAATAATAATATGATATATTTTTTATTGATTTACCACCTCCTAAATACATGTTTTCTTGTGCCAGGACTTCATCCCCTGCTTGAGAAAAAGTTACACTGCATCAGTGGTGCTGATGAACTATCTGAGCTGCTTCAAGTTCCTTGGTGTTCACATCACCGGGGACCACACATGGCCCATCCACACTGATGCTGTGCTGAAGAAGGCTCATCAGTTTCTTTTCTTCCTCAGACAGCTGAGGAAGTTCATTGTGAGCCCCAAAACCCTCAAATCCTTTTACACATCCACTGTGGAGAACATCCTGACTGGCTGCATCCCCACCTGGTATAGGAACAGCACCGCCCTCAACTGCAAAGCTCTGCAGAGAGTGTTACGAACTGCACAGAACATTGTTGGAGGTGAGCTTCCCTCCCTCCAGGACATCTACACCAGGTGTGTGTGTGAGGAAAGCACAGAGGATCTTCAGAGACTCCAGCCACCCGAGCCGTGGACTGCTCTCACTGTTACCATCAAGCAGACATTATATCACTGAACCCGCACCAGCAGACTGCGAGACGAGTGCTTTCCACAGGCAAACAGACTGCACTGAACTCGTACCAGTAACACCACACGCAGCACACTTCACCCCACCAACTTCATATGCACTGCACTCTATCAGTTACATCAGTTACACTGACTGGACTCTGACTCACTATTATTCTGAACCCTGATATTCTGTTTGCACTAATTCATACATCACTGCACTGCAAAAGTATACGTATAATGTGATTATTTTGTTTATTATTGTTTTAATTTCATACTCTGTGTATAGTATAATATTGTACCATATATTGTTCTCTACATGTATTAATCCATACTGTCATGCTGCAGAGTTTGCACAAAAGAATTTCATCACCTGTCTTTTGTTCATCATTTGTACTGTACAGTGCTGAATAACAATTTTTCAATTGTTTAGAGACATGGAAGAAGAAGATTATGGTAGGGACATGGATAAGAAAGCAAGAGTAAGAAAACCAGGAGAGCTCTGATGATGAGAAATTGGATGTGATTCTGTGGTGCTCAAGACATTTCGCCATTTGTGTGGCTTCATCAGTTGTGAACTTAACATAACCCATTTTTATTTCTCTTCAATATCATTTGTCTTTAAATGCTACTTTAGCTGTATTTATCCTGTATTTGCCAGTAAAGTGTTGTACATGGTGTTAGATAATAAAGTATGGTGAATATTCTGTATTAAGGATGGTGTTTGGTAAATACACAATTAGATTTTGTAAAAAATACAAAATTACCATGAATATTTTAATTGAGACATGAACATTTAGTCGTATTAATGACATATGGGACAACAATTCGCTAGAATGTTACCATTGCATATACTTAGTGGCATAGATGCTGTGTCAAATACAGTAAATATGCCACATTTCAGATACATGAAGGGTAAGGCTGAAAGATGCATTACAAGAGACTGCATGGGCTATATTGCTACGGGCACTTCATGCACAACTGAAGGCGATGTACCAGGAAAGATCAACATCAATCATGTACTATAAGCAAGATGAGCATGCACATTACTGATGTCCAGCTCTTGAGGACTAAGATGAGAAAATTTTGACAGAGTTTTACAAATGAGGTCTTTTATATTATGATTCTTTGCATTGCATGAATTTTATGACTTTTGCACCATATAAAGTACACACTGTCTGTACCTTGTCTTACTGAATGGCACATTGGCCTTTTGTAATAGTACAATGTAGTGTAACAATATGTATTGGTGTCTTTGTTTACTGTCAACACTGTATTGTTGTTCTTGTTCTAATTAAATAAATGGAGAAGCCCATTCCAAATGGGCATTTATGTTGATTTTGGGGGCTCTATTCTTGTTCTGTTATGTTAACTATGACTGGATGAACTTGCAACAACCTGCATAATGGCAAATTGTTGAAAAGACAATATAATGTATAATGTGACTCAACACACTTTGTTCTCCACGATGAGAATACAAATGTGTCTGTTTTACTGCCCTTCCACCCTCAGGGGCCCAGTAGAGTGGAAGAGCAAGAAAATGCACATTTCAAATGGCTGTAAATCAAAGTCTGATTATAGTATCAAAGAGAAAATTGGTATGAGTACTTATGCTATGTTTACTAAATAATGTTGGACACAGTTTTTAAATAGGAAAAGGCATTTTAAAAAGTGCCCATAATAAAATATCATATTTCAGCCTGCCTTTCAAATATGCCATAGAGGTTTGCACAATGAACATGATTAGATATCCCTTTGTTAATTAAAGATAGTATTTTTTTCAATTTCATTATTAAATGATTCTATTGATGGAACGCCAAAAACATGGCTCTGTTATTTGTAGTTCAGTGAAGTTATGCTTAGGGTTAGGGTTTGGATCTCGGTAAAGGGGTAATTTCTCACACAACACAGCAGCACCGCTTTGTTAACTGAATGCATTACTGATGTAATATTAACAGCAAAAAGAACTTTGCAACATTAAACGTTTTTTAATACTTAGACTTAGACTTAGAAAACTTTAATGTCCTCAGAGAGGCAATTTGTTATGCAGTACAGACATATTGACATAATCCACAACACAAACATTATCCACATACACAATATCATAAATTAAAAAAATAAATAAATAAAAACTACTTCACATATGTTCTCCAGTCATACCCCTCCCTATACCTTATTTAATTGGGTTATTGCCATGGGAATGAATGAGTTTTTTGCTCGGTTAGTTCTAACCTTAGGGTATCTATATCTACGACCAGAAGGGAGACGCTTGAACTCCACTGAAAGAGGATGGGTTGTATCCATGCAAACCTTGTCTGCCTTCTGTACCAATCTCGTCAGATATAGTTGGTACAGGTCTACCTGTTGTTTACCAATAATTCTTCCACAGGTTTTAACAATCTTCCCCAATTTGTTCCTGTGGGTGATTTTTGAATGTCCATACCAGCATACAATACAGTAAGAGAGAATACTCTCAATAAAAGACTTATAAAAAAGAGACAACATTTTGTTATCAACTTTAAAATAATTAAGTTTTCTAAGAAAATATAAACGTCGTTGACCCTTTTTAAAAATGGCATCAGCACACTGATCCCAGGTTAATTTACAGTCAATGATAAGACCGAGATATTTATACTCCGTCACCATCTCTATCTCCTCTCCTTTTATCAGAGTTGGAGTGGGTGAAGGAGCCCCATGTCTAAAATCAAAGACCAACTCTTTGGTCTTGGACGTATTCAAATGCAACTGGGAGGCTTCACACCAGTCAACAAATTCATGCAACACTGGACCGTGTTCAGTTTCATCTCGCTCCAATAGACTAATCATGGCAGTATCATCTGCAAATTTAATTATATAACGTCCAGGGTAACTACTGCGACAACAGTCAGTGTACAATATATATAATAGTGGTGACAAGACGCTACCCTGTGGTGTCCCAATTGAAGTGAAGCGGACCCCAGATAATGTATTCCCCACCCTTACTCTTTGTGGCCGCCCACTCAGGAAGTCCAAGATCCATTTAATTAGTGTTGAGTTTAGTTGGAAATTGTCTCTAAGTCTGTTTGCTAAAATTTGTGGGTGGATTGTATTGAATGCTGATGAAAAGTCTGCAAATAAAATGCGAGCATGTGTTTTACAACCCTCCAGGTGTGTATACAGATAATTTAAAAGCACTACAATAGCATCGTATGTCCCCCTCCCAAGTCTATAAGCAAATTGTAGAGGGTCAAGAGCATGTCTACAGGAATTCATGATGTGTGTTTTAATTATCTGCTCAAGTGATTTAACTAAAAGAGAGGTGAGGGCAATAGGCCTGTAATCCTTGGATGAGGATGGATGGGAGACTTTGGGAAGGGGGTTCACAACTGCTGTTTTCCAAAGCAGTGGAACCACCTGGGTGTTCATTGAACGTTGAAAGAGGGAACAGAAAATACCACTTAATTGGGCCGCACAGTACTTCAGCACTCTGCCTCCAATGTTATCCGGCCCCGGGCTTTTTCGTACGTTAGTCCTCTCAAACACTCGCTGGACCATCTCCTTCTTGATAATCAAAGTGCTCTCCATCCCAGCATCATCCATCACACTCTGTTGCCAGGCAGAGATATTATCATTATCATTTATTTCAAAACGGGTAAAATATTAATTTAAGTTGTTGGCCAAAACAAGGGATGCTGCGTCATCCATGAAGTCAATTTTTTTCCCTGTCTTGGCCATCAACTTTATACCACTCCATGCAGCCCTTGAATTCCCTGCAGCCAGGGTACTCTGTATCTTATCCTTGTACTGACACCTGGCCTTATAGATCTCCTTATTTACCTTCCTTTGCATATCTTTTCTGTTCTGTAAGCTTCCTGAAGCGAAGACTCTCTTTTTCTCATTTAGTATATCCTTTAGTTCTTTCGTCACCCACGGTTTATTATTTGGGTACACCTTGATGATTTTAGTTGGAATGACCGCACTCACACAGAAGTCTATGTAGCCCGAGATAGCATCTGTTTGTTCGTGCAAGTCAGCTGAAGAGTCCTCGAAAATGGTCCAGTTTGTACACTCCAGGCATCCTTTCAACGTCTCTATACTGTCCTCATCCCACACCTGAATCTGCTTTTCCACAGGCTTAACCCTTTTCAAAACCTGTTTATAAGTGGGTCTTAGTAGGACAGTGTTGTGATCTGAGCCACCCAGGGGGGCCCTGGCACTAGATGAGTATGCCTTGGGGATGGAGCCATAGCATAAATCGATAATTTTATCTTTTCGTGTTGGACAGGTGACATACTGTGAATAGGTAGACAGAGTTTTTTTGAGGGTACAGTTATTAAAGTCCCCCATTATAAACTTGGGGGCATCTGGTGAGATTTTATCCAATTCTTGAGTGATATTAAAATATGGGTTAATATGGGTTAAAAGATTGTCCAACCACAGTGAATCCAGCGGATGCCAAGGGAAGATCAGAGCCAATGACAACCCATTTGAACAGAAGCATCACACTTACTTGTCCATATATGGTCATTTATGACAGGAATTTCCAGGTTCTTGTGGTGAATGCACAGATTATCATTTAAACATTTATTTGCCCCATTAACTATAAAACTAAAATGACAGATTGTATTGTATTGATGCAGCAACAGATTTGTTGATTACAGTGAAACATCCCCCCCCCAAGCAAAGCCCTAATTGTTTCCATTGGATGCATTGTATACACTAATATTAGTTAAGGCATAACATTTAAGCTAAAAAAAAAATATTGCAGTTGTATACTGTATGGCAGAAATATTAAATATTAAAATTATTCAAAATGTTTCAAAAATACTCCTCTGATAATTATTCAAGGATTGCAGTATTTCTTAAGTATAAGTGCAGCTACAATTGAAATGAAGACCTTCTGTAATTTTACAGTGTATTTATAGTGTATTAAAGGTAGGCTATACATTTAATAATTTCTGTGTTTCCTGGAAATGGACTGTGCCACCTTGTCATTCTTAGCTTTACCAAAAAGCATAATGAATGCACACATTTTGTAGTAATTTCCCAATTTTATTTGATGTGTCAAACTGTTTAAAGATGAACACAAGTGCTCAGAACAGCATCCTCTGTCACCCAGGAACTTCTCCAGTCTGTGCCACTATGAAAGAGAAAACAACAACAACAACAACAACAACAAACATTATAGAAAATGTATCTGCATTGAGATAATCAATTATAGCATATTTGCATAGGTGCATATTTGACCTAATTGACATATTTCTTGTCAAAGAGTAATTGATTAGATTTGATTTTCTATACATTACTATTGAGTTCTTCTGATGTTACTTTACCCTTACAGAAGTCCATATTAGAATTACTGAACATATTTCTTGTCAAAGAGTAATTCATTTGAACTTTTTGTGCATTATTATTGAGTCCTTCTGATTTTACTTCTCCCATACAAAAATCCATATTGAAGAACATATTTTTGGCAAATTAGTCCTCGATCCTGAATTTTGTATACAGACTCATGGACTCCTTATGTTTTCATCAGACAGACAGTAGTCCATATTTGACAAACTGAACATATTCCTTGCCCATGAGTACTCAGTCTTGAACTCTCTTTACATCCTCATTGACTCCTTCTGATTTTGTTTCTGCCATTCAGAAGTCAATATTAACCCTACTGAACATATTTCTGACCCAAAAGTACTCGATCATGAACTTTCTATACATACTCACTGCCTCACTCTGATGTTACTTCAGCCACATATGAACGAATTTTGACCTACTGAACAAATTTCTGGCAAATTATTGCTCGATCTTGAACTTTTACAACATACTCACTGACTCATCCTGATGTTACTTCAGCCATATATGAGCACATATTTAACCTACTGAACATATTTCTGGCAAATTAGTCCTTGATCATGAATTTTCTGTAGATACTTATAGCCTCACTCTGATGATTCTTTAGCCATATATATCAATCATGAACTATATATATACATATTGCCTAACTCTGATGTCACATCAGCCATACTGTTGTCCACTTTTGACCTGATAAGCATATTTCTGGCCCAAGAGTACTCGATCATGAACTTTCAATACATATTCATTGATTTACTCTGTTACTTCAGCCATATATGAACCTATTTTGACCTACTGAACAAATTTCGGGCAAATTAGACCTCGATGATGAACACTTTATATAAACTCATTGACTGCTTCTGGTGATACATCAGCCATAGAGAATTGCATATTTGACCTAATGGACATGTTTCTGGCCAAAGAGCATTCAATCTTGAAATTTATATATATACTTACTGACGCCTTCTGATGTCACATCAGACATAAAGTAGTTCATAGTTCAACTAATGATCATATTTTTGGCAAATTAGTACTCGATTTTGAACCTTCAGTACATACTCATTGACTTCTTCTAATGATAGATCAGCCATAGAGTATTGAATATTTGACCTTATGGACATATTTCTTGCCAAAGAGTATTTGATATTGAACTTTACACACATTACTATTGACTCTTTCTTTTGTTACTTTACCCATACAGAAGTCCATTTTTGACTTACTGAACATATTTCTGGCCCAAGAGTACATGATTTTGAATTTTCTATCTAGATTCATTGAATCCTTCTTATTTTATTACAGCCACACAGGTCCATATAACCCTACTTAATTTTTTCTGTCCCGAGAGTCCTCGATCATAAACTTTCTAAATATACTCATGCCTCACTCTAATGTTAAATCAACCATACACATAGCACATGTTTCATCTACTGAACATATTACTGCAAATTAGTCCTCAATCATTAACTTTTAATACATACTCATTGACTCCATCTAATGATATGTCAGCTATATAGTATTGCATATTTGACCTAATTGACATATTTCTTGTCAAAGATTAATTGATTAGATTGGACTTTCTATACATTACTATTGAGTCCTTCTGATGTTACTTCACCCATACAGAAGTCCATATTAGAATTACTGAACATATTTCTTGTCAAAGAATAATTGATTTGAACTTTCTATGCATTACTATTTAGTCCTTCTGATTTTACTTCTCCCATACAGAAGTCCATATTACTGAACATATTTCTGGCAAATTAGTCCTCGATCCTGAACTATTTATACAGACTCGTTGACTCCTTATGTTTACATCAGACAGACAGTAGTCCATATTTGACAAAATGAACAAATTCCTTGCCCATGAGTACTCAGTCTTGAACTTTCCTTACATCCTCATTGACTCCTTCTGATTTTATTTCTGCCATTCAGAAGTCTATATTAGAACTACTTAACACATTTCTGTCAAATTAGTCCATGGTCTTGAACTTTCTATATATATTCATTGACACCTTCTGATGTTAAATCAGCCATATAGAAGTCCACATTTGACTAACTGAACATATTTCTGGCCCCAGAGTACACGATTTTGAACTTTCTATCTAGATTCATTGACTCCTTCTGATTTTATTTCTGCCTTTCAGAAGAACAAATTAACCCTACTGAACATATTTCTGACCCAAGAGTACTCGATCATGAACTTTCTATACATACTCACTGCCTCACTCTGATCTTACTTCAGCCATATGGCCTACTGAAAAAAAAATTATGGCAAATTAGACCTCGATGATGAGCTTTTTATATAAACTCATTGACTCATTCTGATGTTACTTCAGCCATATATGAGCACATATTTGACCTACTGAACATATTTCTGGCAAATTAGTCCTTGATCATGAATTTTCTGTAGATACTCATAGCCTCACTCTCAAGATTCAAGATTCAAGATTTCTATTTGTCACATGCACAATTATATAGAGCATATATAACCAGCAGTGAAATAAGAGTCAGGTCCGCTCCATGGACAGTGCAATTATTAAAGAATACAACACAGATGAAAATATACATAACTATAGCTATGAAAGAATTAAATAAAAGTAAACAATAAAAATATAAGAATAAAATATTTTAAAAAAAAGATGTATACTGTAGAATTAAATATAGAATGGAAAATAATGTGCATGAAAGTAAACTGTAGTCTTAAATATTAAGATACACAGGGATGTGCAAGAGGGCAATGTGCATATGTGCATTATACTGTAGTCTTAAATATTAAGATACACAGGAATGTACAAGAGGCAAAAGTGCAAACAGGTTAACACTTTCAGTATGTCAATGTGAGGTAGTGAATGATGAATATCTTACTGATAAAGTGCATATTAAGTGAAGACATGAAGATGTTAAGAGGCAGGTTTGAAGATGTTAAGAGATAGCCTCACTCTGATGATTCTTCAGCCATATATATCGATCATGAACTATATATATACATATTGCCTTACTCTGATGTCACATCAGCCATACTGTTGTCCATTTTTGACCTAATGAACATATTTCTGGCCCAAGAGTACTCGATCATGAACTTTCAATACATATTCATTGATTTACTCTGATGTTCCTTCAGCCATATATGAACCTATTTTGACCTACTGAACAAATTTCTGGCAAATTAGACCTCGATCATGAACATTTTATATAAACTCATTGATTGCTTATGGTGATACATCAACCATAGAGAATTGCATATTTGACCCAATGGACATATTTCTGGCCAAAGAGCACTTGATCTTGACATTTTTATTTATACTTGCTGGCGCCTTCTGATGTCACATCAGACATAAAGTAACCCATATTTCAGCTAATGATCATATTTTTGGCAAATTAAATCAGAAGGAGTCAATTAATCTAGACAGAAAGTTCAAAATCATGTATTTGATCTTGAACTTTTTTTACAGACTCGTTGATTCCTTCTGATTTTACATCGGACAAACAGTACATGTCACAGACACGCCAGGCTCCAGCACCCTCCAATCACAGCGCACACCATCCCCGGAATACTAATCACCATCACCTGCACCTCATCAGCACGCTCATCACCAGCACTACTTAAGACACACTCACACACAGTCACATTGTCTGGTCTCGTTTGCATCAAAGGACTTACCTGAATGCTTACCTCAAGGACTCCTCTTGCTACTTACTCTGTGTACCCAAGCTCCTCTCCTAGTCTTCTATCTGGTGTGAAGTGTTGTCTGAAGTCATCGCCTGAGGGACTTCCAGCTCTACCTCAAAGCTGAGAAATGCTTGTTCCACCAGCCCTCAGTGCAGTTCCTTGGATACAACATCGACCACAGTGGCATCCGGATGGACGAGGGGAAGGTGGCAGTTATCAAGAACTGGCTAACACCCACTACAGTCAAAGAGCTCCAACGTTTCCTCGGATTTGCCAACTTTTACAGAAGATTCATCCATAACTACAGTTCCATTACCAGTCCACTCACAAGCCTCCTTCGCAATAAGCCCAAGTATCTGTCCTGGACCCCATCTGCCACAGAAGCTTTCAACACCTTGAAACAAGCCTTCACGACCGCTACACTCCTAAAACACCCTGACCCTGACAAGCCCTTCGTCGTGGAAGTCGACGCCTCCACCACTGGAGTTGGAGCGGTTTTGTCGCAGCAGCAGGGGAACCCAAGCCGACTCCATCCATGTGCCTTCTTCTCCCGCAAGCTCAACCCGGCGGAGGTAAACTACGACATCGGCAACCGGGAACTTCTAGCCGTCAAGCTGGCTCTCGAGGAGTGGAGGCATTGGTTAGAGGGAGCACGGCACCCGTTCCTAGTCCTAACAGATCACAACCTGGAGTACCTTCAAGCCGCCAAGAGGCTCAACCCCAGACAAGCCCGGTGGGCTCTCTTTTTCACACGATTTAACTTCACTATTTCCTACCGTCCTGGCTCCAGAAATATCAAAGCTGACGCTCTGTCACGAATCCACGCTCCAGAGGAAGTTACCGAAGAACCTGAGTCTATTCCTTTCCGAGCAAATGATCGTCAGTCCCATCACCTGGTCTCAAGAAACTCTCCCTCCTTCCAATGCCTCCACCAACACTCCGCCGGGTTGTCCACAAGGCTTGCAATTCATCACCCGAGCACAACGCACACCACTGATCCACTCTGCACACTCCTCACTAGGCACTGGCCACCCGGGGGTCAATGAAACCCTCTCGCTGCTGAAAGAGCGCTTCTGGTGGCCTAACATGGCCAACGACGTCAGGAGGTACGTGCAGGGATGCAAGGAATGCGCCATGTCCAAGAGCCCACGCCATTTACCATCCGGCAAACTTCTTCCTCTGCCCGTTCCCAACCGACCCTGGTCACACCTAGGAGTGGACTTCATGACGGATCTCCCAGCCTCCAACGGGTTCACCTGCATCTTCGTGGTCGTAGACAGGTTTTCCAAATCCTGCCGACTCATTCCTCTAAGAGGCCTGCCCACAGCCATGGAAACGGCTGAAATTATGTTCAACTCTATCTTTCGATACTACGGAATCCCCGAAGACATCGTATCCGACAGAGGTCCTCAATTCATCTCACGAGTCTGGAAAGCCCTTCTCCCTCCTAGGTGTGACCGTGAGCCTCTCCTCGGGATACCATCCGCAGTCGAACGGGCAGACGGAACGCAAGATACAAGAAGTTGGGCGCTTCCTCCGTACCTTCTGCCACGGCCACCAGGACTCTTGGAACCAGTATCTGGGTTGGGCCGAGTACGCCCAAAACTCCCTCCGCCAATCTACCACCGGCCTGAAACCCTTCCAGTGCGTACTCGGCTACCAACCCCCACTGTTCCCTTGGTCTGGGGAACCATCCGACGTACCATCTGTGGACTACTGGTTCCGAGAGAGCGAGAGGGTCTGGGACTCAGCCCATCATCAGCTACAACGAGCCCTACGTAGACGCAGGGTGGTCGCGGATCTTCGACGCTCTGAAGCCCCTGCTTACCAGCCCGGACAGATGGTATGGTTATCTACCAGAGACATCCGCATGCATCTACCCTGCCGTAAGCTGAGTCCCAGGTTCATTGGCCCATTCACCATCACAGAGCAGGTCAACCCAGTCACCTACAGACTTCAGCTACCTCCTGAGTATCGCATTCACCCAACCTTCCATGTATCACTCCTAAAACCTCACCACCCTTCTGTTCCTCTTCCCACAGAGCCTGGCGTGACCGAAGCCGAACCCCCCCTTCCTCTCATCCTGGAGGACAGAGCAGCATACGAGGTGCGAGACATCCTGGACTCCCGGCGTCGTGGCGGACAACTCGAGTACCTCGTGGACTGGGAAGGCTATGGTCCTGAGGAACGCTCCTGGGTACGACGCAATGACATCTTAGATCCCAACCTACTGGACACCTTCCACTCGACACACCCTAACAGACCTGCACCTCGTGGAAGAGGTAGACCGCCACGACGTCGGGGTCCGCGGCCCTCGGGGGGGGGGGGTACTGTCACAGACACGCCAGGCTCCAGCACCCTCCAATCACAGCGCACACCATCCCCGGAATACTAATCACCGTCACCTGCACCTCATCAGCACGCTCATCACCAGCGCTACTTAAGACACACTCACACACAGTCACATTGTCCGGTCTCGTTTGCATCAAAGGACTTACCTGAATGTTTACCTCAAGGACTTCTCTTGCTACTTACCTGTACTCTGTGTACCCAAGCTCCTCTCCTCTTCTATCTGGTGTGAAGTGTTGTCTGAAGTCATCTACTCCATTCAGCAAGTATCATTCTCTATAGTCACACTGCAACCACAAAAGGACTGTGTCATTCTTCATATCATTCCTCAATCACGAACTTGCATCTGTTTACTCACCTGTTGTCTTCCATATACTCTGTGTTCAATAAACTACCTGTTAACCTATCTTCTGTCTCCCGGCTGGTCCTATTGTAACAGTACACCATATTTGACATAAACATTATTTCTGGCCCAAGAGTACATGATTTTGAACTTTCTATCTAGATTCAACCTTCTGATGTTATTTACATCCTTCTGATGTTATTTCAGCCATACAGGTCCATATAACCCTTCTTAATTTGTTTCTGTCTTGAGAGTCCTTGATCATGAACTAACTACTCATGCCTCACTCTGATGTTAAATCAGCCATACATGAGTCCATGTTTCACTTAATGAACTTATTACTGGCAAATTAGTCCTCAATCTTTAACTTTTTTATATATATTCATTGACTCCTAATGATATGTCAGCTATAAAGTATTGCATATTTGACATAACTGACATATTTCTTGTCAGAGTACTTGATCTTCATCTTTTTATGCATTACAAATGACTACTTCTGATGACACGTCAGCCATAAAGTATTGCATATTTGATCTACTGGACATATTTCTTGTCAAAGAGTAATTGATTTGATTTGACTTTCTATACATTACTATTGAGTCCTTCTGATGTTACTTCACCCATACAGAAGTCCATATTAGACTTACTGAACATATTTCTTGTCAAAGAGTAATTGATTTGAACTTTCTATGCATTACTATTGAGTCCTTCTGACTTTACTTCTCTCATACAGAAGTCCATATTAGACTCGCTGAACACATTTCTGGCAAATTAGTCCTCGATCCTGAACTTTGTATACAGACTGGTTGACTCCTTATCTGACATCAGACAGTAGTCCATATTTGACAAAATGAACATATTCCTTGCCCATGAGTACTCAGTCTTGAACTTTCTTTATATCCTCATTGACTCCTGATTTTATTTCCGCCATTCAGAAGTCTATATTAACCCTACTGAACATATTTCTGACCTAAGAGTACTCAATCATGAACTTTCTATGCATACTCTCTGCCTCACTCTGATGTTACTTCAGCTATATATGAATCCATTTTGACCTACTGAACAAATTTCTGGCAAATTAGACCTCGATGATGAGCTTTTTATATAAACTCATTGACTCCTTCTGATGATACATCAGCCATAGAGTAGGTGTCATAGAGTATAAATAAAAAGTTCAGTATTGAATACTCTTTGGCCAGTAATATGTTCAGTCATTCAAATATGGACTACTGTCTGGCTGAAGCAACATCAGAGTGAGGTAATGAGTATGAATGGAGAAATTATGATCGAGGACCCTTGGGACAGAAAAAATGTAAGTCGGTTGTGATGGAATTTTTTAATTAATCATAACTAGAGAAATTATGGGGGCAGTCGTGGCCTAATGGATAGAGAGTCGGACTTGTAACCCAAAGGTCATGGGTTCGAGTCTCAGGTCCGGCAGGGATTGTCGGTGAGGGGAGTGAATGTCCAGCGTTCTTCCCACCCTCAATACCACGACTGAGGTGAGACCCTTGAGCAAGGCACCGTACCCCCAACTGCTCCCCGGGCGCCGCAGCAATGGCTGCCCACTGCTCCGGGTGTGTGTTCACTGCTGTGTGTGCACTTGGATGGGTTAAATGCAGAGCACAAATTCCGAGTATGGGTCACCATACTTGGCCACATGTCACTTCACTTCACTTAACTTCACTTCACTAACATTTCTTTTCCCTTGCAGGAATAACATTTACATGCTTTTGAAAACTAAATGTTTTGGGCCTAAGTCAGTGTATGTCTGAATCATGTCCAAGAATAAGAAAAGTGGAAATGAAACTTAGGGACAGCTAGACAACTAAATATAATAGCCCCATGATATTGAGTAACCAACGAACTAATAAACACATGATTTGGGCAGATCTTGCTTTACCTAGTAACATGAGGGTTTGATATATGAAGAACCAAACATATTGTAGAATGCTTTGCCATGCTCCTATCCTATATAAACTGTTGTATTCTTCTTGCTGGTGGGATTCTCTGTGATTGATACGAGGTCCTGCGACCGTGAATAAAGCCTATTCTAAGGCATAGTCTGGAATCTATCTGGTTATTGCTGCGCAACAAGTTAGGGGTCAAGACGTTGACCGAAATATTATTGAGTGTCGATTTGGAGACGCTCCCAATGTAAATTATTGAGTGTCGATTAGGAGACGCTCCGAAAGATCATATATTATTGAGTGTCGATTTGGAGACGCTCCCAAGGTATATTATTGAGTGTCGATTAGGAGACGCTCCGAAGGATCATATATTATTGAGTGTCGATTAGGAGACGCTCCAGAAGATCAGGTATATTATTGATTGTCGATTAGGAGACACCCCAGGTAAACAGGTAAACCTAAGTCAGGTGCGTAGGGGAAAATCTACCACACGGTTTATTATGGACTTCTGAATGGCGGAAATAAAATCAGGAGTCAATGAGTATGTACAGAATGTTCGAGATCAAGTACACTTAGGCCAGGAATATGTTCATTATGTAAAATATGGACTACTATCTGTGTGTTGTAACATCAGGACTCAGTGAGTCTGTATAGAAAGATCATGATCGAGGACTCTTGGGTCAGAAATATGTTCAGTTTGTCAAATATGGACTTCTGTATGGCTGATGTCACATTAGAAAACATAAATGAGCATATAAAAAAATCTACTGTATGGCTGATGTGACATCAGAAGGCATCAAGGAGTATATTTAAAAAGTTCAATATAGAATACTCTTTGGACCAAAATATGTTAGGTAAGTCAAATATGAACTACTGTCTGGCTGATCTAAAATCAAAAGGAGTCAATGAGTAAATCTAGAAAGTTCATAATCGTGGACTAATTTGTTATGTTCAGTAGGTCTAATATAGTCTTCTGTATGGCTGAAGTAACATCAGAGTGAGGTTATGAGTATGTATAGAAAAATCATGATCGACGACTCTTGGGACAGAAAAAAATTTAAGTTGGGTTCATAAGGACTTCTGAACGGCGGAAATAAAATCAGAAGGAGTCAATGAGTATGTATAGAAAGATTAAGATCGAGTACTCTTGGGCCTGGAACTTGTTCATTATGTCAAATATGGACTACTATCTGTGTGATGTAACATCAGGACTCAATGAGTCTGTATAGAAAGTTCATGATTGAGGACTCTTAGGTCAGTTATATGTTCAGGTAGTAAAAAATGGAGTTCTGTATGGCTGACGTCAAAGAGTGTATTTAAAAAGTTCAATATCGAATACTCTTTGGGCCGAAATATGTTCAGTAAGTCAAATATGGACTATTGTCTGGCTGATCTAACATCAAAAGGAGTCAATGAGTATGTATAAAAATTATTATGTAAGTTGACATTTGTGCTGGCTACTGTATACAGGCCACCAGGACACCATACAGACTTTATCAAAGAAATTGCCGATTTTCTATCAGAATTAGTACTAGCTGCAGATAAAGTCCTTGTTGTTGGTGATTTTAATATCCATGTAGATAATAAAAAAGACTCATTGGGATTGGCATTTACAGACATTCTAAACTCTATTGGTGATAGACAACACGTGTCAGGACCCACTCATTGTCGTAATCATACTTTAGATCTAATATTGTCACATGGAATCGATATTGATGCCGTTGAAATTCTGCAGCAGAGTGACGACATCTCAGATCATTATCTAGTCTCGTGTATACTACATTTAGTTAAAGCGGCTAAACTGCCTCCCTGCCATAAATATGGTAGAACCATCACTTCTACCACTAAAGATCACTTTATAAATAATCTTCGGTATAACGCTTTAGATTACAGCCCGGAAAGTACTACGTAATTACAACGAATTTACAGCGTAACTCTCAATAATTATAGTGTACTTATACAGTAAGTAGGTGTAAGTATAGGGGAACAATATGTAATATGTAAAGGAATAAAGGGGTAACAACAAATTATTTATACTGTAAGTATTTTAGAACTAAGTGGTACTTACAGTGTTATTATAGACAACAATCTTACATTTGGGAGCAATTTAGCGAGAAAATGCACTGATAAAGTTAAGGAAAGTAGAAAGAACTATTGCAGTCTTTATTGGGGAAATGTGCTTTTATTTCATGTAGTTACAGGGTAAGTATGACATTGCGGGCCGTAAATTAAAGTGGACCTTGTTACACTCTTATTTCATGTAGTTACAGAGTAAATATGACATTACGGGCCGTAAATTAAAGTGGAGCTTGTTACACTCTTATTTCATGTAGTTACAGTATAAGTAATTTAAAAAACGCAAACAATCTGATATCACTTACTCTGAAACCTTAATTTGAAAAAACAACTTTATTAAAAACAGGTCTACAACTTGTTGTTCATTTATTATTTTTTTAAATCAACTTTTCATTTCTAATTCTAAAGTCCTGACAGAAAGTAACAAATTTGTCCGTTTTTTGATTGTTGTTGTTTCTCGCTTGGCTTCCTCCTCCTCTTGTTTCTCAACTGATGAATCTTAAGAAGGAATCCCATTGCTGTTCTGTATTATCAGAAAATACAGTACACCCCGAAATTTTCTCATGGTTTAGGCTTTTCATCTTTCATCTTTTCGCTTCCGACCAACTGTCACCAGCGCCTACATGAGAGTTGTGAGCATTAATAAAAAATTCTCGTGACTTCTCGCGTGACTTTCTCGACACTCTTACGTCACTCTTCAAGTTACGTCAAGCATGAAATCTCAACCCTCACAAGAGCAAGAAAGGAAGGCAAGAATGCATACTTCAGCGGAGCGAGGGCTTTCGTTGACGGTAAAGAGATTCGTCCTGAAGAAGGCAACGATACTACATAGACTTGGTCGTCTTGTTGCAGTTGGCGGTATTTTCAATATTAAAGTTGATCTCCTTTGTTAATAAATAAGTGGTTGCTTTTGAGTTCAAAATTCGATTGGTATAATAACTGGACGCACTTTAAGTTTTATTTGAATGTTTGCAACTGTTAAAATTCTTGGTAGTCATATGTGAGAATCCCATTATGTTAAAGTTTAAAGTTTCGGGTTTATTCTTACTCTTGTGGTCCTTTTAGTAATCCTTTGGACTAATGTCTCTTTCTTTATTTTCTATCAATGCCAGAGGTATTCGTGATATCCTAAAGAGAAAAGCTTTGTTTTTGTTTTGCAAAAGGAAATGTGTAGATTTTTGTTTAATTCAGGAAACGCATGCATGTTCTTCAGATACAGTGTTTTGGAAAAATCAGTGGGGAAAATAAATTTTGTTGTCATTTGGCAGTAATCGATCAGCGGGGGTCGCTATTCTACAAGATAAATTTACAGGACAAATACTAAATTATGAAAAAGATGATTTTGGTAGATGGATATTGCTCGTGTTAAATAAGGATAATGAACAATTTATATTAGTCAATTGTTATGCCACCAATAACAAAGTGAATAACGAAATACTTTTTTCACATATTGAGTCTAGAATTCAACATTTCATTTTCCTATATCCTTTAGCCAAAGTTATTTGGGGAGGAGATTTCAATACTGTGTTTAATGAAACCATTGATAGATGGCCTCCTAAAAATAGGCCTGGTTCTTCAAGTGAATTGGATAATATATGTTTAAGATTGGGCCTTATCGATGTTTGGAGATATAAGAATCCAGACAGGGAGGAATATACGTGGAGTAACAAAGACTCATCTCGTCATTCCCGTATTGACTATTGGTTAGTGTCTAATAATTTAACTAAAAATGTGGCTTCTGTGCTAATAGAACCTTGCATAATGACAGATCATAAAGGAATATTCATAAGAGTAAATATGGGGCAAGATAAATCAGTCAAAAAAAGCATTTATTGGAAATTAAATAATAAATTGCTTGAAAATGAATATTTAAAGATAAAAATTAAACAAATTATTGAAAAATATACAACAATTGCGAGTTTAGAAAATTCCTATGGAAAGTATTGGGAATTAATGAAATTTGATATTAGAACGGCATTTATTAATCAAGGGAAATTGGAAGCAAAAAATAATAAAATGAAAGAGAATTCAATTGTAGAGGAAATTTTTAAATTGTGTAAAAAGAAAAAGGAAGATTTGACTGATTGTGAATTACAAAAATCAGATTTATTGCAGATTGAATTAGATAATATTTATGAGAATAAAGCCAGAGGAGCATTTATTAGATCCAGACTTAAATGGTTAGAAAAAGGGGAAAAAAATACAAAATATTTTTTTGGCCTCGAAAAAAGAAACAATGACTTTGCCTCAATCTCAAAATTAATGATTTATAACAAATTAGTAGATAATTCCTCAGTTATTTCAAAATATGTGGCTCAGTTTTTTAGTAATTTGTATTCTTCTACATCAGCTACTTCAAACATTGATGCTTTTTTAAATAGTTTGGCGAGCGATACAATAAAAATAGATCATAACTTTCAGAATGTGTGTGATAAAGAAATTGACATTGAGGAGTTGAAAGAGTGCATTAACTTGCTTAAAAATAACAAATCTCCAGGCAATGACGGGCTAACAGGAGAATTTTATAAGACATTTTCTGAGGAACTTTCACCTTTTCTGTTATTAGTATTCATAGAAGCTTTACAAAATGATGAATTGCCTATTTCATTAAAACAAGGAGTTATAACACTGATTCCCAAACCTAATAAGGACAAGTTATATATTGAAAATTGGAGGCCCATTAGTTTGCTCAATAATGACAGTAAGTTGTTTGCAATGATTTTTGCTAGAAGATTAAAACAAGGATTAGACAAAATAATTGATATAGAACAATCTGGTTTTATGCAAGGTCGTCATATCAGGAATAATATTAGACTAGTCTTAGATATGATTGATTACAATCACTTTATTGAGGATGACAGTTTTATTTTATTTATAGATTTTTATAAAGCATTTGATACGGTGAACCATAGTTTTATTTTCAAAGTAATCAAATTTTTTGGTTTTGGTGATATGTTTTTGAAAGCAGTTAAAACATTATATAATGGATGTAATAGTTCTGTCAAACTCGCTCATGGTACTTCACAAAGGTTTGATATTCATCGTGGCATTAGGCAAGGATGCCCCCTCTCTCCTTTCTTATTTCTGTTAGTCACTCAGGTTTTGGCAATGCATGTAAAAAGAAATCAGTATAATGGTATCACAGCTTTAGGTGTAGAATTTAAGCTTAGCCAGTTTGCTGATGACACTGCAGTTTTTTTGAAAAACAAATTTGAGATACCAACAATAATTAGATGTATTGAGGCATTCACTGCTGTTTCAGGCCTTAAAATGAATTGTGATAAATCTGTATTGTTTCCCCTTAAAGATTGCTCCTCTACAGAAATAGAGAACATCCCAGTTAAACACCAATTAACATATCTAGGTGTAGTAATTTGTAAAAATGAAAAACAAAGAAGTCAGTTAAATTTTGAACCAATTATTAAGAAAACAAGGGAGAAATTTAATTTGTGGTTAATGAGGGATATATCAATATTTGGGAGGGTATTATTGTCAAAGGTGGAAGGTATATCTAGATCTGTGTATATGTCTTTATCACTGGATGTGCCTCTTAAGATTATTAAAGATTTAGATAAGATACTTTATGACTTTATTTGGAGAAAAAAACCACATTATTTGAAAAAAGAAATAATTTGTAATCCTAAAGAGCAAGGGGGACTTGAGGTCTTAGACTATAGTACACTTAATGACACTTTCAAAATTAAATGGTTGATAGAGTTTATGAAGAATAGAGAAAATCCTTGGAACATATTTCCTAATTATATATTTAATACTCTTGGAGGTGTAGACTTTTTGTTGAAATGTAATTTTTCTGTCAACAAAATTCCTGTTAAATTGGCTGGTTTTCATAGACAAGCCTTGTTAGCATGGAAATTAGCTTATAAGCACAATTTCTCACCCCATAATTATTTCATATGGAATAACAAAGATATAATATTCAAAAACAAATCATTATTCTATCATACTTGGTACAATGAAGGTATTATGTTAGTAAGACAGTTGCTTAATTCCCATGGGTATTTGTTGTCATATACTGAATTTCTCCAAAAATTTAAATTCCCAGTTAAACCAAGAGAGTTTGCTATTGTTCTTGATGCGATCCCAAAGAGCGTGACATTACTTTTAAAGAATTCTAGTTCTGTGGAAATCAACATGGATAATCCTTGTCAGAATATTTTCATTGATAATGTTGATGTTCTAAAACAACAGTGTAGCAACAAGGTTATAAGAAATGCTCTTTGTTCTGTATCTTTTCCTGCTGCAAGATTTTTCTGGTCTTCTTTATTTGGTAATATCTCTTGGGTTAAAGCATGGAAACTTTCAAATAAGTTCTGTATCAATAACAAAATTAGGGAAGTGTCTTATAAAATACTTCATAGAATTTATCCTGCTAAGCATGTTTTGGAAAGATTTAAGCTCAATATTTCCTATACCTGTGAATTTTGTGGACAAGAAAAAGAAACTATTTTGCATTTGTTTTTTCATTGTATTTATACAAGATTATTTTGGAAAGATTTAGAATTCTATATTAATAGAAAACTTGATTGTATGATAGAAATTTGTGTATTTGATGTGCTTTTTTATACAGAAAATGAAAACTTGAAGTGTAAAGAATTACATATTATACATTTGTTTATTTTATTAGGAAAATACCATATACATAAGAAGAAGTGGGCTCAATGTAAACCAAATTTTTCACATTTTATAAATGACTTTAAATTATATGTAAATCTTTTGGAACAAACCAAAAACAAAAAAGCACTGAAAACATGTAATGCTCTGAAAGCACTGAAATTTATGTAATATTTCCTTTTTTTTTTCTTTTTTTTTCTCTTCCCTGGCAGCTAATGTTAATATGATATGAACATGTGAATATGTAATACCTCTTGTTCTTGTGGCATTGAGTTAATAAAAAAAAAAAAATAAATAAAAAATAAATAATTGCACATTGATGCTGAATAGGCTTTAACCGCACACATGCACTATGTTGTTCAATCGCTCCAGCTCCTCGTTCAGCTCCCACAACACTCAGTCCTGCTCTGCTTTATACAACAATAACGTTAATATTCGCATCCATGAACATAATTCTTCCTGAGTCCTATTCCTATTCTTTTGCACCGACCATTAAGGTGGAGACCACATGTCCCAAGATCTTACATGCCATACATCAGCCCAGTCGTTCTAGAGTTACTATTAAATTCCAAAAATTATTCGAGTAACTGATGATTTTATGACGAATTGCAATATATATATAGTCGCAAAAAAAATAAAAAAAATAAATAAATAAAATAGCACAATGTCTCCTTTAAAAGATCTAGACTACATGATGTGGGTGTGGTGCTTTAAGGTTTAAACCACAACGGGGTTTTCCGAGTCTGCAACGATATCCGGATATGGTATGCCATTCTTGTTTTGTCCTAAACAAATGGTACTTGAAATATGTGGAAGATCATTGCAACATGCTAAACCCAGCTAACCAAAATACGTGACTGTTACGTAAGTGCAACGTAATTTGGTGACCAAACTTTCGTCGTGGCGACGTNATGTATTAATAAAGACTGCAATAGTTCTTTCTACTTTCCTTAACTTTATCAGTGCATTTTCTCGCTAAATTGCTCCCAAATGTAAGATTGTTGTCTATAATAACACTGTAAGTACCACTTAGTTCTAAAATACTTACAGTATAAATAATTTGTTGTTACCCCTTTATTCCTTTACATATTACATATTGTTCCCCTATACTTACACGTACTTACTGTATAAGTACACTATAATTATCGAGACGCTGTAAATTCGTTGTAATTATGCAGTACTTTCCGGGCTGTAATTTTTATTTTTGCAAATTAGACCTCGACGATGAGCTTTTTATATAAACTCGTGGACTCATTCTGATGTTACTTCAGCCATATATGAGCACATATTTGACCTACTGAACATATTGCTGGCAAATTAGTCCTTGATATTGAATTTTTTGTAGAAACTCATAGCCTCACTCTGATGATTCTTCAGCAATATATATTGATCATGAACTATATATATATACATTTTGCCTTACTCTGATGTCACATCAGCCATTTTGTTGTCCATTTTTGACCTGATGAACATATTTCTGGCCCAAAAGTACTCGATCATGAACTTTCAATACATATTCATTGATTTACTCTTATGTTACTTCAGCCATAAATGAACCCATTTTGACCTACTGAACAAATTTCTGGCAAATTAGACCTCGATCATGAATGACTCATTCTGATTTTACTTCTGCCATTCAGGAGAACAGATTAACCCTACTGAACATATTTCTGCCCCAAGAGTACTCGATCATGAATTTTCTAAACATACTCACTGCCTCACTCTGATGTTACTTCAGCCATATATGAACCCATTTTGACCAACTTAACAAATTTCTGGCAAATTAGACCTCGATCATGAATATTTTACATCAACTCATTGATTGCTTCTGGTGATACATCAGCCATAGAGATTTGCATATTTGACCTAATGGACATATTTCTGGCCAAAGAGTATTCAATCTTGAAATTTTTATTTATACTTACTGACGCCTTCTGATGTCACATCAGACATAAAGTAATCCATAATTCAGCTAATGATCATATTTTTGGCAAAATAGTACTCGATCTTGAACATTCAGTACATACTCATTGACTCCTCTTGTGATATGTCATCCATAGATTATTGAATATTTGACCTTATGGACATATTTCTGGCCAAAGAGTATTCAATCTTGAACTTTACACACATTACTATTGACTCTTTCTTATGTTACTTTACCCATACAGAAGTCCATATTAGACCTACTGAACATGTTTCTGTAAAATTAGTCCACGATCTTGATCTTTCTATATATACTCATTGACACCTTCTGATGTCAAATCAGCCATATTGAAGTCCATATTGAAGTCCATATTTGACTTACTGAACATATTTCTGGCCCAAGAGTACACGATTTTGAACTTTCTATCTAGATTCATTGACTCCTTATTTTATTTCAGCCATTTAGGTCCATATAACCCTATTTAAATTTTTTCTGTCCCGAGAGTCCTCGATCATAAACTTTCTAAATATACTCATGCCTCACTCTGATGTTAAATCAGTCATACATGAGCACATGTTTCACCTACTGAACATATTACTGCAAATTAGTCCTCAATCATTAACTTTTAATACTTACTCACTGACTCCTTCTAATGATGTGTCAGCTATATAGTATTGCACATTTGATCTAATTGACATATTTCCCGTCAAAGAGTAATTGATTAGATTTGACTTTCTATACATTACAATTGAGTCCTTCTGATGTTACTTCACCCATTCAGAAGTCCATATTAGACTTACTGAATATATTTCTGGAAAATTAGTCCTCGATCCTGAACTTTGTATACAGACTCGTTGACTCCTTATCTTTACATCAGACAGACAGTAGTCCATATTTGACAAAATGAACATATTCCTTGCCCATGACTACTCAGTCTTGAACTTTCTTCATATCCTCATTGACTCCTGATTTTATTTTCGACATTCAGAAGTCTATATTAACCCAACTGAACATATTTCTGACCCGAGTACTCGATCATGAACTTTCTATGCATACTCCCTGCCTCACTCTGATGTTACTTCAGCCACATATGAATCCATTTTGACCTACTGAACAAATTTCTGGCAAATAAGACCTTGATGATGAGCTTTTTATATAAACTCATTGACTCCTTCTGATGATACATCAGCCATAGATTAGGCGTCATAGAGTATATATAAAAAGTTCAGTATTGAATACTCTTTGGCCAGTAATATGTTCAGTCATTCAATTATGGACTACTGTCTGGCTGAAGCAACATCAGAGTGACGTAATGAGTATTTATAGAGAAATTATGATCGAGGACCCTTGGTACAGAAAAAATTTAAGTCGGTTTATTATGGACTTCTGAATGGCGGAAATAAATGAGTATGTACAGAATGTTCGAGATCGAGTACTCTTAGGCCAGGAATATGTTCATTATGTCAAATATGGACTACTATTTGTGTGTTGTAACATCAGGACTCAATGAGTCTGTATAGAAAGATCACGATCTAGGACTCTTGGGTCAGAAATATGTTCATTATGACAAATATGGTCTACAAGCTATCTGTTGTAACATCAGAACTCAATATGTCTGTATAGAAAGATCATGATCGAGGACTCTTGGGTCAGAAATATGTTCAGTTTGTCAAATATGGACTTCTGTATGGCTGATGTCACATTAGAAGGCATAAAGAGCATATAAAAAAGTTAAATATGCAATACTCTTTGGACCGAAATATGTTAGGTAAGTCAAATATGGACTACTGTCTGGCTGATCTAAAATCAAAAGGAGTCAATGAGTAAATATAGAAAGTTCATGATCGTGGACTAATTTGTTATGTTCAGTAGGTCTAATATAGTCTTCTGTATGGCTGAAGTAACATCACAGTGAGGTTATGAGTATGTATAAAAAAATCAAGAAATATTTTAAGTAGGTTTCATATGGACGTCTAAATGCCGGAAATAAAATCAGAAGGAGTCAATGAGTATGTATTCATGATTGAGGACTCTTAGGTCAGAAATATGTTCAGGTGGTAAAAAATTGAGTTCTGTATGGCTGATGTGACATCAGAAGGAGTCAATGTGTTATATGAAAAGTTAAATATCGAATGCTCTTTGGCCAGAAATATGTTTAGTCAGTCAAATAAGGACATGCTGATGAAACAGTACGTATATATGGAAAGTTTATGTCAGAGGACTCTTTGGCCAGAAAAATATTCAGTAAGTCATATATGGACTGGCTGAATTATCATCAGAAGGTGTCTATGACTATGTATAGAAGTCAATGTCTGAGGAAATATGTTCAAAAGCTCAAATATGTGCTACTGTATCAGAAAACGTTAAAGAGTAAGTTAAGAAAGTTTAAGATCGTGGTTTCTTTGGCCAGAAATCAGTTCAGTAGGTCAAATTAGGACTACTGTCTGGCTGATGCATCATCTGAGACCTGAGAGGTTATATTGCTACAACGCATGTTTAAATATAATGCATATGATCCTCTGCAGCCACCTAGAGGCTTTAGGTTTGCTTGCACATTAATTTAAGTCCTGTTAAGAACAACTGAATGAAACTGAATTCAAAAGATACGGCTTAAATGTTTTAATGTTGTGTGCAAAAAATATTCTTGTTTATTTGCAATGCCAAACATGTTTGACAATCGAAAGCAAAGTATTGCATTCTAATGCCACATTGCATTGCTTCATAGTTCAAGTGAATTCCAAAAACAAAGTTCTGCTCAAAGCATTGTTTAATGACATTTCTGTGATGCCAATAAGATTCTAAATTGTTGATTTTCTGCTCACCTTAAATGCTTTATTTTACAACATACAACAGTTTATGCATTGTATGTTCTTATTCGTTGCACTGTACATAAATTACACGCTAATATGTATGCATGTTGTGCGTTTGCATTTTCAAGAGCTGAATATTCCATTGTGTGTTGAAGAATAAGACATTGTTGTATTTCATTGCACTAACTTGTTCCGTTGTGCATGGAAGAGAAATAGCACTGCAATGTATTTCTGCATTGCATTGCATGAAAGAGCTAATATAATCCGGCGTGCATATGCAAGATTAGCATAATCGTTGTTTGTTGAAAAGATGACACTTCAGTGTTGTTTGCATTGCAATTCATACAAGAACTAACTTAATTCGTTATGCAATGAATTACATATAAGCTGTGCACTTGTTTATTTGCATTGTAAACAAGATCTTATTATGTTGTGCATTCTAGAGATATCACACGACATATGTCGTTACATTTCATTGCATGCTTAAGTTATTCCGTTGTGCATTAAAGAGATAACGCGTAACTGCTGTGCAATGAATAATAATACATGTAAAATGCACTAATTCATTGCATTGCATACAATAACTGAGTTATTCCGTTGCGCATTGAAGGGATAACATGACAGGTGCTTGTTGCACTGCGTTGGATACAAGAACTAACTCTTTCTATTGTGTGTTGAAGAATAACACATAAAGACATGTTGTATTTACTTGCACTGATAAGACCTAACTTGATCCGTTGTGCATGGAAGAGAAATGACATTGCATATGTATTTTTGCATTGCATTGCATGAAAGAGCCAATCTAATCCGTTGTGCATGAAAAAGATGACACCGTTTGCTGGTGCAAACACCGGAATTATTCCGCTATGCAATGAGGATTTGCATATAAACTATGCACTTGTTTCTTTTTATTGTATACAAGAACTAAAGTATTCCGTTGTTACATTGAAGAGATTATCGCATGACACGTGTTGCTGCATTGCATTGTATGCTTAATTTATTCCGTTAATTTAACTTGCATTAACATGAATTAAAGAGATAACGCGTAGCCGTTGTGCATTGAAGAATAACAATTAATTTATGTGCTGTTATTTTATTGAAAACAAGAGAAAGACCTGACATATTAAGTTCTGCATTGTAAAGAACTAAATAATTCCATTGTGCGTTGAATAATAACACATAACTTGTTCCGTTGTGCTTAGAAGAGAAATAACATTGCATATGTATTGTTGCATTGCATTGCATGAAAGAGCTCATTTAATCAGTTGTGCGTTGAAGTTGAAGGGATGACACATATGTGATGTGCAATGTATTGCAAACGAGACCTGACTTATTCCGTTGTGCATTTTAGAGATTATATATATGTGTTGTTGCATTGCAATGCATACAAGAACTACTTAATCCGTTATGCAATAAACAATTACATATAAACTGTGCACTTGTTTCTTTGTATTGTATAGAAGAACTAAATCCATTTTGCATTGAAGACAATTCATATGCGTACATAACTTATTCTGTTATGCACTGCGTTGTATGCATACAAGAACTAACTCTTTCAATTGTGCGTTGAAGAATAAAACATAAGTAATATCGTATTTCATTGCACTGCATAAGACCTAACTTGTTCTGTTGTAGATGAAAGAGCAATAACATGGCATATGTATTGTTCCACTGTATTTCATGAAAGATCTAACCTAATCCGTTGTGTATTGACACATGCACATTTGTAGATTACACATATGTGCTGTTATAATGCTTTGCAAACACATAGTTTATGCTCCTGTTTCTTTTTATTGTATACAAGAACTTAACGTATTCCGTTGTGCATTGAAGAGATAGCATGTTTTATGTGCTGTAATTTCATTGCCTACACGACAAAGACCTAACATATTAATATGCTCTGTTTAATTGCATTGTTTGCCAGAACTAACTTAATCCGCTCTGCATAAACACATGTGCTGTTGCATTGCCCACACTTTATAACTTCATCTGTTCTGCATTGAAGTGCTAGCACATAACACAGGTGTTGTTGCACTGCAATGCATAAAATAACTAATTGTTCCCATGCGCATGGGTAGACAAATAATATTGCATATAAATTGTTGCATGCAATATTAACATAATCGTTGTGTATGGAAGCGATGACACTTAAGTGTTGTTGCATTGCAATGCAATGCATACAAGAACTAACTTAATCTGTCATGCATTGAAGAATTACATATAAACTGCACTTTTTTGGTTTGCATTGTATACAAGATCTAACTGTGAATCAGAGCATTGCATACAATATCTGAGTTATTCCGTTGTGCATTGAAGAGATAACACATAATTTATGTGCTATAATTTCATTGCATACACAACAAAGACCTGACATATAAACTTCTGCACTGAAGAGTAACAGGAGATATGCTCTGTTTTGCTAGGCATAACTAACATAATCCGCTCTGCATAACATATGTGCTGTTGCATTGCCAACACTTTATAACTTCATCTGTTCTGCACTGAAGTGCTAGCACATAACACAGGTGTTGTTGAACTGCATTGCATGAAAGAACTAATTGTTCCCTTGATCGTGAAATAACATTGCATGTGTATAGTTGCATTGCATTGCATTGCATGAAAGAGCTGATCTAATCCGTTATGCATTGAAGGGATGACACATATGTGCGGTTGCGATGCATTGCAAACGATACCTGACTTATTCTCCTGTGCATTTTAAGCGTTGTTGCATTTGCAATTCATACAAGAACTACTTAATCCGTTATGCAATAAACAATTACGTATAAACTGTGCACTTGTTTCTTTGGATTGTATACAAGAACTAACGTTGTGCATGGAAGAGAAATAACATTGCATTGTATTGTCGCATTGCACTGCATGAAATGTAATGTAATGTAATGTAAATCCATTGTGCAATGAAGAGACAACATGACAGGTGCTTGTTGCTCTGCGTTGCATACATGAACTAACTCTTTCTATTGTGCGTTGAAGAATAACACATAAAGACATGTTGTATTCACTTGCACTGATAAGACCTAACTTGTTCCGTTGTGCATGGAATAGAAATAACATTGCATATGTATTTTTGCATTGTATTGCATGAAATAGCTAATCTAATCCGGTGTGCATGAAAAAGATGCACACCAAAAAAATATGTGCTGTTTCAAACACCTGACATTCCGTTATGCAATGAAGAATTACATATAAGCTATGCATTTGTTTCTGTTTATTGTATACAAGAACTAAAGTATTCCGCTGTGTATTGAGGAGATTTTGCATGACACGTGTTGCTGCGTTTTGTATGCTTAATTTATTCCGTTAATTTAAATTGCATTAACATGTATTAAAGAGATAACGCGTAGCCGTTGTGCATTGAAGAGATAACAAATAACTTATGTGCTATAAATTCATTGCATACACGACAAAAACCTGACATGTAAACTTCTGCACTGAATAATAACAGGAGGTATGCTCTGTTTCATTGCATTGCTTATGTATATGTGCTGTTGCATTTCCAACACTTTATAACTTCATCTGTTCTGCACTGAAGTGCTAGCACATATCACAGATGTTGAATTGCTTTGCATGAAAGAACTAATTGTTCCCTTGCGCGTGAAATAACATTGCATATGTATTAGTTGTATTGCTTTGGATGAAAGAGCTAGTCTAATGCGTTATACATTGAAGGGATGACACATATGTGCTGCTGCGATGTGTTGCAAATGAGACCTGACTTATTCTCTTGACTTATTCTCTTGTGCATTTTAAGCGTTGTTGCATTTGCAATTCATACAAGAACTACTTAATCCGCTAGGCAATAAACAATTACGTATAAACTGTGCACTTGTTTCTTTGGATTGTATACAAGAACTAACGTTGTGCATCGAAGAGAAATAACATTGCATTGTATTGTTGCATTGCACTGCATGAAAGAGCTAATATAATCCATTGTGCATTGAAGAGATAACATGACAAATCACATATGCGGTTCACTCTAAAAACTGCTGGGTTAAATATGGACAAAACCAGGGATTGGGTTGTTTTCACCCAGCCATTTTTTTCAACCAATTTTGGATTTATTTTTTTAGCCAGCAATATAATAATATAGTAGAAGGCGTGTTTTTGCTCACCCCCAAATAGGGGGAAATTTGTGGGGTATTTTAAGCTGAAACTTGACCAGACCAGAGACTTATATTACATCATGTGAAAGAGGGCATAATAGGTGCCTTTTAACCCAACCTGCTGGGTTTGTCCATATTTTACCCAGCTTGGGTTTTTTTAACCCAGCATTTTTTAGAGTGTTGTATTGCAATGTATTAAGAATTGCATACAGTAGTTAACTTATTACGCTGTGCATAGAAGAAATTAATATAACATGTGCTGTTGCATTACAACATGTAAGTTATGCATTCACTCTAAAAAATGCTGGGTTAAAAAAACCCAAGCTGGGTAAAATATGGACAAACCCAGCAGGTTGGGTTAAAAGGCACCTATTATGCCCTCTTTCACATGATGTAATATAAGTCTCTGGTCTGGTCAAGTTTCAGCTTAAAATACCCCACAAATTTGCCCCTATTTGGGGGTGAGCAAAAACACGCCTTTTACTATATTACTATATTGCTGGCTAAAAAAATAAATCCAAAATTGGTTGAAAAAAATGTCTGGGTGAAAACAACCCAATCCCTGGTTTTGTCCATATTTAACCCAGCAGTTTTTAGAGTGTTGTTTCCTTGCATTGTATACAAGAACTAACTTATTTCTTTGTGTAATGAAAAGATAACACATAACATATGTGGTTCTGCAACGAATGAACTAACTCATCCGTTTTGCATTGAAGAGATAACACAATATGTGCATTGCATTGCAGTAACTTAATCCGTTGTGCAGTGAAGCGATAACACATGGCAAATGCTTGTTGCACTGCTTTGCATACAAGAACAAATTCATTTGTGAATTGAAAAGAAAAC
>RJVU01001088.1:0-46981 GCA_003731715.1 Anabarilius grahami | reverse complement strand
TGGTGATCGGAGAATGGTGTCCGTGAGTCCGTGAGTGAAATCCAGAGAGTAATCCAACAAGGAACACGAGAAACAGGAAACAGCGGCTAGAAGTCCAATCCAGGGAACACACAACACGAGAACACGAGACACAAACACCGGACTCCAAACAACGATCTGACAAACAAGAGACGAAAGACAAGGCGTTAAATAGGCCGATGGTAAGTGCCCGCAGCTGCCGCTGATCAACAATCAGCGGCGACGCCCACACAAAACAATGAGGTGACACACCCACACCATCACACAGACACCAGGATGAGACAACGGATTCATGAACCGTGACATGCTGAGTTTAGTGAGGTCTGATGTCTCGTGCTCATTGAAGTATACGGGCGAGACATCACTGCCGTTGTCAGAGCGCGATCAAACCTCACTAAACGAGTGCTGAATGCAGTTGGACATACTGGTGTTTTAGAGGTAAAAAATGATATAAATACTGTTCGGTTTCTCGCACAAACAGATTGTTTCGTGTCTTAGGACATCAATGTGTCGTCACGAGCCGCAGGGTTTAATTTGGATTTGACTATGTTGAAAATTATTTCAGTTCAGCTTTAAATGTTAAAAAATGCTCTTTTACATATAGAGTTTAGCTAAAAATATTTTGGTTAATATTTTTTGTGTATATTTTTTCAGCCTCTTCAACACAAATAGTCAATGAGTAAGTTGGCCTACAGCTGTTGTTCTTACGACAGTTTCAATTCTTACTTGGCAGTTTCAATGAACAACATTTTGAAATATCCTGTTGCAATTCTTCTCATTTCTAGTGAAATAGTCTAGATTAGTGGTCCCCAAACCTGTCCTGGGGACCACCTTCCTGCTGACATCGATCAGTTTGGACCGCTGCCTGTCCACCTGAGTGGTGATGTGGTCAGTACTAAACGAACAGTCCTGAAAGCAAGGATAATTTGCCTGCTTATTTGGTTAGCGTCAGTCACTTGCAGCCTGCCTTTAGTCATCTCTCGGAAAACGCTTTCCATTTCTGCACAACTAACACAGTGCATTAATGGCAATAAGAAACTAGAAACATACAAGAGGCAGGTAGTGTGATGCATGCCTTATTAACAACCAGAAATTGGTAATTATATTGTGTAGGCCTATTTGTAACAGTTATGTTCTATGTGCGGACTCTATGTTGTTTTTCCTTGGGTTCCATTTCCTGTTTGTCACACCAAAACAACTTACATTGCCTTTAAGGGATATACATTTTTATCAATTCGTGCATTCGAATTGAATTCTAGCACCATGCTCTACAGGAACATTCTGTGGCAGGAAAGATTTTGCTGTAAATGGCCACTTCCCACGGTGATGCTGTAATCATTTCATCATGTCTGGTAATGGTCATTTTCAGTAACGGCAAATCAGCCTATGGATGTAGTATCAGGGTTTCCTGTCTGGTATAAAACCAACAATCTGTCAGCAACACTGAGAAGACATACCAAGATCAAGACTCGGCTTTTCCCAGTACATTGACAGCTCAAAAATGGGTAAGAACTGAATTAAATCATAAATAATATAATATAATATAATATAACTGTGGCGAGCAGGGCGGGCGAGAGCCGTGAGGGAACGGCGCGAGGCCGGTGACGCGAGTGTTAATGATCGTCACCTGTGANGCTCTCCTCTCTCTCTCTCTCTCTGTTACTTTTTAAAATAATTTATAAAAGGGGGATGTTATTGTTCAAATTAATAACACTGGACAATACATAATTAAGCACAAATGTTACATTACAGAATAGGAAAGTATTAAATAAACTTTTTGTGCGTGCAGCGGCATTTAAAAATATAACCTATAACTGCTGGAATGACAGTATTGTAATGTTATACTGAATTGCATTTGGTCTTCTTTATTAAATCTGTTTGTTTTCTGTATTGCATCTAAAGACTAATTCACACGACACCAACAGATGTCAACAGACACTTCGTCGGGTTTTGTCGGATCAGTGTGTTACCCCTGTCAGAGTCTGTTGGCGTCTTTCAAAGCTTGTTTTTGCCGACTGAACATGCTGAATCAGTATTAGAATATTTGATAAGTGACGTGATGTAATTTGATGACTGTCACCGTTGGTCTGTGTCTGTCAGTGCAGTGTGAATTGGTCTTTTTCCACAATTACACTGTAAAAACATTAAAGGGATAGTCCACCCTAAAATGGAAATTAAGTCATTATTTACTCACCCTGGTTTTGTTCTAATGCTGTATGCCCTTCTTTCTTTTTTGGACTACAAAAGTAAACNCCGGAGGAGCCATCGCCGGCCGCCAGGAGGCGGTCGAGGATCGGGCCGTCCACCGAGCGTCCAGTGCCATCGCACGGCACCGCGAGGAAGAGCCTCTCGGCAGGCTGAGGACCGAGCGGCAGTGTGTCTGGGAACCGGACCCAGAATTTCTTTTTTTTTTTTTTTTTTTTTTTTTTAACATAAAAAAAAACTTTAATTATATAAAAACAAATAAAAAAAAAAAAAAAACAAAAACAAAAAAANCGGACGTCTGCCGGCCACACAAACATAATAAAACATAAAATAAAATCCAGGCCTGGTCCTCTCTCGTCCGTTCACTGTCGTCGCTCCTCCTTTTATGCCTCCGGAGCTCCTCCGTGAGGGACTCGAGGCCGGTGCGCCTCACAGGTGACGATCATTAACACTCGCGTCACCGGCCTCGCGCCGTTCCCTCACGGCTCTCGCCCGCCCTGCTCGCCACAATAACATTCTTTAGTCTGTATGTAAATGAATACATTTGCCATACAGTTTAAAAAATTGCTCTCTCTCGCTCTCCTCTCTCTCTCTCTCTCTGTTACTTTTTAAAATAATTTATAAAAGGGGGATGTTATTGTTCAAATTAATAACACTGGACAATACATAATTAAGCACAAATGCTACATTACAGAATAGGAAAGTATTAAATAAACTTTTTGTGCGTGCAGCGGCATTTAAAAATATAACCTATAACTGCTGGAATAACAGTATTGTAATGTTATACTGAATTGCATTTGGTCTTCTTTATTAAATCTGTTTGCTTTCTGTATTGCATCTAAAGACTAATTCACACGACACCAACAGACGTCAACAGACACTTCGTCGGGTTTTGTCGGATCAGTGTGTTACCCCTGTCAGAGTCTGTTGGCGTCTGTCAAAGCTTGTTTTTGCCGACTGAACATGCTGAATCAGTATTAGAATATTTGATAAGTGACGTGATGTAATTTGATGACTGTCGCCGTTGGTTTGTGTCTGTCAGTGCTGTGTGAATTGGTCTTTTTCCACAATTGCACTGTAAAAACATTAAAGGGATAGTCCACCCTAAAATGGAAATTAAGTCATTATTTACTCACCCTGGTTTTGTTCTAATGCTGTATGCCCTTCTTTCTTTTTTGGACTACAAAAGTAAACATTTTTAAAACATTTTGAGTTTGCGCTCATCCAAAATGACAGTGAATAGTTTTTTTTTTAAAAAGGCATGAAAGTATTACATAATGTGCAAGCTTTTTTTATAAAAGCTTGATGCTGGTCGGTATTCACTGCCATTATACAGTTTTTTTTTGTTTTTTTTTTGTTTTTTTAATTCTCAATTTGTGATCCGAAAAGAAAAAGGGCATTCAACATTAGAATAACACCATTGTGAGTAAATAATGACTAAATTTTAATTCTATGGTGAACTATTCCTTTAAAAAGTCTTGAGTTTAGAACTGCTAATAAGTGCATTTTTCAATATTTAGCATGTTTTGAAAACTCAAAACTCAAAATTTTTGTGACATTGCTTTGATTCACAATTCACTCATTTTTCACAATTTGTTATATCTTCTCACTTAAAATTAACTGATGAAGTGACTGATTTCCACATTAATGACTGATTGCCACAGTAATGGTGACATAAATCTTGAGGACAATGCTAAAAGTTTCTTATTTAAAATTATAAACAGACTCTTCATACATGACAAGACAAAACATATTTTTAAACATGAAATCAGACAGCAGAAATTATGTGAAGTACTGTAGTACTGTACATTTTTAGTTTTTCCTCTTCTGTCGGTGTGTTTCATTTTGTTGATGCTTCAGAATATTTGCTTTGATCAAGATTTAAGAACAACAACACAAAAGTTTTATTTTAGGCATTTTAATGTGTGAAACTGCATGCAAAAATGATGTTGCACATGAAAGTGTTTGTTAAGATGATGTTTTCTCTTTCTTTTTTTCATTGTGTTTAAGTCACAAGTTTTGGACATGAAAACTTGACCGGAGGCACAACAAACAATATCCCTTTGCAGCCTATGGGCTTAGGCTTTTGGATTTTTTAAATATGCATTTTCATTGCCACCTTCATAGTTGGTTTCATTGGAAACGGGCTTGTCATATTTCTGACCGGCTGCAGAATGAAGACGACAGTCAACTCCATTTGGTTTCTCAACTTGGCGATTGCAGACATCATCTTCATATTATCCATGATGATATTACCTTTTATTGTCTACTTTTCATCCTTTACGGACATTTTCTCCATGATGATAACACTAAACCTGTTTGCTAGCATTTATTTTCTTGTAGTCATCAGTCTGGACCGATGTCTGTGCACATGGATGGTTGTTTGGTCTCAAAATAACCGAACTGTACTGAGAGCCAGGATCATCTGCATGATTGTGTGGGTTTCATCCATCAGCAGCAGCATCCCTTCCTCCGTGAATGTGTTTCCTGCTAAGTCTCTGGTCACATATATATTTTTAGTGGGCTTTCTCATCCCCTTCCTGATCATTGCATCTTCACACATTGCTGTTGGAGTACGAATCAAACGCCTCAGAATGGGGAAGCAGCTCAGGTCGTACCTGGTCATTATCGCTATCATCCTGACTTTTTGCATATGTTGCTTTCCATACCATGTTTGCAGTTTTTGTGAAATAAAAATGGAAAACTGCGGTGCCAATGATGAAAAAGTATTTCTGACAGCATATGTGTTCAGTATCTATCTGGCTTTTCTAAACAGCTGTCTGAACCCCATTCTCTATGTGTTCATGTGTGATGAATATAAGAAGAAGCTGAAACAGTCTCTTCTGCTGGTGCTGGAGACGGCGTTTTCTGAAGAACATCTGATCTTTAGAGGAAGGCAGATACAAAAGGACGAGCAGAACAAGAAAAACACCTTGGAATTGTTAGATATGTAGAAAAACAGTCTCTAAATGATTGTGACCACCATAACTATCAGTTTCAGTTCTGTGTCTCAGTTTTCTCTTGTTTCTGTTTCTGTTAGTCTTTATAGGTTACAAACTGTTTGATTAAGTGGTCACATGGTGTTTCATGATTCTTTGATTGGTTTGTTCTGTCCATTTCAGCCCTGTATTTCTTTCAGTTCATTGTCAGTTCTGCTTCATTTTGTTCAAGTTTGTTAGTCTGTGTTTCTTTTGTTAATAAAATATAGACTGCTGCATTTAGATCCTTTCCTCCTCATTGCAACCAATTTGTGACAATGGACCTTTTTTACAGACTGTGATGACGTTTCATCAGCATTGTAAATCCTGCAAAGTTTTTTAAATATATATATATTTTTAATTATTAGTATGTACATTTATAACACTATACTTTGTATTATATTACCTTTGCATCAAATTACAAAAAAACTAGTTAATGCTGCAGTGAGTACAATGTGGACGTTATGGTAAAATCGACATCTTTCTCTCTTCTGTTACCAGTTTCTCTATGTTTTTTACTCTTTTTGAAAGGAAAGTTGTGAAAACACTTGTGGCGGTTTTCTTTTGCTATTTGAGCAACATATATATACTATGACGACTTCCACTTCTAAGAAACCTGGAAATGTGAAAAGGGTCAATTCTATTTAGATATTTTAGATTTTACAAAAACGTTCATTAATATGTGTATTTTTTATGTATATGTAATATGTCATTTAAAAAAATAAGGGAGTGCTGCAAAAACTCTGGGTTTTCTATAGATCTAAGATCACATTAGTAAGGGTGTTGTAGCTGTAAGGAAAGTATGCCTCGTTTTCACGCTCTTTCTGGAAATTTTTGTGTTATTTACTGGGAACAAACCCATCAAAGATGAGTTTCTCAGGATTGCAGGTCAGTGGCATAGAAATTGTTTTAAATAAGGCTAATCTGATAATGATGTTCAGTTAATAACATCTTGCTGGATATCTTGAGGATTTCCAATGTGGTTGGATGCATTGATGACACGCGTATTCCCATCATCGCACCTTCTGAAAATGAAAATGAATTACTGTATGGAATGGAAGGATGCCAGGTGAAAGTGTAGTCTGAGATATATGCCATAACCACCACCACAGCTATTAAATAAAGACAAATTATTCACAATTTACTTGGTCATTATTATTGACCAAGTTATTTTTCTTTAGTTATTATTATTGACCAAGTTATTATTGTTATTATTTTTCCTGTTGGAGTTTAATATTCTTCCAATACTTGGTATTGTGGCCATCTCCTCTTCATCTGTCAGTGGTGGTGATAGAGGTCCAACCCCCATTTTGTCTTATTTCATCATTCAATGTAATTGTGTGAAAATACATAGATTTTGACTTCACTGCATTTTCTTTCTTTTTGTTGTGTACTTGGGAGGTGTGGAAATTGTGGGACCAAAAAACTGAAAAAGTATGTTTTCCAGACCAAAATATACTTTTTTATGATTAGCCAATGTAGTTTAAAAGGATAGTTCACCCAAAATGAAAAGCTCAGTCAGAGAAAGAGCAGAAACAGAAAAAATCTTCCTACATATTACATGCAATCAATAAACGCTGGTAGTGTGTCTGAGGTCAAGATGACAGTGATGCTACATTATTATCAGTTATATATATTGCATTTTAATACTTAATACATTTATAAAAAATAATTTTTGAAATATATTTCCTTTTTATATCTCACAATTATATAACTCATTAAATCACTAAATCATCAGATGATGGAAAATAACTTGCATGCTGACACATTTTGCAAACATTTAAACATGTCTATCTTTAAATGTTCTTTAAATATTTACAATATTATCTCCATTATAAGTGATTGTCATGGATCACAACTAGTGTAAATATGGATTTGTTGGTCTTCCTGGTTTTCCTTTTCTCAGTTTCTTTGTATTGTACAAACCGACCACAGCTCCAAGTTGTTTTCAGGTTATATCAAATCTTCTTATATTTACATTATTATTTATCATGGCTATTTATCTCACCTTGCTCCAGCATCATGAAATACTGTAATGTGAAATAGCCTGCTATATGTGGAGGACACAATGTAAAATGTAGCTGAACTTCAGCTTCTTAAATTTAGCTTGATGCATATTTAAATTTTTAACAAGGCTACATTAGTTTAAGATTATCTGGTTAAATTTGCTTCATGCAGAAAGCAGACATGCAGTTTTTAGCATTAAAAGTACCATTAGACAAAAACAAAAAGTTAGCAGTGATTGATTTGATGTTATTGTTATGTTATTGTTATTTTCAAAACTTATTAGCACAAAATTTATTTTATTGTAAAAAGACTACTAATTGACTAATTCTTGTATTTCGTATAGCCTATCTGACCAAATCTTAATAAGAAAACCCATGGCTTTTTACTAATTAAGGATGTCTTATTTAAGAAAATTAACCGTAATAAAATTGAATGTTATTCCTCACGAGGTTTAAAATACTGTAATTTCGGTAACACTTTACAATACGGGTGCACTAATATACATTAATTCATGCTTAACTAATGCACAGATAATCGTGTTTTAATGTATGACTCATGAAGAACTAAACCATTAATTAATGATTACTGCATCAGCAACTAATAAAGAGTCTAGATGATTAATAGATTAAGTAATATATGAATTGTTATTAATTAAATGTATCATAATGTATTATTCCGTAATAACATATTTTATTAACTAATAGTGTAAGTTAATGTGTTAATTACCACAATGAGTTGAAGCCATGTACTTCAGCTTCCAGTTGTCTGCTTTAATTAATCATTAACTAATGATTTGAAAATGAATCATTTTGTTATGACTTTACTTGTTGAGGCACATGACTATTAACTAATTGTTAAGTAATATGTCATTATGGTTTTGACATCTACACTAAGCCATGGATTTCAATTTCCAACTATCTACAACTGTGATTCCACTGTACCAGATGAACTGCTGCATCCAGAACCTTGTTGTTCATGGCACAGAAATGTGTCAGGTTAAGCTTGAGGTCTAGGATTCAAAGGTGGAACACTGAGAACATGTGGCCGGGCACTGCTATTTCATAACGCTGTGTCAAGACCAGACAAAGAGAATAGAACACATTATAATCAGTGATAGTGATGCTACACTGGATGTGGCACGATACAACACAACAAAACACAACAAAACGTCATTTCTGTTATGAAGGACAAATGGACTTGCAATGGTCTGTCGTGTCCAGTGTAGACAGCTGTTGCGGCATGACTCGATAATTGTCGCATCCAGTTTAAACACAATGCAACATCAATCTGTAGTTCGGATTCTGGTTTGCTGATATTTGTGTGCTGTTCAACTTAACCATCCTTCAAACACATTCTCTGACATTACACTCACTGCATATGCAACTTTCAAATCCCATTAATGACATATAACTTAACAATTAGTTAATAGTCATGTGCCTCGACAAGTAAAGTCATAACATAATGATACATTTGCAAATCATTAGTTAATGATTAATTAACGCAGACAACTGGAAGCGGAAGTACATGGCTTCAACCCATTGTGGTAAATAAAGGATTAGTTCACTTTCAAATAAAATTTTCCTGATAATTGACTCACCCCCATGTCATCCAAGATGTTCATGTCTTTCTTTCTTCAGTCGAAAAGAAATTAAGGTTTTTGATTAAAACATTTCAGGATTATTCTCCTTATAGTGGACTTCAATGGCCTCCAAACGGTTGAAGGTCAAAATTACAGTTTCAGTGCAGCTTCAAAGGGCTTTAAACCATACCAGATGAGGAATAAGGGTCTTATCTAGCGAAACGATCAGTCATTTTCGATTTTTTTTTTAAAAATGTATATGCTTTATATAAACAAATGATCGCCTTCCAAGTGGTTCCGCCAAAACCGCACTTTCGTATTCTTCAAAAAGCTTACTCTGTATGTCCTATGCCTTCCCTATTCTACTTACGGCTCGATGACGTATGCAGCCTTTAAACCTGACCTCCGGAGGACGCTGCCTTCAAAATGAGACAGAGCTACTGGCTCCCAAAAAAGTCCCACAATGCACCATGAAAACCAGGGAGCACTGATGCGATGTTATGTAAACCTTGTCCGCTGATGTTGCGGGCTGACACCCCTGGTCAGTCTCACAATGGAGCTCCATATCCAGGGCGAGAGTCATCTCTGTCCTCTCTCTCTGCTGACACATCGTGGTGGGTGGTAGCTCTCCATCTGCAGGCGGCTCACACGAATACTCTGAGGTCAAAGGTCTGAGGTCAATGCTCTGAGTCTGGCTGTGGTCTGGACTGGGGCAGGACACTCTCCAGACACCTAATGACGGTTTCCCTCCAGTTAAGTCCTGAACTGTCTGGGAGGTCAACATGTTGATGAAAATTAGCCCGATCCAGAACAGGTTCTCCAGGGTTTCGTCATCGAGAGGGCATGTGACCGCAAGCTCATAATGACAATGACATGCATGGTAACAAAGGAGTGGTTGGAAAATCAAACAAAGGAACACATGAGAATGTATGAAAACAATGTCTTTGATAACTTAATCATAACTGTGACGTCTATGGGCTGATCTTACCATGTTCTCCAATATTTGGATTTTATTTCATGTGTACAAACGTCTACATATCAAACAATCACATGGCATCCTTGTGACTATAAGCCCATACACACTAGACATTAAAGTATAAAAGCTGGGCACTTTCTGGAACTTCACAAAATCTTCCTCTGAGATTCTAAAGGCAACAACCAAACCAAGGTGAGTTTTTGGATCAAAAACCTACTGAATAACATTTCTAAAGTATCTTTGTTATTTGTCTATAAAATACATTGAGAATCCATAGTGTCCAGTACATGAGTGCAGACAATTAACTTTTCCTGTTTATTAATTTTTAGGTTCATTTCAGGTTCATCATGGCAATGCTGAGAAGTCTAATGCTCTTTTTTATTATCTTCTCCATGGGGAATGCAGAAGGTAACCAAAACATTTATTTTGTAAAACCCTTGCTATTCCATTTTGGAAATGTGCAATATTCCATTCACTAATATTTGCATGATTAGTGAGGGATTTACAGTGTCAAAGTACACATAATTTAGACACAAAATCACACAAACATAATATAAGCTACATAAATTAATAAAAACATGAAAACATGCTTTGCTGTGAATATTGCCCTAAATTGTCTGTACTGCATGCAGTTAATTTAGTTGAAAAATGCCCCTATGGATGGACAAATTTTGGACTCCGGTGCTTCAAGTTCTACTCTCAGGAGGTTAACTGGATCACAGCAGAGGTAATGTGTTAGTTACAACAAGGTGATTTGGTCACACTTTACATTAAGTGTCTTTCTAAATAAATCAATAAGGTACAATGTACTTGTGTTGATGTTGTATTGCAAATACACTTTTGCTGATACGGAGGTGGGATACATGCAGGTTTGGTGGTAGGGGAAGGGTAAACAGTGTAATCATCGATCTAATTACAGAAATTCATTACAGCTGTAATTACATGCAGGTTTTTTTTTAAATAAGTACAATATAAAAACATATGTATACAATAAGTGCACTGAATCAAATGATTAATTTAAAGGGTTAGTTCACCCCAAAATGAAAATTCTGTTATTTATTACTCACCCTCATGTCGTTTATCTTCGTAATACAAATTAAGATATTTTTAATAAAATCCGATGGCTCAGTGTGGCCTGCATTGCCAGCAAGACAATTAACACTTTTTTTAAGTGCACAGAAAGCTACTAAAGACGTATTTAAAACAGTGGTACAGAGGATCTTTTCATCGACTGAGTTTTTGAAATTTCGAGTGAATGCCTCCCAAAACTCGTGCACGAGTATTGGAACACGAGTGTTTACCACCGGCATTTGCTGTGTTATTAAGCCGGGCACACATTTAACGACTAGCTAAAACATTCTAAGGCTATGCTCAACATACAGCGATTGTTTCCTGCTCCTGAAGCAGATTTATATACTTTCACATGGAATTTGAACAGCGACTGTAATCGCAGACTGAACGCAACTGGCTCTGACTGGACGTGTTTGAGCGCGATCAGTCATAAGTATCAATTTACATTCATAATCGGCCTTACAATCGTTAAGTGTGTGCGCGACTTAAAGCCGTGCACACACTTAGTGGATTCATTATGTCGGACTCACCGCACCGGACTGGATAACAATCCTGATGTGTGTGTCGAGTTTCATACAATATGAAGCATGCTAAGAGTCTCAAAAGCATCCAAAACTAATATTCAAGTTTGATGCATTGCCATGGCAACAGTGTTTGAGATATCACGATTCTTTTCAAAGGTCTACATCTGCCATGTTTTGACATTATTCTGTTGAAGTTTAAAGCAAATCGGGTAAAAAAAAAAGAGGGTGATCTCAAAGCATGTTGAAAGTGACACACTTCCTGCTGCCAGTTGGTGGTGCTATAACTTTGACTCACAATAGTCACATCCACGTGATCAGCCTTGTACAATGAACACACAGCCGAAGTTTCATCAAAATCAATTAATGTTTGCAGAAGTTATAACGCTTCCTGTTTCCATTTTCTCGCCATAAATTCGCTGCCTCGCCATGGCCAAACCGTTCTAGATATCAAAATTCCGCTTGCAAATTAGCATCCTCAATGTCTTGACTTCAAGCTGACCAAGTTTGGTGGTGATCGGATTAATCGCCTAGGAGGAGTATATCAAATTCCAGAGCATGCGTTTTTCAAACAACCCATAATAACTGACTTCCTGTTGAGCTGGCGTATAACTTAGAGTATGAAAGTTGTTTGGCCCGATGAGGTCTATATGTGTACCGAGTTTTATACAAATACGTGCAAGCATGTTTGATATATGGACCAAGTTTTTAGACACTGTTCAAGGGGCCGCTGTCGAGCCCCCCAGCCACGCTTCTGTACCAGCTTCTGCCCAGCCCTGATGGCTGACGATTCTGGTGTGCAAAGTTTCAAGAGTTTTTGAGCACGTTAAGGGCACGTTAAATTTTCCTAAGGAAAACAATAGGGTCTTCAGCCCTTTACAGGGCTTTGGCCCTAATAATCCTTAGGGCAGGGGTAGGCAAGTTCGGTCCTACCCGCTGTCCTGCAGAGTTTAGCTCCAACCCTGAAAAAAAAACATCAGCTGCCTATAGCCTTAGTAATCCTGAAGAGCTTGATTAGCTTGTTCAGGTGTGTTTGATTAAGGTTAGAGCTAAACTCAGCAGGACAGCAGCTCTCTAGGACCGAACTTGCCTACCCCTGCCTTAGGGGATCAAGAGGGCCCTGCGCCATTAGTGGCTTGGGCCCTAATAACGACTTTATTCAACAATATCTTGTGGGCAATTTCAAAACACTGCTTCATTAAGCTTTGAAACTTTACAAATATTTTGTTTCAAATCAGTGGTTCGGAGTGTGTATCAAACTGCCAAAGTCACGCCCCCCAGTGGTGAACCATTGAAATTTCAAAACACTTATGACGTAATGAAGCCTTGTTTACTGAAATCACATGACTTTGGCAGTTTGATACATGCTCCAAACCACTGATTTGAAACCAAAGATTCGTAAAGCTTTGAAGCAGTGTTTTGAAATCGCACATCACTAGATATTGTTGAATAAAGTCGTTATTTAAATTTTTTTGGCACACAAGAAGTATTCTCTTCACTTTATAACGTCAAGGTTGAACCACTGTAGTCACATGATCTGTTTTAAATATGTCTTTAGCAACTTTCTGGGCATCTGAAAGTGTCAATTATCTTGTTGGCAATAGAGGCCTCACTGAGCCATCGGATTTCATCAAAAATATCTTAATTTGTGTTCTGAAGATGAAAAAAGGTCTTACTGGTATGAAACAACTTGAGGGTGAGTAATTAATTACAGAATTTTCATTTTTGGGTGAACTAACCCTTTAAATGTTAGTACATAGTAGTTAAAGTCACTTAATGTAAAGTGGGAATCCTGATAAAGTAAACCTTTCTTTTCTGCAAATAAGTAATACAGAAACTGATACTGAGAAGAAAAAAAAACAATCAGAGCAGACTTTGTTTGCAAATGACTAAAATCTTGTTTAAAAAGTCACTTACGCTTTATGCTAAAAAGAATTGATTTTGTATTGACTAAAAAATACATTTCTCTCTTTAGAGAAACTGCCAAAGTCTTGATGCAAATCTCGCATCTGTGCATAACAAAGTGGAAAATGATTTCCTGCTGAGTCTGTTGCCTTCTTCTTCCACGCGTTCTTGGCTTGGTGGTCATGACGGTGAGCAAGTAAGTTAAATTGCATGTCCTAAAGAGACCTTTTTGTTTGTCTAGACTGAAATTTCTGCTTTGCAAAGTTTCTAATGAAGATGGTTTAAAACTTCATTAGCTTCTTACTGAAGTCTGAGTACACTAGTGCACTCTTATAATCACTGTCTATGCTCTTTAGGAAGAACAGTGGTTGTGGAGTGATGGAACTGTGTATGACTATACCAACTGGAACTCTGGAGAACCTAACAATGGCCTTGGTAGTGGGGTCGAGAACTGTCTGGAGATCAGCTACGCCTGTGAGAATCCAGTCTGATTTTTAAATACATTCAACTTTACAATACTATACTTTCATATCATACAGTACATGTAATGGCTGATTTGGATTTCACAAAGTGCCTTAAGTTGAACATTCTGTTTTATTTTGATTGTAACACCACTATAATGATCAGAATCACTTTCTTTGTTCCCCCTACAGCTTCCAGTTTCTGGAACGATGCGCCCTGTTCAAGCCAAATTTCCTATATTTGTGTTACAGACCCGTGAGATCATATGAAGTCACACTGCTCCACAGTTACGTTGATTGTACACTGTCTAATCTTATCTTTACAAAAAAAGTTATACTGATAATAACTTCATTTAAATCTTTAATCTTTTCTCAAAACCTTCTCTGAAACACGTCTCAAACAATAAAAGCATTAATAAACCAAATCACGCATTGTAGAGTTCACATATAAAAATATAAGTATATTGTGCAGCAAGTTTTGAAAATATGCTTATTAGAATTGCATTATATGATCTCATCAAGGTTTAAGCAAGCTGCACACAGATGCTTCATCACTGACAAACACACGAATATTTGACCTCATCCAGCTTTATTTTTGTTTTCTGCCATACAAAATATGCCAATTACTATTGCAGTGTAGAAACCTCTGTAAACGATTCAGTGATTGAGTGAACTGTCTGAACGAATCAAACTGAACAATTTCAGACAAACAGTTTCAGATAATGAATGCTTAGTGCAAACTTCTAACAACAGCAGTCTTCTTTTGTTGTCACGAGAATAACTTATTAAATAATACCTAGACGCATTTGTTAAAAGGTCTCCAGCATGCATGTGTGTAGTGATGTGATTTTAATTGAATTATTTTGCAATACGAACAAACTGTAACGAGCAGAACCTCAAACTGCTCGTCTGATTTGATTTATTATACATTTTTGAAAAGCAAGAGTGAAGAACAATGGAATTATATGCCAAAAACGTGAAATATAGTACAAATAAACGTGCGACGGACAAGTATAATGGTTCAGAATACAAGCAGACCCAGTTCAAAAAAGGTGAAGGCTGATTTTAAAAAGATTAAAGTTAATAAAAGTTTAACTGGTAATAACATTGACATAATGACATTGATTAGTACATTTTTTTTTGTATATGGATTGTGCCCTCTGTGTGTGTCGATGCAGGTTTACTTGTTTAATTAAGGTAATAGCCCACAAAGTGAGAAGATTGTATTGTATTATAGCAAGAGATCACAGATTTTGCTGTGTTCATTGACAAGCGCCAGTGCATTGAATAGTTTCTTTAAAATTATAACAAATTTTGATCCAGACATAAGGCATACACAATATATGCTTACTGATTTTATATTGTTTTATGGTGTTCATTTGGGAATGAAGGCTAACACAATTTAATCTACAGCATACACATCTCAACATTATCATACTTTATGATATAGAATAAGAACACTCTCTGCTTACCTTATGGTATTTTTACATGTGCCCCAGCTAATTTATTATTTTCATATTTTTTGAAATACTTCTGTATAAAGCAGGCTAAAGCGACCCAAATTCAGATTGTGGATTTTATTGCATTTTACAAAATGTCCCAACTTTTCTGGAAATGGGTCTGTAGGTAGATCATAGACAAACACTGAGCATTGAAATAGAAAAGGGTCAAGAACTGTCATAAATAATGAATTCAGTTTATTTAATAAATATATGAAATTCACTTTCAGTACTGTAGATTTATTTAGAATCCATTTGTAACGACTGAGACAAATCAGACACAATTATTTGTTATAGTTAACCAATAATTGTTTAAAGCACTCTGGGGCCTGTACTCCATCCCCCGAGAACTTCTCAGTTACAAGTTTTATTGCGCTAAAGAATGTGGTTGCCACATTGAGAGCAGAGAAGAGACGAAGGAAATGTGCATCTTTCCTGCATTATCCTCACAGAACACAGACTTTCCTGCATTAATTTATAGACAGACTGTTCTATTTACATTTACATTTACATTTATGCATTTGGCAGACGCTTTTATCCAAAGCGACTTACATTGCATTATACTATACATTTCTATAAATGAACATGCACATCCCCAGGAATTGGTGTCCATTATTACTGTTGTTGTATTGCACTCATTGTATTCACATGTTTTATGATACATTTAAGGTAACTTCAATTATGCCATGTTTAGTGTCTATGGGTTCGTATAGAGAATATATAAATGCTTGTGTATGCGGTATGTCCATACCTGTGCAACACATCAGTATTACAAGAATCTTTAATAGTTCTTCTTCAAAAACTCAGCCAGTTAATCTTGCTCGGTCATAAAAGCCCCGACAGGAGGTGTGTTGTCGCCCGGAAATACAACATCTTCATTTGGCCACATCAACCCTAAGAGGTTGGACTTTGACCAGAGGTTAAAAGCTAGAGCACAACGCCCCTCCCTCTCTTTCCTTGCTTCTTGGATGACTGAAGAGACCCCTTCTTGCTGCAGGCCTCGGCCCACAACCCAGCCATGTGCTCATCTATGAGTTTAAGTGTCATAGTACTTCATCCAACGCAGAAGATACTGGCAACAACTTCGGACCAAATCATCAAGATTTCTCCTCAGCCTGCAGATCCGATGCTCCTCAGCCTAAAGGCTTCTTGCAAGCATCGTACATTTGAACACTAAACAGCAATTTAGTATTGATTTGTAAAACTTACCTTTGCCAGCAAAGGTGTTTTATTACTGAGGAAACTGATGATTTTTTTCCAGATTGTCTTTGACTTTTTCCTATAGCTCCATTAACGGTTCCACTTCCGGTTCAACTCTATCATTGCTCATTCTTACCTACGTATGTGTGTGACCTGCGTGTATGTTATGTGTTTGTTAGTTTAGTTATGTGTTTGTGAGTTAGTTAATAAAGATTGTTCACAATACATGTTTGGTTCTGACTCCGTCTGCTAATAAATTGCCTCTTAAGTGATTTAGATCCTGACTACATGCTCTGAGTAGTACTGTACAATAAGAATGTTGTTTTTCCATAACCTGGAAATGAACATTTCTTAGAATTAATAAACAATCAACACTGAGTGTTCACTGGACGAACGGGTTAATTGATTGTAATATTAATCTTAATGTAGCTACATCCAGTTAATCTGATTAACTGATTGACATATTCATAATTAATCATAATTAATAATCATAATGAGTTATGAATAATTATTAATATTTCCCCTTTGAGTTAATTCGCTACACATTTGATTTATTTATTTTTGTAATTAAAGAAAAAAAAGATTACAAAATCATTTACTCTCAATTCAACATTTTGATTACAACTATTTCAATCTCCTTGAAGGATTCATGCCTTTACAATTTTGTTTCATTCCCATTTTGACATTTTGATTTTCTTCAGATACACTAGGGATACTTCTAATTTTCTACCAGCCACATGAAACACATAATTATTGCAAACTTTAAAGAGAACCTATTATGCCTTTTTACAAAGTCTTGATTTTGTTTTTTTGGGTCTACTAGAAAAGGTTTTCATGCTTGAATGTTCAAAAAACATATTTTTCCACAAATGTTATATTGTTGCAGCACCTCTCTTCTCAGTCTGTCAGTAACGCTCGGTTTAGTTCCTGTCTTTATGAAGCCCCTCCTTCTGAAAAGCACAGTGTGCTCTGATTGGTCAGCTGGATCAGTGTGCTGTGATTGGTCAACCACTTTGAGCGTTTTGGAAACGTCATGGTGGAATTCTGAGATTAACAGGTTCACCAGCTGAACCTACTGGACAGGAAACAGGCAGAGGAAGCCTGTACACGTTCTTTCCTTTGCCATTCACCATGTCAGTCATCTGAAAGAATAAGAATCAAAGAGCAGTCAATTGTGATGCTAAAAAAATATTTTGTGATTTAGTTATTTCAACTTACTTCTTTTTTGTGTGTGGACATAAACACGTTTATATTGTCCAGGCAACAGGAAAAAATAAGTTTCTTTGTCCTAAATGAAAGTAATAATTGTTGTTTCAACTTGAAATCACATGTTGAAACAAGTGTGCCATATTTTGTATTTTTACTTTAACTTTCATTTATCACAAGAACAAGATGGAAGCAGACTAGACGGTCTCTATCCAGTCTGTTTCCCAATGATTAGGCAATAGACACCCTTCACTAAGGAAATGGTTTAATACCAATCTGATCAAATTATTATCTGAATTAGTGGAATTGTTGCTGTTTTTGCATGGTATAACCACCTATGTGGTTCTTAGAATGAGCAAATTTCAGCAATTCTACCCATTGCTAATTAAACATCTATAAACAATTAACATGAACACTTGTCTTTGTGTGTTTCTAGTCATTAATGTTTCATTTTTACTTTAGAGCAAACATAGCCTACTATTTTTGTGACTTCAGTTTAATCACTGAAACATAATTTTATAATTCAATTCACATTGGCACTGTTATCCAAAACATTTAAGGTATATACATGTTTAACAGTTGCATTCAAATGCATTCAAATTGAATCCTAGCACCATGAGCTACAGGAACATTCTGTGCCCACATCCCACTGTGATACCATATACATCTGTAATCATTTCATCAAGTCTGTTGATGGTCCTTATCAGTAACAGCAAATCAGTCTGTAGGGATCTAGTATCAGGGTTTGCAGTCTGGTATAAAACCAACAATCTGTCAGCAACCCTGAAGACATACCAAGATCAAGACTCGGCTTGTCCCAGTGCATTAACAGCTCAAAAATGGGTAAGAACTGAATATGTGTATTATTCATGTTTTTTTTAAACAAATCTCAGAATGTAGTAAATGTAAAACTGTTTAAGATACAGATACAGTGCCTGCTAATACCAGATCATCACAAAATATAATATAATATAATATAAAATTAGTCTGTATATAATATAATATAAGTCTGTATAGAAATCTATTCCATGAATACATTTGCCTCACAGTTTAAAAATGACCTACACTTAAGGTGATACACAGGGCAACTTTTTGAGCAATGATGCTGAGCAATGTTTCCATCAACGGGCAACCAGGTGAGACACAGGGCCCATGACCGATCTAAAGTATCAGATAGAAATGTGTTGCCCATTCTCAATAGGAAAGTGCCCATGCAACATTGCTCAAAATAGTGTCCCCATGTATCATCACCTTTAGAGCGTTGTTGAATATATAAAAATAATTTGTTACATTTTAATAATTTATAAAAGGGGCATGTTATTCTTCAAAAGAATAAAACTGGACAATAAATAAATAAGCAAGTACAAAAGTTAGATTACAGATTAGGAAGGTATTAAATACATTTCTGGTGCCAACGCCATTTGTCCAAACAATGCCTTCAAAATATAACCTATAACTGCTGGAATGACAGAATTGTAATGTTAGACTGAATTGCATTTGGTCTTCTTTCTTAAATCTATTGGCATTGTGAATTGTGACTGGTTTTCTTTATTGCATCTAACCACCTTTACACTGCAAAAAAACTCATGAAAAAAATTCATGATTCACTTACAATTGTTTCTTTCACAATTTGTAATATTGCCTCACTAAAAATCAAGTGATAAAGTGACTGATTGCCACAGTAATGGCAACATACATCTTGAAGACAATGCCAACAGTTTCTTATTCAATAGTATGGAGACTCCTCACGACAAGACAAAACATTTCTTTAAAGATGAACTCAGACAGCAGAAACAATGTGAGGTACTGTAGTTTGTTAAATATCCTTCTTTTACTTGTAAGTTCATCAAAAAAGAAAGCATTTTTTTGTTTTTCTGCTCCTGTCGATGCGTTTCATTTTGTTGCTTCAGAATATTTGCATTAATCAAGATTTGAGAACAACAACAACAACAACAACAAAATAGATTCATTTTAGGTTTGTATCCCCAAAATCTCAAGAAAATGGCATTTTGGTGTGTGAAACTGCATGCAAAAAACTATGTCGCACATGAAACACCTCAATGTTAAGATGATGCATCCGAAACAGACCCAAAAGCAGCCCTCACCTGTGTTTTCTTTCTTTTATTCATTGTGTAGAAGCCACAAGTTTTGGACCTGAAAACTTGACCGGAGGCACAACAAATTATACCACTATGCAGCCTAAGTTTTTACGCTTTGGGATCTTTTATATATGCATTTTCACTGCCACATTTGTAGTTGGTTTCATTGGAAACGGACTTGTCATATTTCTGACCGGCTGCAGAATGAAGACTACAGTCAACTCCATTTGGTTTCTCAACTTGGCGATTGCAGACTTCATCTTCATATTGTCCTTAATCATACAAATTTTCATTTGCTACTTTTCATTGTGCACATCCTTAATGTATAACGTTCTCTACATGATGATAACACTAAACCTGTTTGCTAGCATTTATTTTCTTGTAGTCATCAGTCTGGACAGATGTCTGTGCACATGGATGGTTGTTTGGTCTCAAAATAACCGAACTGTACTGAGAGCCAGGATCATCTGCATGATTGTGTGGGTTTTATCCATCAGCTGCAGCATCCCTTTCTTCGTGAATGTGTTTTCTGATACGTTTCTGGGAACATTTGAATTTTTAGTGGGCTTTCTCATCCCCTTCCTGATCATTGCATCTTCACACATTGCTATTGGAGCACGAATCAAACGCCTCAGAATAGGGAAGCAGCTCAGGTCATACCGGGTCATTATTGCTATCATCCTGACTTTTTGCATATGTTGCTTTCCATACCATGTTTGCAGTTTTTGTGAAATAAAAATGGAAAACTGCGGTGCCAATGATGAAAAAGTATTTCTGACAGCATATGTGTTCAGTATCTATCTGGTTTTTCTAAACAGCTGTCTGAACCCCATTCTCTATGTGTTCATGTGTGAGGAGTTTAAGATGAAGTTTAAACAGTCTCTGTTGCTGGTGCTGGAGACGGCGTTTGCTGAAGATCATCTGAACTTTAGAGTAAGGCTGAGGACGAGCAGAACAACAAAGCCACCCTATTGTTAGAAAACGTTATGACTGTGACCACCATAACTATATGAATTTCACCATTACAACAATCACTGTAGTTCTTGCCAAGCAACTTTGAAACAACTTGTGCTTTTTAAAAACAGAAATTTCAAAATTAATGTTTGTGATATGACTGTGCACAATTTTTGTAGAATCAAATGGGGAAAGTCTTTACTAATGATTATGGGAACATTATATATGTTTGTGAAACTTTTTATGAATACAATACAACAGCTCATTTTGTTATGCTGATTTATGTTTGAACTTTATTCTGAATAAAACAAACAGTGCATCAAAAATACATGCATTTGATTGTAATTTGCTTAAGGATTTTTATGCTCTCACAGTATCTTAGCAAATGCTTAAGGATTCAAAAAATAATAATAATAATAAAATGACAAAAATGAAAATATAAATACAGCCTAATAGAATTTCTGGTATTCAAATTACGCAAATTAGAAAGATAATTTAGCACTACTTAATGGATATATTTATGAATCCTTCACAAAGATGTATCTGCCTGATTCTAGTCTTACTGAAGAACCACTAGATCATCATAGATGCTTTACTAAATTTCACAGTGGGTGCGAGAGACTGTGGGTTGTAGGCCTCTCCAGGTCTCAGTCTAACCATTAGAGGACAAGGTGTTGGGTAAAGCTGAAAACTGGACACATCAGTAAAGATCAGAATCAGGCCGATCTGTCTTTGTGAAGGATATGTGACTAAAACCACGTACAAGGTCATCCAGGCTTCCTTCTGATCTGACTGACAATGATCCCTAACTCAAAGGATCGTTTTTCTTCTCGCAGGACAATGCTCCAATCCACACAGCAAGGCCAATATAGGTGTGGATGGAGGACCATCAGAACAACACACTGTCATAGCCAGCACAATCTCCAGACCTGAACCCCACTGTGATCAAGAGGGTCACCAGCCATCAAACAAAAGCCAAACTGCTTGAATTTTTGTTCTAGGAGTGGCATAAAGTCACCCGACAGCAATGTGTCTGACTGGCAGAAAGCATTGAAAATCAGGGTTATTCCACCAAATATTTATTTCTGAACTGTTCCCAAGTTAAAACAGTAGTATTGAGTTGAACATGGAATCTCTTTAGTTATTTTGACCATTTGTCATTTTCTGCAAATAAATTGTTTTAGGAAAGTTCGGATAATTACACACATTGGCATAATTACATAATTAACACGTTCAGATAAATAACCTAACACAGGTGGAGCATATTCAGTTAATCAACTCAATTAGCATCAGGAGGGATTTATACAGCAGACTTACCTCTGTTCTATGGCAGTTTTTCCAGCATCCCTCACCAACCCCACTTCCTAATTTCTAACTAATTCTATCCCAGCCTAGGATGGGGAGTACTCTAGGTTTGGGCCAAATTCCGGGCTCGGAGCCCTCCCCTTGAACAGCACGCCAAAGATGCATAACCTTTACTTTACTTTCTTATCCCCTTCCTAATTATTGTATCTGTATATCTAGCTATTGCAGTACGAGTCAAACGACTTAAAAAGAAAAAAAAACACCTCAGGCCTTTTCAGGTCATAGCTGTGGTCCTGTGGTATGTTGGCTTCAGTCATATGTTTTTTACTTTTATATAGCATGTGCAGCTGAAAATAAGTGGCTTTAAAGTGTTTCAGGGGTATTTATAATAAATGCAACAAAAGTTGAACACATGATTATGTTGAACAGCTGTCTAAAACCCATATATATGTTCATGTGTGAGGAATACAAGCAAAAGCTTAAACAGTCTCTGCTGCTGGAGATGAAGACGGCATTTACTGAAGAGCATCTGAACTTCAGGGTCAAAAAGCAGACATAATGCACCATCCACATGCCAGGAGCACACAAGACTGAGAAAATCACACTCACAATTTGCTTTGCAACATACGCAACTTCTCTGTACCTTTAGCTATTTTGTTCACTTTATTCTGAATAAAAGCATGTAAATTAATTCATGTATTCAATAAATGCATCAAATTAAATTTCAGAAATGTATTTTTATTCAAAATCCATGTTTGTTTGTTTTTGTATTTAAAGAAAAAAAAATTACAAAATCATTTAGACACATTTTAGTTGAGCTCTCAATTCAACATTTTGGTTACAACTATTTCACCCTTCTTGAACGCTTCATGCCTAGACATCTGTTTAATTACTATAAACAGATTTTCTGCAGATGCTCTAGGGATGCATGTGAACTAACGTTCATACATTTCCTTAAGGATTTTTAAGCTCTCGCTGTATCTCAGCTGGTTCTTGCTTGAGGCCTCCTTCCACCTAAAACAGATGCAAAACAAATGATAAAGAACATATGCATGATTTCATTTGTAAATACCCTCCCATTCCCCATAAAAGAAGAAGTGAATAAATGATGAGTTTTACTTCTGTCTAATTTTCTTCCAGCGTTTGATATGACTGAAGATAAGAGGTGAGGAGCCTGCTGCAGTGTCTACAGACTGAAAAAGAAAAAGATTTTTTCACACAATTTAGTAATATTTGAGTATTACAAACTTTAAAGAGGACCTGTTACGCCCTTTTACAAACTCTTGATTTTGTTATTGGGGTCTACTAGAATAGGTTATGCTTGAATGGTCAAAAAACATTTTTCACAAAAATTACATTGTTGCAGCACCTCTCTTCCCAGTCTGTCAGTAACGCTCTGTTTAGTTCCTGTGTCTATGAAGCCCCTCATTCTTGAAAGCACAGTGTGCTCTGAAAGGTCAGCTGGATCTGTGTGTTGTGATTGGTCGACCGCTTCAAGTGGGTTTCAAAAATGTCATGCCCCTTACCATAACCGCGTTAGATTCGGGGTGGAAAAAATCTGTGTCTCTTGAACATGGTGACAACACATTACTAACGTAACTCAACTAGGGCTGCGTTTCCCAAAAGCATCATGAGCCTATGTTCATCGTAGAACCATCGACACCAATGGAGCTCCGATCAACTTAAGGTGATGATACAAGGGGCAACTTTTTGAGCAATGTTGCCGAGCAACGTTGCTTGGGCACTTTCCCACTGAGAATGAGCAACAAATTTATATCTGGATACCTTAGATCGGTCGTGGCCAATTTTTTGAGATCCTCCAATCAGAATGTTAGCAGCCGATCACTTGACCGGTTCGGAGATTTCAGAAAAAAATCAAACAAGATGGCGGCCTCTCAGCGGCAGTGGAACTTATATCTTTTTACGCTAGTAAGTTGTCATGTGTCAACCCAAAACAGGGAATTTACCTCATATATTGCTTAAAATACCAACAACTGTCCAATGTAATGCGCGTAAGCTGTAATTAAGCCATTGAATGTTTTTCAGTTTAAATACTAAAAAGTAAAATTGTCTGTTTAACGTCTGTAGTAGCGTAGGCTGTAGCTTTTGATGCGATCGACGCGGGTTCGAATCCGCCTTTTGCTGAACTCACTCTTCTCCCTTTTCCTATCACAAATCAGATCGGAAAGGCATTTATTTTTAATAAATATGAAGAAAATATTTGAAAAGTTGAAATAAAGTGTGTTTATAATAAAGTATTTATTGGGTTGGCAATAGATTTGCTCCTCTCTGATTAGTTGCTGCCAACTGTCCGTTGCCCTAATTAGTTGCCCTGTGTCTCATCAGGTTGCCCGTTGACGGCAACATTGCTCAAAAAGTTGCCCCGTGTATCATCACCTTTCGGCTTACGATGCTTTTGGGAAACGCTACCCAGGCCTCACACACTATTTATTTTGCATATGCCTTGGGTGGGAATTATTTAAATGAGAAATACTGTGATGCGTACAAAACTCAAGACTACATTTGAAGTGTTTCAGGGAGTTCAGAATATAGAGAATAACTCCCTTTGGAGTGACTTAGTGCTTTGTAACTGCAGACCTTTTTCATGCTCAAACAGCAACATTACACACTAAAGAAAGTTGAAAATGTAAAAAAAAAGAAAAAAGCATAATAGGTCCTCTCAAATGACAATAAGACCAATCAATTCCGTATGCAAACAGGTTTACTTATATTCCTAAAAAGATTGGTTAAAAGTTAAGCAGAAGCGTTTGACTTTATCTCTTGTCATTTAGCGGTTCAAAGAAAGATAAGAGTTTCTTGTACACCATGTTCAGCACAACAGTTTCCATAGCCTACCTGGCTCTCTGCAGGCTTCTCTACAGGAGGAATTCTGAGATTAACAGGTTCACCAGCTGAACCTACTGGACAGGAAACAGGTGGAGGAAGCCTGTACACGTTCTGTCCTTTGCCATTCAGCATGTCAGTCATCTGAAAGAATAAGAATCAAAGAGCAGTTTCCCTTAATTGTGAAGCTTGTTGTGGCATAAAGTACTCCATGTTTTAAACAAGTGAAGCCAAGGACAATCCTTACTGGTGAAAGAATCATTCCAGTGAAATTCAAAAGGAAAAAGATGAATTTATCTCTCCACTGGGTAATTGAATTCAGAAGGAAAGTGAAGCCAAAAGTTGCAGCATTATTAATAACAATAAATATTTAGCTTTGATGATAACTTTACGATTAAAAGGTTACTGTACTGTTATATAAGATATTATGCTGCAGTGGGCCAAGACATGCCTTTTTAATTCTTCTTGCTCCAAGGACAAACTTTAACTAGAGAAGAATGAGGTGAACCAACCGCACTTTTAATTAAAAAAAACAAAACAAGCCAAGTTAAATACAAAAAAAAAGAAGAAAAAAAAAGCTGTCTGATTTACAAAGATAATGATTTTGTAAAAAAAGATATAAATGCGTTTATAGTGATGCACTTGCAAAGGAAGTCTTTAGTGCAACAAGCACCAGAATAAACATTAAAACAACAAGGGTGCTTGAAGAAACCATCAGGGGTCCTTGACTTTTGACCCGATGATCCGAAAAATGCTCATTAATGACTGGAGAAATTGTCTCGAAATCAAACTTTGGAATTCACTGTTTTTTCTTGGACCGTGGGGAATTCTGTTGGAAGGAAGTCCATTGCCAGAATTATACAAACAGTTCATTCACCAAGAAAAATAGTCCCAAGTCAAAAAGATGACTTAGACAACATTAAACATTTTAAACAAACATTTTTAGTGCATAATTTATGTAAGTGCTTTAACAAAAATATAAGCTTTGATTTAATGACTTCCACTGTACATTACTGTTGTTTGTTTGCTACTTTCAGTGGCAAACTTTCAGAGAGAGTTTAGCTTGTATTTAACCCTTGAACACACCCATCTTTGAAAACGAACACTAGATTTCCAAATGCAGTTATAGTCTGAAATGTGTTATTCAGAGAAGTTAATGATCTGAACAGGATGAGCATTTAAAACCATTGCAAAGTGAATGTTGTGTGCGACCTCGTCCTCCCCGGAGCTGTGAGGGGGGCTGGGCGCAGTTCTCTCTCGCATAGAGGGGTTGTTTCTCATCCACGCCCGACAAATGGGATAGAGCGGCGTGGTGGTGCTGAACTGAGCCAAGTCCACACTGCGGTCAAATAACTTGATAATATACGCATCTGATGAAGATGAGATGTGAAGCATGTAAGAAAACAGGAAATGGCTTTTATGAGACGAAGACAAAAAAACCCTCAAATTCCATTTATTTCTTTAAAGATAAAAACTCAATGTTCACTGATATGAAAACCCAACAGTGTTTCTCAGAAATGCTAAAACATGTTACTTGTAAGATAAAAAATTGCCAGTAAACATTTATGTTGTACACTTAAAATTGACTTGAATTCATCTTATACATCACCATTTGCACTTTCTCTTACTTGGTTATTTTCTCTCTCATTTTCATGACAAGATTTATTTAAAAATACATTAAATAATTAAGCCATCACTAACAAGTTAAGTAAAATATAGTGTGTATATAGGCTAATATAGTGCATATATTTAGCGAAAGAGTTCATTTCTCTGGAGAACTAACAAGCTGTGGACTCGCCTGAGGTAAATGCTACGTGACAGTGTTAACAAGCTAATTTATTGATGTCTTTGCAAAGTTGAAACACTGATTGAGCGATTACACAAGATATTATATGTTTCAGTAAGTTGTACTGTATCTTTCAAGATACCTTCAGATGTTCATTCAGATTTTGGTCATATCGCCCATTACAGCAAACCAATGAGAACGCGGGACAATGATGACAATACATTACAACAGAGCAAAGGCGCAAAAGCTACTGTAGATCCGCTTACCCCGTAACTGGCAGATTTAAAGAAAATGATTGACGTTTTGGCAAATAAATACATATGCATTACCAACATTTTATCATGTAGGCTTTATGGTTTGCCTCAAACAAGGGAATTTATAGTAATTTATAACTATCAGTGAGTCCACAAATCAATTGGGTATGCAGAGCATTCGCAGCTTATATGGACCGCACACACCACCGATATACACACAATTTTAAAATAAAGATAAGTGAGTAGCTGCCTACCACAACAGCTAGTAGATTAGGCAAAATTACTTGCCAATGTAAAAAAAAAAAAAAACCTAGTTCGGCTGTTGCTGGGTGTTAATTTCCCAAAATTGAGAGCAGTAGATAAAGCGTAGATGCTTGTAATCTAGCTCTTACTTTGTTTGTGCTGGTTGGTTTCTGCCAGACTATCATCCATTTCTTTACGCTTCTTCCTTCTGTGTTGTGGGAATCGTGATGATGGCCTGTGAAAGGCAAAAAGAGGATCTTACAGTAACCACTACGAAACCATTAAGGAATAAACATTTCAAAACACTGCTTCATGAAGCTTCGGAGACTGCTGAAATAACATGACTTTGGCGCTCTGAACTGCTGATTCGACACGCTGATTCATAACGCTCCGAAGCTTCCTGAAGCAGTATTTTGAAATCGGCAATCACTTTATAAGTCGTTATTTTGTTTTTTTGCCGCACCAAAAATATTCTCGACGCTTTATAATATTAATATTGAACCACTGTACTCACATGAACTGATTTAGATATGTTTTTAGTACATTAATGGATCTTGAGAGAGGAAATGTCATTGCTGGCTATGGAGGCCTCACGGAGCCATCAGATTTCAACATAAATATCTTAATTTGTGTTCTGAAGATTAACGAAGGTCTTATGGGTGTAGAACGGGATGAGGGTGGAATGAGGGTGAGTAATAAATGACATTATTTTCATTTTTGGGTGAACTAACCCTTTAAAGGGGCAACAGTGGCTGTTTGGTCAAAAATACAATTCCTCTGATTAAAAAGAAAAAAAAACAAAAACAATTTTTAACCATAAAATAAAAGTCAGAAGATTTTCCTTGCCTTTTCCCTGCAGAAGAAGGTGACAAATCCCTGTAAAAGAGAAAGGAAAGAAAAAAAAAGAAAAAAAAAGAAAAAAAAAAAAGAATAAAAAAGAATAAAAAAAGGGGGGGGGGGGGATTTTAATGTTCATTACATATGATTGTCAGGAAAAGATAGTGTTTTCTGCAGAATGTAAAAATCCATGTGCATACTTGCTCAAAGAGTCTGCCACCATTTTACCAGAATCCTCTTCATTCTGCTCCCTGTGCAGGAAAGTAAGGAAAAAGAGGATTGTACAGATGCCAATTTCACCCCCAAAAAAACTGCTTCTTAATCTGAAAGGCATTTATTGGCAATAATTTCTCAGACAAAATTTCCTATTCCTGATCATTTATTGGAATACTTTGCAAGGTTTTCAGAGAACACATTAACTGCTGGTGATCACTAAACATGCCAAGAGAGTATTTCCGGAAATATAATTACAGCAGTAAATGATCTCAGACCATCAGGGTTAGCAATTATTCAGACAGCGGAAATATAAATGGATTGTAACAAAGAAATTAATCAATAGATTACTAAGTATTTTTCAGAGTTCAGTGGAAACAAAAACCTTTGAGACACCATAAATGGTCATATGTTTAGAGAATCCAGACTACCTAATCACTTCCAGTCGCATTTAGCAGATGGGCGCTTACATTCCGTGATGATATAAACAGTCAAGCAGCTGAGATTTACTCTACAGCATACACTAATGAGCCAAAACATTATGACCAGTCACAGGTGAAGCATCATCTCCTAACAAGGCCATATATTAAGGTCTGGATAGACGGTAAAAAAAACAACCAGTTCTCGTAATCAGCTTGTTGGATTCAGGAGAAATGAGCAGGAATAAAGATCTGAGAGACTCTGACATGGGCCAAATTGTTAGGGCAAGTGACTGGGTCAGAGTTTCTCTAAAACGGCAAGGCATGTGCGTTGGCATCTGACTTGGGTATCAAGTCGGTACTGAAATTTAAAAAATGTGACGATACCAGCATTTCCCCCTAGCATTTTGAGCGCTGTTAACACCTCTGATAGATAGACATCTTTGACGCTCTTCACAGAGTGCTTAGGGCAGCCATTTTGAATATAAATGTCTAGGCACTTACGTACTTTACTTATTGTACTTTACAGTACAATATTATCATCATGTCGCACCTGGTTAGTGGTTAAGACACAGTTACTGTTAAAGGAAGTGCAGTTTCAGCACAGTCAGAACAAACTTTGAAGCTGTTCCATTGCTCAAATACAATGCAATCACTAATGTTAAAAAGAAACAAAAGGACACAACAGATAATGTTTTTATGGGAGTGCATTGTGTAATATGTTGAGTATATGTTACTAGACATTCTGGATAATTGACAATCTATAAAAGTGGACTCATCACTAATGCACTTTAATTGCCTGAGGTCCATTTGCAGCTTCGTTGTTAGCTTTCAACACTCAAGGCACATTAATGCACTAACCTCTCACTGTCGCTCCTCTCAACCAGACCTTGCAATACTGTATCAAGGCGGTTTCGAGCCCCAGCATCTGAAAAGAACCATTTTTACCACATAAAATCAATTATTCAGGGACTCTTCTCACACTAAAACAGAAATGTAACAAGAAGCTCTTGTTTGAATCCTCACCTGTTTTTTCAGTCTTGATTTTACAGTGAAGCATTGTGCCCTCAGACAGAGTGATCCTCAAACAACAGGGACTTTTTTTTTTTTTTTACCTGTAAAATCATTCAGAGGACGAGGATTAGTGATTTGCTACTTATGACTAATATAAATGAAATGGGTTAAATTAAATTGCAAAGAAATTAATATAAAATTAAGTGTATGTGCTGCAATTTGATATATATCAGGGCATATTATATATATATATATTATATGTATATTATATACACATATATACACACACACACACACACACACACACACACATATATATGTACAATTATATACACATTATATATATATCCATCCTAATTCTAATGTGTGTATGTTACAAATTTTCGGTAAATCAAAATAAATGTTTGAAAAAGGGAAATCACAGTGGTCATGAATAACACGTAAAAACAACGATAGTAATATTTTGCTAATCAGCTACAATGATATAAACAGTTGTCGTTAGCTAACTAGAAAACCACTTAATCCCCGATTAACGGCATTTAATCAATTCGCCGACTTCACAAAGGCATTAACAAAAACATAATACTGTAAATAATATAACTTAAGAACGCAGAAATACTTTATAAATACAAAACAACACGTTAATCACCTTTCAATCCTTAGCTGAGAGACATGAGCCGCTTCTGTCTGTCACAATCCGACTTTCCTCTTCCGCGCGCAATGAGATTCCTGGCTCGTCATTGGCTGCATGAGATGAGAGTGCATCGCTCTTATTGGTTCAAATGGCTGTCGATCACAAAATACTAAACTTGGTTGGTTGGTCAACTGTCTTCGACAACAATGTAAACAATAGTTTTCTGACTACATATCCCAGGATTCAACACGGCCACACAATTCGAAAAGTAAGCGGAGATACTTTCTTGAGAAAATCAAACCATACAACAAATTTGCAATGAGTTTGTGTTTATATTCTGATATGTATTGTTTGTAAGATTTTAAATAGCGTATATCTTACTAAATACGGAGCTAAATGACCGTTTAATCCACTAGTAACGTACTCACGCGACGGTTAAGATACAGTTGACGCTCGTGCAACATAAACACCGGATCATAATGTAGTTTCACCAAACCGTGTCTTTATTTAGATATTCATGGATATCCTACAGTATGATGATACTCCACTTGCGTTCTTTGTTTTTATTGAGCAGAACAGGTTTGCATGAAAACTATGAGATCAAGGTGGGTTGGATGTCAAATGCTGTCAGACTATCAGATTAATCTGGATTATATCAGGTTGATGTAAAACACTTTGTCACTTCTCTTAGCGGTGGAGCTGTTTTCACAAGACAGAATCCATTTCCTCCAGATCCTCCTTTGTCCAGGAGCCACTACAGCCCATCTAGATCCAGAAAAATCCCAAAGCAACAAAGAAGGCTGGTGAGAGAAGTGTATTTGCATTACATTGGATACAATGCTTGTAGATTACAATTGGCAAACACATGTGAAATAGCATACTACCACCTGTATAATGTACACAGCTTGTGCATTTTGAATTTTAAACAATTCATTTTAAAATACAAAGAGAATTGCTGCTTGAAACATTCACCATTGCATTGTGTTTCACATACTATGTTTTAAATAGTAAGCATTAGGCACTATTCAGTAAGTAGAAAATTCATGAGCTGTGGAAAATTATAGGTTTATACAGCTTTTTACAGCGGATACCATTGAAAACACAGTAAGTCTATCTCTCACAGCCTCGCTTTCATACCTCTCATGAAGTTGCTCTGAATAAGGTCTATTGTTGTGATGTACAGCACAGTCCAAAAGTTTGGAACCACTAAGATTTTTAATGTTTTTAAAAGAAGTTTCGTCTGCTCACCAAGGCTACATTTATTTAATTAAAAATACAGTAAAAAACAGTAATATTGTGAAATATTATTACAATTTAAAATAACTGTGTACTATTTAAATATATTTGACAAAGTAATTTATTCCTGTGATGCAAAGCTGAATTTTCAGCATCGTTACTCCAGTCTTCAGTGTCACATGATCCTTCAGAAATCATTCTAATATGCTGATTTGCTGCTCAATAAACATTTATGATTATTTTCAATGTTGAAAACAGTTGTGTACTTTTTTTTTCAGGATTCCTTGATGAATAGAAAGTTCAAAAGAACAGCATTTATCTGAAATACAAAGCTTCTGTAGCATTATACACTACCGTTCAAAAGTTTGGGGTCAGTAAGAATTTTGATTTTGATTTTTTTGAAAAGAAATTAAAGAAATGAATACTTTTATTCAGCAAGGATGTATTAAATCAATCAAGACATTTATAATGTTACAAAAGATTAGATTTCAGATAAACACTGTTCTTTTGAACTTTCTATTCATCAAATAATCCTGAAAAAAAATATTGTACACAAATATTTTGTACAATTGTACACATTAAATGTTTCTTGAGCAGCAGATCAGCATATTAGAATGATTTCTGAAGGATCATGTGACACTGAAGACTGGAGTAACGATGCTGAAAATTCAGCTTTGCCATCACAGGAATAAATTACTTTGTGAAATATATTCAAATAGTACACAGTTATTTTAAATTGTAATAATATTTCACAATATTACTGTTTTTACTGTATTTTAAATTAAATAAATGTAGCCTTGGTGAGCAGACAAAACTTCTTTTAAAAACATGAAAAATCTTAGTGGTTCCAAACTTATGGACTGTACTGTATATCCGAGTGTGACGGCTTCTCAAACAAGAAAAAAGAAAAGGCGAAAAACATTTTGTCCAATGAGAATTGGTTAGATGATTGGTGGATCTCATGTAAGTGACATGTTGTCCCGCCCTCATGCCAGTAAACACATCTTCAGCAAAGAGAAGAGATGTTGCTGCAAGAGGGAGGGAAGTTATATATATAGCAAATATTTAATTAAAAAACCCAAGAACTGTCAAATTCGAAATGATTGAACGTGCTCAGATTAGAAAAAATATGGCTTTAACTTACAAAAGCACATGCCGATGTTGTCTTTTTTGCATTGCACATTGCAGGCCTTGAGTCCTGTCCGGTTTGCTGAGCCACCCAGTCCTCCAGATCCTCCTACTCAGACATCACCATTGAGGACGGAAGACCAGGATATTCATGAAAGATCACGTAGTGTCCTGCTCTGCCCTCCTGAACGCCAGCTGAGCTTCTCAGAGTCTTGGCCTTCTACTGATCTGAGCTGCTCCACAGACAACACTAACGCTTCTCCTTGCTCTGAAGCTCAGATGCAAGCCATGAGAAACATGGTTTCACCGGTGACAACGGGGGCAAAGGAACCCTCAGTTCTTGCAAAGTAAGAGAAATCTCTATTTGATTATAAATAAAACTTTGATTTGAAGCAAAATGATATTTGAAAATCGGAAAACAAATCTGTATATGTTCTTTTATGAGGCTGATCTGAACTATCAATCCCAGGAAGCAACAATAATATACAACTAATGACTAGAATTGATTGGGGTATAAAATACTTTATAATTATTGCCAAAATGTCCAATATACACACCCATTCAAAAGTTTGGGTTGTTTTACTTCAGAAATTGTTTTATTCAGAAAGGATACATTACACTTGAAAGTTACATTAAAGACATTTATAATGAAAAAATGTATCAAGCTTTCCAAAAAAATATGAAGCAGCACAGCCATTTTCAACATTGATAATAATAAGAAATGTTTCTTGAGCAGCAATTCAGCATATTAGAATGATTTCTGAAAGATCATGTGACACTGAAGACTGGAGTAATGATGCTGAAAATTCAGCTTTGACATCATAGGAATAAATTGCAATTTAAAATTAAAATATATTACAATAGAAAACAGCTATTTGAAATTGTAATAATATTTAACATTATTACTGATTTTACTGCATTTTTGATTAAATAAATGCAGCCTTGGTGAGCATAGGTGACTTCTTTCAAAAACATTTAAAAAATCTTGGTCATGTTGTGTGTTTAACCATTATTAAAAAAACAGTTTCTCTACATTTTTACATCTAGAGTTTTTTACATCTTGAACTGGACATTGTTGTCAAAAATAAGGTACTTTCATACACCATTTTCTGTGCAGTAAACCATGCATTTGAAATCTAAACTTGAGCAAGAGGAAGATTTGAAAATAATAATAAAATAAAAAAAACAAGAACTAGAGATGGGACACAACACAAAAGAGCTCAAAAGAATATCACTGAAGGTTTATGACTGGGAAAGCGCTTTAGGACCCGCGTTAATATTAGAAAAGCTTTCCAGCGCTGGAGAGAGCTAAGCGTGAAGGCCTGAAAACAGACGTGGAGGCTGCTTTGATTCCGCTTCACACATGAGTAACACTGGGTTTGAGTGTCATTGATGTCTGGAGCTGCTGTGCTGTTGGCGACTAACAACGAACTCTTGTTAGGGCCCAAGCCAATGTAATGGCGCAGGGCCCTCTTGATCCCCTAAGGATTATTATTATTTTATTTATTTTTTCCCATCTTCCGGGGCTTTTTGGGGCCCTTAGCATGCTCATAAACTCTTGAAAATTGGCACACACATTGGAACCCGCGGCCATCAGGGCCAGGCCGAAGCTGGTATCCGGGCGTGGCAGGGGGGCTCGACAGCGCCCCCTTGAACAAAGTCCGAAAACTTGGTCCATATATTAAACACACTTGCACGTATTAGTATGAAGCTCGGTACACATATAGACCTCATCGGGCCGAACAACTTTCATGCTCTAAGTTAAACGCCACGCCAACAGGAAGTCGGCTATTACGGGTTGTTTGAAAAAACGCATGCTCTGGAATTTGATATACTCCTATACTCCTAGGCGATTATTCCGATCACCACCATACTCGGTCAGCATGAAGTCAAGACATTGATGATGAAAAATTGCCAGCAGATTTTTGATATCTCGAACGGTTTGGCCGTGGCGAGGCAATGAATTTATGGCGAGAAAAGGGAAACAGGAAATGTGTTATAATGTCTGCATACATTGATTGATGTTTATGAAACTTCAGCGGTGTGTTCGTTATAGGAGTCTGATCACATGGATGTGACTATTGTGAGTCAAAGTTATAGTGCCACCAACTGGCAACAAGAAGTGTGTCACTTTCAAAATGCATTGAGTTCACTCTTTTTTTTTTTTTTACCTGATTTGCTTCAAACTTCATCAGTGTAATGTCAATACACAGCTGATGTAGACCTGTGACATGATTTTTGATATTTTAAATATTGTTGCCATGGCAACACGTCAAACTTTAATCATATTCTTGAGTCTTTTTGAGGCTCTTAACATGCTTCAAATTGCAGGAAACTCGACACACACATCAATATTGTCAACAAGTAGACATGCACAAAGCCATAGAAATGGGCATGGTGGAGGGGCTCAGTAGCGCCACCTTTTGACAAAAGTGGAGGGGTTTATACAATTTACACCAAACTTTTTTAACTTGGTGCCAAGACATTGAAGTTGTTTAATTGCAAACAGATGTTGGATATCTCAAACGGTTTGGCCGTGGCGAGGCAACTAATTTATAGCAAGAAAGGTAAACAAAGTGTTATAACTTCTGCATACATTAATGGATTTTGATTGATCTTCGGCTGTGTGTTCGTTGTACAAGGCTGATCACATGGATGTGACTGTTGTGAGTCAAAGTTATAGCGGCACCAACTGGCAGCAGAAAATGTGTTACTTTCAGCATGCTTTGAGATCACCATCATATTTTTCCAGATTTGCTTCATACTTCATTTGAATAAATGTCAAAACATGGCAGATGTAGACCTTTGAAAAGAATCGTAATATCTCAAACACAGTTGCCTTGGCAACGCATTAAACTTTAATATTAGTTTTGGATGCTTTTGAGACGCTTAGCATGCTTCAAATTGTTTGAAACTCGAAACACACATCAGGATTGTTAGCCAGTAGACATGGGCAAAGCTTTAGAAACGGGCAGGGGGGAGGGGCTCTATAGCGCCACCTTATAGTGCAGTAAATGTAGAGTGAATTTGACATTGTCCTTTGATGTTTAACCGTTTTAACTGCCTATTGCCCGCTGTGCACAGTTGCCCTGAAGCCACCGGGGTGGCGATGCCACCGGCTTGGGCCCGCCATCGCTGCTTGCAGCTATATTTTGTATTTACTCTTGTGTAGTGTACGTTCATTTTATGTGCTTCCTTGTCGTTCGTTCAGCATCTGCGCTTTATTTTCCGTGAAGCACTTTTGAAATGTTTTACTTTACATGTAGGGAATCTAGTATAAATGAAAGTTTCATTTTTTTTAATAATTTACAATAAAAAAATGAACTTTTTCGCGATATTCTAATTATATGACCAGCACCTGTACATATGCACAAATTACACAAATGTTTTTGTAAAATCTAAAATATCTAAATAGCATTGATCCTTTTCACATTTCCAGGTTTCTCAGAAGTGGAAGTCGTCATAGTTGGGTAAACAACTATATGAATGAAAGACTTCATTAAATATATTTGTGTTCCCATTTGCTCAAATAGCAAAAAAGAACTGCCACACATGTTTTCACAACTTTCAAAAAGAGGAAAAAAAAAATAGACTGACAACAGAAGAGAGAAAGATGTCGATTTTACCGTCACTTCCACAGCCATTGTACTCTCACTGCAGCATTAAGTAGTTTTTTTGTAATTTGATGCAAAGGTAATATAATACAAAGTATAGAGTTATACATATACATAATAAAATATATACTGTATATATTTCTGTTTTTCTACATATCTAACAATTCAAGGGTGTTTTTCGTGTTCTGCTCGTCCTTTTATATCTGCCTTCCTCTAAAGATCAGATGTTCTTCAGAAAACGCCGTCTCCAGCACCAGCAGAAGAGACTGTTTCAGATTCTTCTTATATTCATCACACATGAACACATAGAGAATGGGGTTCAGACAGCTGTTTAGAAAAACCAGATAGGCACTGAATATTACTGCTGTCTGAAATACTTTTTCATCATTGTCACTCCAGTTATCCATTTCTGGATTTACAGTCATTACACAAACACAAACAAAGTGTGGAAAGCAACATATGAAAAAAGTCAGGATGATAGCGATAATAACCCGGTACGACCTGAGCTGCTTCCCCATTCTGAGGCGTTTGATTCGTACTCCAACAGCAATGTGTGCAGATGCAATGATCAGGAAGGGGACGAGAAAGCCCACTAAAAAATAACATATGACCAGAAACTTGGCAGGAAACACATTCACAGAGGAAGGGATTATGCAGCTGATGGATAAAACCCACACAATCACACAGATGATCCTGGCTCTTAGTACAGTTCGGTTATTTTGAGACCAAACAACCATCCTTGTGCACAGACATCTGTCCAGACTGATAACTACAAGAAAAAAAATGCTAGCCAACTGGTTTAGTGTTATTATATTGGAGATAACGTACAAAGAAAAGTAGCCAATAAAAGGTAATATCATTATGAATAATATGAAGATGAAGTCTGCAATCGCCAGGTTGAGAAACCAAATGGAGTTGACTGTCGTCTTCATTCTGCAGCCGGTCAGAAATATGACAAGCCCGTTTCCAATGAAACCAACTATGAAGGTGGCAATGAAAATGCATATTAAAAATATCCTTAATCCTAAGCCCATAGGCTGTATAGTGGTATAATTTGTTGTGCTTCCGGTCAAGTTTTCAGGTCCAAAACTTGTGGCATCTACGTAACGAAAAAAAGAAAGAAAACACAGGTGAGGGCTGCTTTTGGGTCTGTATTGGATGCATCATCTTAACATTGTGGTGTTTCGTGTGCAACATAATTTTTCCATGCAGTACCACACACCAAAATCCCATTTTCCTAAAATTCTGGATATAAAAACCTAAAAAAAAAAACTTTTTTTTGTTGTTTTCAAATCATGATCAATGAAACAAATAAAACGTATCGACCGGGGGGGGGGGAAAAAGCTTGCTTTTTCCATAAACTGACAGAAGGATATTTGACATTAACTATAGAACTTCATGTCATTTCTGCTGTTTGATTTAATCTTTAAAGAAATATTTTGTCTTGGCAAAACATTTTTGGCAACTTTTGGCATTGTCCTCACACTTTGTTTGGCCATTACTGTGGCAATCAGTCACTTCATCACTTGATTTTTAGTGAGAAGATATTACGAATTGTGAAAAATTAGTAAATTGTGAATTAAAGCAATGAAGTCACAAAATTGGCTAACTGACTGAGTTTTGAAAACATGCTAAATATTGAAAAATGCCCTTATTAGCAGTACTAAACTCAAGACTTTTATAGTTCACCATAAAATGAAAATTTAGTCATTATTCACTCACCCTGATGTTATTCTAATGCCGCATGCCCTTTTTCGGATCACAAATGGAGAAATAAAAAATAAAAAAATCCCTCTCGTGCTCGTCCAAATAATGGCAGTGAATAGCGACCAGGATCAAGCTTTTTTTAAAAAGCTTGCACAGGATCATTCTGTAATACTTTGTGTCTTTTTAAAAAAAGCTTGATGCTGGTCACTATTCACTGTCATTATAAGGATGAGCTCGAACTGGACATTTTTTTTAAATTCTCCTTTTGTGGTCTGAAAAAGAAAGAAGGGCATACAGTATTAGAACAACACCAAGGTGAGTAAATAATGACGTAATTTTCATTTTAGGGTGGACTATCCCTTTAATGTTTTTACAGTGTAATTGTGGAAAAAGACCAATTCACACTGCACTGACAGACACAGACCAACGGTGACAGTCACCAGATTACAGCACGTCACTTATCAAACATTCTAAATCCGATTCAATCGGCAAAAACAAGCTCCGACAGACAACAGACTCTGACAGGGGTAACACACTGATCAGACAAAACCCGACGAAGTGTCTGTTGGTGTTTGTGAATTGGTCTTTAAATGCAATACAGAAAGCAAACAGATTTAATAAAGAAGACCAAATGAAATTCAGTATAACATTACAATGCTGTCATTCCAGCAGTTATAGGTTATATTTTGAAATATATTTTGTACATTTACTACACTCAGAGAGGTGTTTAAAAAAAACGTCATATAATACACATATTCAGTTCTTACCCATTTTTGAGCTGTTAATGCACTGGGAAAAGCCGAGTCTTGATCTTGGTATGTCTTCTCAGTGTTGCTGCTAGATTGTTGGTTTTATACCAGACCGCAAACCCTGATACTACATCCATAGGTTGATTTTCTGTACAGACCATCAACAGACTTGATGAAATGATTACAGATGTATATGGCATCACAGTGGGTATTGGGCATGTACATACAGCAGAGCCTTTCCTGCCACAGAATGTTCCTGTTGCTCAAACACAGAGCATGGTGCTAAAATTCAATTTGAATGCAAGAATTGATATAAATGTATAAACCTTTTATGCAGCCTTTATGTTTACAATGAAAGAATGTGTTGTTGCTTGTTCATTAAATGACATCCTTCTTGCAATTAAATCCTTCAAGGTATATTGAACGCTTCCGTTTTGGAAAGCCACAGAGTCCAGAGGAAAGACGGCTTCAGGCAACTGAGGGAAGAGATGATCAGCCGTTTTGGTGGATGTCCACATCCCCTCCATCCAGTTCAACACCAACACAAACATCAGAGAATCATATCAGAGGTGTGTGGACCCAGTTAATTGAGTCATGAATGTACTACTTTTAATAATACATCTGTCATTTTTAGTTTGGGTTGATAATATAAAGTATTTCAGATCACACATCACACTTTTCCTTTGTACTTAGTCTTTTTCATGTGTGTACATCCTGTGTCTAGATCTCCTGAACGATGACCCTGCCAGCTCCCAGAGCCCAATCTCAAAGCCACTGCGTGATGAAACCACACTGTCTCCAGCTAGACACATGCTTGACCTCAGTATGCTGGTACGTTTTGCATAAATTTGACCAACTGATTTGCCTGAAAGAGCTGAAGTCATTTTGGCCATATGTTAAAGAGAACGCCAAATAATTTTCAGTTTGTTATATTGATTATATTGATGTAGGTCTTATATATGATGCAGCTGCATTTGAATTGTGTTTATGAAGTAAATGAGAAGAATGTTAGATATTTTGTCTCATGATGCCAGATGTTATGCAGTCTGGTGGATGATTGTTGCCATCTAGTGGTGGTAGCTGGAAAATCTCCCTCCATGAGGATTCTTTATGTAGACCAGGAGTGTGTGTGTGTATATATATATACACTCTTTTCTTATTTTTGAAAGAAATCAGCAAGGATGCATTCAATTGATCAAAAGTGACAGTAAAGACATTTAAAACGTTACAAAATGCAGTTATTTTAAATTGTAATAATATTTCATACTGTTTTTACAGTATTTTTAATCAAATAAATACAGCCTTGGTGAGCATAAGATACATCTTTCAAACACATTAAAAATGTTACCGACCCCAAACATTTAAACAGTACTGTGTGTGTGTGTGTGTGTGTGTGTGTGTGTGTGTATGTGTATATATATACACAGGACAGGATTGTAATGGTTTGTTAAACTTCCTGTCTTTCATGTTGCATTAATGTAAACGGCTCCAGAATGCCTCAGCATTAAAGGAAGAAGAACTCACTTAGACATAATTAAACCACTTAATATAAAGCAGTGTCTGTTGAGCATCAAACGTTATGTATTTATAAATTCCCCACAGCAGAGAGTTGTTATGCAACCCTTGGCCCAGATTCCCTGTTTTGAGTTGCAGGATGGCACTCATGGTCTTGTCCTCAGCATGCCTGATGGAAAATATCCCAGGCTGTCCCTAAATGTCAGTACCTGGTCATAAAGTACTGACATATAGTGACTGTTATTACTGGTGACAGTATTAGAATTGTTGATAATCTAATAGATTTCCACCACACATTTCTTTCAAGACATTATCTTAATCCTTTGGGAATGATCTGATTTACATTTTAAAATATATTAAAATAGGGAGTTATTTTAAATTGTAATATTTCGCAATATTAAATAATGTTATACTGTATTTTGGATATAAAATTTCAAATAAATGCAGCCTTGGTGAGCATAAGAAACTTCTTTTAAAGAGTTAGTTCACCCAAAAATGAAAATAATGTCATTTATTACCCTCATGTCGTTCCACACCCGTAAGACCTTCATTAATTTTCGGAACACAAATTAAGATATTTTTGTTTAAATCCGATGGTTCCGTGAGGCCTCCTTAGCCAGCAATGACATTTCCTCTCTCAAGAGCCATTAATGTACTAAAAACATATTAAATCAGTTCATGTGACTACAGTGGTTCAATATTAATATTGTAAAGCGACGAGAATATTTTTGGTGCGCCAAAAAAACAAAATAACGACTTATTTGAAATCGCCCATCACTATATAAGTCGTTATTTAGTTGTTTTTTTGGCGCACCAAAAGTATTCTCGTCGCTTAGTATCAACAACATGAGGGTGAGTAATAAATGACAGAATTTTCATTTTTGGGTGAACTAACCCTTTTAAAATATTACTGATCCCAAACTTTAGTATGGTAGTGTGTGTGTGTATGTATGTATGTGTATATATATATAATATATATATATATGATATATTAAAATTAAAATATTACTATATATTTTTAAATGTTATTTATTCCTGTAATCTCCACCATAAATGTTCTACCAGACAGCATTATCTGAATCATCGCACTGTGACCAAGAAGAACCAGAGATATTGCAGCTACAGGAGCGGGCCAACAGTTTACTGCAGAGGAGGTGAGCCCCTCACCACACATACTGTAAACACACACTCACTCAAGAGGGGAAATGCAATTTCACAAGTGATAAATAACCACCAACATGTTCAGTTTCCTGCCAATGTCAGTACTGAATGTTCTAGTGTGAAAGTCTATACAGGAGTTTCACAATCAAGTGAGTTTTATTACCTATATTCAGCAAGCACACATTAAATTGATCTCAAGTCAAGTCACCTTTATTTATGTAGCGCTTTATACAATACAGATAGTTTCAAAGCAGATTTACAGTGATAAACAGGAAAATAATGATTCAGTAATGCAAACAGAGTTTAATTCTGCTGTAAAGCAGCTCTGAAAAGAAAAAATAGTGTCATCATTTAGCTGAGATCTGTTCAGTGTTGTTTTAGTTCTGTTCAGTAACTGTGTAAAGTTAATCAAATATGAAATGAGTTAAATTAATCTATAAAGCAGCTCTGAAATTGACAATAAAGACATTTATAATGTTACAAAAGATTTCTTTTTCAAATAAATGCTGTTCTTTTGAACTTTCTATGCATCAAGAATCAGTCATATATCAGTCATGGGTGCCGATCCCATGGGTCGAGCACCCACGGAAAAACACAAGATATTCTCCATTAAATTTATCCAATCAAAAAATCGATTGAGATTTGACAACCTCTCTGATTGGTGGATCTCACATCGGGTCCTGGCAGGTCATAAATACACACAATTCTACCATTATTTTTAGCACTACAACAAAATAACCTGACACAAAAGCTTGTGCTATCTGTTTTTTGCACAATGGTAAATTGCATTTTACATACAAAAATTTACATGGAAGGTGGGCATCTTAAATAATGAATAAACATAACTCGCTGCCTATGATATCAGTGTTTTAAGTGACAAGATGGTCTTTCATGTTGCTTTATTAAAAAGTTAAAAGTCTTAACTAAGAATTAATACTACAAGAAATTTCATTCACTCCATATCATGGTTGAATTCCTGATTCTGATTGGTTGATAACATTCTAGGTGTTGATTAATTTTCTTTAACCTCACAGCAATGAAGTATATTGGTTGTTGCATTATTCCACCTTGGGATTTCACTTCAGAGTCATTAGCTTTGAATAGTTTAGATGACATTTAATCCATGTGTTTTCAGCGAGCATTCCCACAGCAGTGGCTCCGTGCCCATCAGCTCTGAGGGTCTGGGCTGCTCTGATTTCTCCTCTCCCGTAAGCACTGATGAGCCGGTCCGAAGACCAGTCGTGTCCACCTTAATGGGCTCAACCAATAGTAAGTAACGCGTGTAACATAAAAGAACATCAACACATTTAGTGTATGTTATGTAACATGCCACATCCTATTCATCTTTTTCAAGAACATCTGTGTGTTGCTGATTTCAAAAACACATCCTTATCAGATTAAAATGCACCTCTTACCACAAATGCAGAAAAAAGAAGAAGTGGTTTTGTAAACATGCTCAGTTAACTAAAAACAAACAGAAAAGGGTATAATTGCCATTTTGGCCTGCTAGGTATTTATATTAGTGTAATAAAAGTGCTTTAGAGCTTTTTGTTTGTTTGTTTCTCTCTCTTTAAGGGGTTTCAGAGCCCAGTTTGTGTGAGGGAATGTTTTTACCACCAGCAGTTGGTTCTGAGGGGTCAGGTGTCCGTCGCGAAGATGACATCCTGTTTCAGTGGCGTCTGAGGAGGAAGATGGAACAGGCCAGACGATGGCGTCAGGAGGCCCCTTCCCACAATTCTGTTCTCCATATACCTCTATCACACACTGTAGTAACAAACCAGGTGAACCAGTGCCTCAGTTCACATCAGAGTTACTTCTTGTGTATGTGTTATATGTAAAATGTACCCAAAAGTCATATGTTTAAGAACATTTTTGGATATTGCAGTTCTTTGCCAGGTATAATATAATATCATATAAAATAATATATATCGTTCAAAAGTTTTGGGTCCAATTTTTTATATATATATATACAGTACAGTCCAAAAGTTTGGAACCACTAAGATTTTTAATGTTTTTAAAAGAAGTTTCGTCTGCTCACCAAGGCTACATTTATTTAATTAAAAATACAGTAAAAACAGTAATATTGTGAAATATTATTACAATTTGAAATAACTGTTTTGAAGTGTCACATGATCCTTCAGAAATCATTCTAATATGCTGATCTGCTGCTCAATAAACATTTAATGTGTACAATTGTACAAAATATTTGTGTACAATATTTTTTTTCAGGATTAGAAAGTTCAAAAGAACAGTGTTTATCTGAAATCTAATCTTTTGTAACATTATAAATGTCTTTACTGCCACTTTTGATTGATTTAATGCATCCTTGCTGAATAAAAGTATCCATTTCTTTAATTTCTTTTCAAAAAATAAAAATAAAAATTCTTACTGACCCCAAACTTTTGAATGGTAGTGTATAACGCTACAGAAGCTTTGTATTTCAGATAAATGCTGTTATTTTGAACTTTCTATTCATCAAGGAATCCTGAAAAAAAAAAGTACACAACTGTTTTCAACATTGAAAATAATCATAAATGTTTATTGAGCAGCAAATNTTATTTGAACAAAAATACAGTAAAAACAGTAATGTGAAATATTATAACAATATAAAATACATTTTAAAATGTAATTTATTCCTGTGATGGCAAAGCTGATTTTTTTAGCATAATTTCTCCAGTCTGCTCAAGGAACGATTATTATTATTATCAATGTTGAAAACATTTGTGCTGCTTAATATTTTTGTGGAAACTGATCCATTTTTTCAGGATTCTTTGAGGAATTGAAAGTTTGAAAGAACAACATTTAATTGAAATAGAAATCTTTTGTAAAATTATAAATGTTTTTTTGTCACTTTTGATTAATTTATTGCTGAATAAAAGTATTAACTTCTTAAAAAAATCTTAATAATATAATATGTACAAGTGGCATTTTAACATTAATATTTTTGGGAAATATTTGTGTATGAATAGATACATTCATTTGTAATGAAAATATTTTCTTAAATTACATTCACCAGATAAATTTGTGCCATAATAACATTTCATTTGATGCACTGCCTTGACGTCAACAATAAAAGATGGAAATTGTTTTAAAGTTTGATTACTTATTTTGCTGTCATAAATGCATGATCATATATGGTTAGTTGCATTGTATAAATTGCATTTAACATTGTTTTTGCTCCAAAATGGGACCCATCGGTTTTAGATTTTCACATTTACTTGATCTGAAAACTTTTTTTAACGAATACATTTTTCTTCTGTTTCCTTTCAGAAGGCACAACATAGCACTTTAAACAGCACGCCTCATCAGAGAGCAAATCTCTCATTCACTCCAGTCACCTTCGCTAGCCTCGATCCTCCAGTCCCTGAGTCTGCTCTCCCTATTTCAAGCCCCAGCATCTCCAGACTCCTGCCTGTTGTCACCCGGGAGCAACCAGACCCCGATATCCAACCCAAACCCCTTCCCCAGCGCTCCAGGAATACTGTCAAAAAGAATCTGGAAACCTCTTCTGTCCAACCACAACATCACAAGCAAATCAGAACACAAGTCGCCATCCCAGAAACCACAGAAAAGCACGGCAGAATGCAGAGGTCCTCTTCTCCGTCTCCACAGACTTCTGACAGCACAGAGGACCGGTGGCCAGCCCTTCAGGAGAAGGAAGTCACCTTAGTCAAAAGACAGACTGAAAATGAGAGACGTGAGAAGAAGATTGCACCTTCAAGCCGAAAGAAAAAATCTGAAAGGTACTTTAGATGTTTTACATAATTGTCCAAAACATACTGTGACCAAGTAATTGTAATATTCATGTTTAACATTAAACTTGTGCAAATTATTTTCTTGCATTTCTAGACATGAAGGCGAGCGAGGCAGCATTCCAATGAGGGTCAGAAATTCTAGGGGTCATGAAGGAGTCAATCGCAAACCAGAGGAGCCTAGTGTAAAAAGCAGGTGGCGGGAAGAGGGTCAAAGTTCGACACGAGGACGGCGGTCTGGAAATCGAGCACCACCACCCTCACCTATACACAGTGCTCTGGGACAGGTTTGTGTGCTTGTTTTTTGATGCATTACAAGTTTTTGAAGATGTTGAGACATGACCTTTTAGCTTGTAAGTGAGTGAGTAAATGCAAAAGGGTTAAATGTTCATTTTGAATTAAAGGGATAGTTCACCCAAAAATGAAAATGATCCCATGATTTACTCACCCTCAAGCCATCCTAGGTATATATGACTATCTTCTTTCAACAGAACACAATCAGAGATATATTAAATAATATTCTCACTCTTCCAAGCTTTATAATGGAAGTGAAGGGGAAGTGAGATTTTGAAGCCCAAAAAAGTGCATCCATCCATCATAAATATAATCCATACGCTCCAGGGGGTTAATAAAGGCCTTCTGAAGCGAAGCGATGGGTTTTGTAAGAAAAATATCCATATTTAAAACTTTATTAACTATAATAACTGCCATTAGGCAGACAGCCAAACTCATTGATTTGCGGTGGAAGAGCCGACGCATGACGCAATGACGAATGTGAAAGCACAGAGGATAGAGCAAATCAAAACACCGGTCACAAATTAGAAATCTAAAATGAGAATTTTTAAAGAGGAAAAAAATGTCACAGGATTTCGATATAAGAGAAGAGGAGCTTGAGTTTGTTGCACAGCCCTATTTTTTTGAACCATGAGAGGCGTCTAAGCTTATGATACTCCTACATGCTGTGTCATGAATTGCGTCAGAGGTTACGTTTTCGCCGTAAATCGATGCGTTCAGGCGTAACTGTAGTTTATCTCTTATTTTCTTGTGAAATAGACTAGCAAATTGTAAAACACTGTCCTTGACATTGACAGGTTGTCTCTGAGGTGCTTTTTGCCGAGACAGATTCCCCAACCCCCTGCAAAACTCTAAGTTCTCCAGATTCCCCGACATATACCCCACCTCCACCCCCACAATCCCCTGTTGCCTCTTGTTCTGGTGTGCAGCAACCTTTGGAGGTCATAGATCAACTCATGCAGGATGCAGAAGGTAGGACGACCAACCTCATGCACTAGCTGTAAAACTGTATGACAACGTGTATTTAACAGGTCACTTAAGGGTCCAGTGTTTTAGCCTGAACCTGTTATAAATAGCATGACTGACCCTTCAGAGTGTGCTTAAAACAACAGAATGCAATGTAGATTGAACTTATACAAATGGTAGTACATTGTATATGTCAGAAAATAACAAAATATTGTACAATTTACATGGTCTTTTTTCAAATTGTTTGTTTTATTTTAAATTAGGGCTGGGCGATAAAACGATAACGATATGTATCGCGATAGACACGTGATCGATATCAATAAAAAATGTGTTCGATAAAACGTTCGATATTTTTTTATTCTTCGTCGGAAGAAAACAGAGGTTGCGAAGCCAGTTTGGTTGCATTAACAAAGGCACTCGTTGTCTCGTGTTGGTCTGCTGGATTCCTCTTCAGTAACCGGCGACTGATAAGCAGAAAATGAGTGCCGCAGCGAGCGAGGAAATTGTAAATAAAAGAGGAAAAGTGTTCATTGTGACTTAAGGGTGACCACCTGACTATTGATCTGTTGCAGGACAGTAGTTGTGATTTTGCGGGACAATGCGGGACACATGAGACAGATACATTTACAAC
>RJVU01000976.1:793504-806354 GCA_003731715.1 Anabarilius grahami | reverse complement strand
TGAGCTTTTTTGTTTTTCTGAAACCTGTAGTTGTAGTTTTTTTTTTTTTTGCCAAAAATGTTGTCTGAAATACTTTTGCTTAGTTTAGTGTTTTATTCTTCCCTCATATTTTAAAACATTTAAATTACATAAATATTGTTCATATTTTGATGGTTTAAGCAAAATTGTAGAGTCATTTAAAAAAAAAATGGCCATTACGTTTGGTGTGGCAAGTTTAGTAATAGTACTATTTAAGAGTCTGCTTACTGTGGAATGATAGTGTAAGGAGTCGTCACACGAGTTGGGATCCATCAGCAGGCTTTATTAACAGAATACATAGTACAGACAGGCAGGGGTCAAAACAGAGGCAAACAGGTATAGCAGGGAACAGGCAGAATCGTAGTCGTAGAACAGGCAGAAGATCAGGGCAGGCAGATATCAATCACAGTCCAGTAAACAATAAACAGTCCAAAGGGGAGGCAGCAGAGAATCGTAAACGGGGAATAAACAGGGTCGATAATAGGCAGACAATCAGTAATAATAAATGCTCAGAAATGCACAACGTAGCAATACAAGACCTCTCAGTGATGGTGAGGTTACGAGTGGCTTAAATAGTCCAGTAAATGAGCAGCAGCTGGGTGTGGTGATTAGCACCAAGGTACGGGGCAGATGGGAAATGTAGTGCGTGTGTGTATATGAATGTGTATGAGTGTGTGTGTGTGTGTGCGTTAGTACTTGTGTGAGGGCGCCCTCCAATGGTCAGAGGAGGGAATCACGGAGTTCGTCTCTGTGACAGATAGTGAGTTTGTCTATGTGACAGATAGGTCCAAGTCATGACCGGTGCCCTGCTGCATTTTTCCAGTCACCAAAAAATGTAGTACTGAGAAAATAAATTGGGAATTAGGAATAATAGTAGTATAGGAGGTAGTCGTTCAGATGAGAGAAAGAAAGGTATGGTGGTGCGGAAGAGGGAAGTTGCAGATGAGGGGTTTAAAAGAGTTTGAAGGAGAAAATAGGTGAAATTCTGATGGCGAAATTGTTGGGAGACAGTGGCTTGTTAATTAAAACGGAGGGAAAAGTCGATGAAGATGACTAAAGCTGCTCACACTGTGCGATTTATAATAGTCCTTTACGATTGTTGCTTGTCAGACTGTACGAACATGATCCTCATATCCCACAGTGTGACCTCAGCTGTCCTATATGTCAGACTGTACGACAGTCAAGACGCGTTAAGAACAGACGCGCGCTTAAAAACTTGTCTGGAGTTTTACATCATCAACCCACACACGTTCGGTGACGATGAGCTGCATTACATGTGGAACTAAAATGGTGGCTAACAGAGAAATCTCTAGTGTTAATTTTGATCACGGCTTATCTTAAAAAATGAAGACAATTTGATGTTTGTCGTAGGAGAAGTCACACTGCAGGACTGTGCGCCAAATCTTCTGACAATGGCAGAATTTTGTTTAAGGTAAAATTTGATCGCAACCATCATTAATCGGGTGTTGTTCCTAATTGCTTCCACTTTGTTATGATACCAACAGTTGACCGTGAAGTATTTAGTAGTGAGAAAATTTCACGAATGGACTTACTGCACAGGTTTGGCAACCTATCATGGGACCACGCTTGAATTCACTGAGCTCCTGAGAGCGACCAATTCTTTCACAAATGTTTGTAGAAGCAGTCTGCATGCCTAGGTGTTTGATTTTATACACCTGTGGCCATGGAAGTGATTGGAACACCTGAATTCAATGATTTGGAGGGGTGTCCCAATACTTTTGGCAATGTTAGAAGGGGGGAAAAGGGGAAGACAAAAAACAAGTGCAGGAAATAAAGAATTTCTGGAAAGAGAGGAAAGGGATGATGCTATTAACTCTCCTTTCACATTAGAGGAATTGAAAAGGTCCATCTGTAAACCAAGACTAACTGTTCCGGGAAAAGATAAAATCTGCCACACCATTTTGGACCATGCTGGACCATATGTCAGATGTAGCGTTAGAGGACATTTTACATTTATATAACAAGGTTTAACGGGAAATTGCAGGAAGTTGGAAACAGTCAGTAGTACCCATCAGGAAAACAGGAAAAGATCCCACTAATTAATCTAATTATAGACCAATAGCATTGGCATCCCACGTAAAATAAAGTAATGATTACAGAAAGATTAAGATATTATTTGGAAGCAAGGAATCTTCAGTGGAAATATCAAAGTGGATTTAGAGAAGTAATCAATTGATTTAATAGTATGAATCTGAGGTGAGGAAGGCACAAATGAATAAAGAGGTAGTGATAGCAGTATATTTTGGTGTGGAAAAAAAGCTTATGTTTTTTTTTATGGAAAGAGGGATTATTAATTGAAATGAAAAGATTAGAAATATCAGGAAATATGTTCAGATGGGTGAAGGAATTTTTGTATGGACGCTAGAGGTGAGAGAGGGAAAAACCTTTTCAGAAAGCTTTTTGGTGGATAATGGAACACAACAAGGAAGTGTTATTAGTCCTTTAATGTTTTCAATAATGCCTGATGATGTGTATTATATTGCAAGGTAGGGAGATCTCTGTATGCAGATGATGGGGCATTGTGGAAAAGAGGAAGGAATGTTGAATATGTTGTGAAACAGTTGCAGGAAACAATTAAAATAGTGGAGCAGTGGTCCTTGATTTCAATTTTCTGTTGAAAAAACAAAAACACTTTTCTTTACAAGGAAGAAAATTGAAGCAGAGGTCCAACTGTACTTACATGGCAAGGAGCTGGAAAGGATGGACTCATTAAAATTTTTAGGAATGTGGTTTGATGCGAGGCTCACATGGGATGTTCATATTGATAGTATTGTAAATAAGTGTAAAAAGGTTTTAAATGTGATAAGATGTTTGGTAGGAACAGAGGGGGGAGCTTAAAGTCAGCATGACATCAAAATTGACCCTATTTACTTTATTATATTACTGGTCTTGTAGTAAACAATTAATCAGTGCAAGTTAATACACATAAAAATTGATTGTCGCGGTAATCTTTAATCAAAATCTGAAAAGTTACATCTGGAATGGCGTTTCTTCTCTGATGACGTCAGTTTGACTGCTTGGGTTGAAAATGGGTAAACCATACATGAAAATGCGTAAACCACTCCCCTCCAACTGTTAGTCTGCTATGAGCGAGAGATGGAGAGGAGGAGCGCTAAAGTAAAACTCTGCCATCTGTTCAATATACCGTTTCACTTGGAAATACGTCACAACACTGGAGAGAAGTCGTTTGCAACTTCCAGTTCATGCGGACTTTAATAAGATCAGTTATGGATTACGGTTGTGTGGTATATGGGTCGGCATCTAAAACCTTGTTGAAAAAATTGAAAGTAATTCAAGCACAAGCATTAAGGATATGTGGGGCTTTTAAAAACAACATCTGTGCCAATGTTGCAGGTAGAAATGGGGGAAACGCCATTGGAGTTAAGGAGACAGCAAATTATGATGACATATTGGGTGAATTTACAAGGCCATAGTACCCATCCTGCAATAAGTGCTATTGAGCCATGCTGGGAACATGGAAAAAGGCAAACAAAGAGCTTTGGTTCGGTTGTTAGAAAGAAGGCAAGTGAAATGGGTATACAGGATACACTGTAAAAAAAAAATCCTAATTTTTATGGAAAATAACTAAATTTTTTACAGTATATAATTTTAAATTATGTTTTTTCTGTAATTTTAAATTATGTTTCAAACTATGTAAAATTAAAAACAATATTGTAAATGAACAACTTAATTGTTGGTCGTTGCTCTCCTGCCTTCCATGGATTACTTGTTTTGGATTATTCTGTCTTTTTGTTATTTAATGTTTGTGCTTGCATTTGGATTCTCTGCCTCATCCCTGCTCACACAATACAGAACGACCACCATAAACTACTACTGAAGCACAGAGATATAAATAGACTGGTTAACAATGGGCTGATGAGGGACAGGTGATGGTGATTGGATGTCAACTAAAGAGGATAACTATAGCGACACAAGGGGTGCTTCTCAATATCCCTCCTCGTTTCCTCGCTCCTCCGTCCTCCATCCTATGACCCGGAAACCAATCAAGCTCAGCCATCTTGAAGGAAATCTCAATTTTCAAATTGCACTCCGAGGAGGCGAGGAATGAGGAGTGAGGAGGCTTCCCGAGGAGTTATGAGCGAGGAAACACAGGTGCATCCTTTGCGGAAGTCATTAGGTGTGTTCGAGCTCATGCAGCGCCGCACAGACCGATCGGCGGCTGACTTGAAGCAGTGCATGCCGGTAAGAAATTTTGTCCGACTTGAGACAGCGCAGACACCATGTGACTGTGACGTATGGCTTCAAAGTACCGCGAGAGCGATTCGAGATCAGCCGCCTGAGGCAGCCAGCGCAGTTTCTCAAGAGGAGCTGCACGAGCGCTGATGACGACACAGCTGTTTCACGATTGGCCGGATTCACCGCATGACAACGATCACGTGTGTTTCGTGTTTATTGTCACGCCTTCAGTTCCAGTAATGCTCAAAAATCTGTGTTTTTATAACAGTTAAAGCTCTTTTCACGTAGTCGCGATGTTGTATTGTGTCTATCAAAATTAAACTGATAAAAAACAAAGACCCCACATTGGCATTTAAATAATATATGCTTATGTTGAACTTTATTCTTGTAAAAACAGACGCTGTAAGCAGTACATAAAGTATTGAATGAAAATGTCTCTGAAACATCAGAGTATTAGTCAAATATTGCATTTATTTCACTTCAGCTGTGATAAAGTATGCAAACACCACGTGAGTGTCACTACAAGAAGCAGAAAGTGTCCGACTTCACGGGTGCTTCTCAATATCCCTCCTCGTTTCCTCGCTCCTCCGTCCTCAATCCTATGACCCGGAAACCGATCGAGCTCAGCCATCTTGAAGGACATCTCAATTCTCTAATTGCACCGCGAGGAGGCGATGATCGAGGAGTGAGGAAGCTTCCCGAGGAGTCACGAGCGAGGATACAGAGGTGCATCCTTTGCGGAAGTCTTTCTCGTAGAGAAACATGACGCATGTATAAACTCTCCCCCCCCTTCATATCTGTCACAATAATTGAAATGCATGCTTTACTTTTACAGTTTAAATAAACTTTATATCTCATATATTTCAATGGGGCATCTTGCTTTATTCATATTTATTATAATTTTTTTAAAGAACCAAACTTTAACAACATGTGGGTAGATCCCTCGAGTGCTGCTGATGACGCTTTGAAGTGACGCCAAAGGGAGCGAGGATATCATTTCACTTGATTCAATTCCTCCGTCCTCGCATCTTTTCCTTGCGTCCTTCCCTCGCATCCTGAAGGGGTGGAGCTAAGACGCGAGGAAAGGAAGCGAGGAAAGGAAACGAGGATGCACAAATAAGAATTGAGAAGCACCCCACGTCTCCGTTTTCAGCTCCTCCTCGCCTGGGGCACGTTCAAGCACAAACCGGTGAGCAACGTTTTGCTACGGTTTCCGGGTTGAACGACATGTTTCCTGGAAACGGTGTGCAACGGGTTTGAGATACGTTTTCTCTTGTTTGGTGGGTGTGTCAGAAATTCAGCCCAATCAGCGGCAACATGTATATAAACCACGCGGTATTAAAGAGACAGCTCGCACAATGGGTATTAATGTAACATAAAATACTATACTTATATATTTTGCTATTGTATTGTGAAGTGACACTTTAATAAACTTTTCTATACTCCTCTGATTATATAATGGTAAATATTACAATACCATAGCACAACAGTGACCAGCAATAATGATAAGCCTAATACTCACAATAAAAATAATATAGATCATAACACAGTGATAAATAATATATAGATAAAGAAGTGGATTATCCTTGACCTGAAATGTTTGTCTTTTCATCCTGAAATGCGAGGCAAGTTGTATCACAATAATTAGAAGTTTCCACAAATCCCTTCACTCGATTGGGATGTTCTCTTTTATTCTGGACGGCAAGGACAGTGACTATAATATTGAGCGTATTTTGCAGTATTAAACACGTATTTATATCGATATCATCAGGCTCCGAAAATTCTTCAAAAAGAACACAGAGAATGGCCTTCTCAGCTGCCGTAGTTGCAACGCTTGCGTCATCACAACAGGGTGTTCTACGCGCCACCGTTTCCGTTTAAAAAACATTTTGCAACGTTTTGTCGGGGCTGAACGCAGCCCTGATGCACGCATTCTCCTCCCCCTTCATATCTGTCACAATAATTTAAATGTATGCTTTAATGTATGCAGTTTAATTAAACTTTACATCTCACATATTTCAACGGGGCATCTTGCTTAATTTTTTTTTTTTAATAAATAATAATATTTAAATAACCAAACTTTAACAACATGTGTTTTAACAATTTGTAAATGAGCCGGAGTCATTTCTGTTAAACATTTTTTTTTTTTACATATGTTCACATGTAAATAAAAGAGAATTGTTCTGTTCATTGTTTATTTCTTTTATGCAGCTTGTAATTTTACATGAAAAATTATACGTATATAATATTTTTTCATCATGTAAATTAAATGTTTTTACATTAAATACATCGTTCTAATGCTACATTACATAAAGTACCTTTTACAACTGTATACAACAGAACTTAGATTTAACATCAGAAAAATAGCATAACATTTTAAATCATCAGTATATAAAACAGAACAAAGCATATTTGTGTACACTTTCATTCGGCTGAGCAGGGAGACGCTGGTCAGAAATATTTAAACATACAAAACAGATCTATGGTCCATTCAATTTTTGTCTTGGTCATCATAGCTTTAAAATGTTTGTCTGTTACAAGTATGCTCAGCAGGTATATTTCAAGATGTCAGTGCAAGTTTATTTTAGTTAAAACAACTGACACAGTTAACATTTCATATAACATAAAAACAAACAAGGTTAACTAGTTGCTAACGATATAAAACTAACATTACATAGTTTAACCATACATATTTTGAAAGTGAAAGTGAAGTGACATGTGGCCAAGTATGGTGACCCATACTCGGAATTTGGTCCAGTGTCCCGTCATCGTCGGCAGTGAAGCATGTCAAAACTCAATAGAAAGTCATAAAACTTTAAAATGCACACATAAACGTCAACTGTCTCTGTCTGTCAAACAGCTGCTAGCCATGTAAGGACGCTCGGCTCATTGTTGCCAGGTCTGGGATTGGGATACTTTTACACTTGTGCTGTGATTACACTACTTTAGGATGGTTTTGTTGCACAGACTTGGCAACCCTCCACTCCAAAACCCCACCCCTTTCATGCACTTCGAAGTGCGCGGCCCCTGAATTGGGACACAGCTTGTGTGTGCGGGGAGGAAGAGAGACCGATTTCAACAATCACCAATCAGCGACAGCTCCGAGTCCGAAGTGCTAAGATTAAACAACCAATATTAACTTACGGTGCGTTCCAAACGGGATATATCGCCCTCCAAAGGGCACTTCGGAGTGAAAATAATCATGGCCGCCATACTGAAGGGTCGTTCCAAACCGAAGTGCTCAAAACTGGCCACTTCAAAGGGCCCTTCGGAATTAAGGATTTCGAAGGGAACAACTGATGGACACTTCGGGCCTCCATGATCCTTTGCACAGGGAAGTTTGACGTCACAGAATGGGTACAGGAGGCTCGGAGTTCGATTTTAACTATAAATGTATGATATTTTTCTGTACTACTGAAATATTTATTCGAGTTAGATTTGGTACATTATTATGGTCAAAACGACATTGTACTTCAACAAAAATACATTACAGCTCCCTTTGTCAGTCCATTCAAATGTTTAAAATACATAAATATAATATAGCCTACATGCGATAAACCTAAAATAAATAAATAAATAAACTAACGTTAAATAAAGGGCGCAGCTTGCACAATCTCCTCTTTGATTGTCTCGTTAAGATGACGCTGAAGTGCGTTCCAAAAGAAGAGTTTTTTTGATCCCTACACCCTTCATCCCTTCGAAGCTCTCACTCCAGAGGGTAAACCCTTTGAAGGGATTAGGGCATAGGGATGAGCCCTTCCGAATGGAACGCAGGGTTAATCTCGATGATCAGTTCTAGCGACGCCGGCAACAGGTGTGTTCTCCTCTCATCTTCCGTCTACCGAACAAACTTTCGCTTTCAATTCTGTTACGAACATGTAATGGCGTCTAGCTCAGGTAAGAATCAAATCAGACCAAATAAATAACAAGCTAAAATACCATATTTACCGAAATCCTAATGGCATGTATTATTTTATTTTATTTATTAAATAATAGCCTACAGTAAATTAATAAATGCTTGAACATATATCGGTAGGCCAAGTAGGGAAATGCGCTTTTCTTTCATTGTAATCCAGTGCGCAGAATATTCGAATATGTTTTCTTTTTAGCAAGGCAGAATGCCAAGGCAGATGGTAAATGTGATAGCTATTAATTAATTTAGGATAGCCTAATAATAAGGCAAAGTTTGTAACCATGTGATATCACAAGGTAGCACAATTTTCAGTAACATCTAAATTTACCACTTCCTCAAATGTGTACTATTTTATTTTATTCACTTTTGGCATTTCTCAACACTCATATAGGGCTACTGCGCTATTTTGCTCATATTGTAAAAAAAAAGAAGAAAAAAGAAAAGAAGCAGCAGATTAATTTTTAAAAGTTTTTGAATATGTTTGTCAGAATAAAAAAAAAAAATTATGAAGATCTACCCATGTGCTGCAAAAAAAGCATTTTGAACAGGAATAAAAGTGAGAAATAAATAAAAAAGAGCATATTTAACGACATGTGACTAATCTTCAGAGACATTGCCTTTAAAATATAGATATAGTCATATACTGTATAGCCATTCCAGACAGTAGCCTAAATAAATCTGATTAAAAAAAGAGGGAAGATAAGATTATGTTGATATATCGTTTTTTTTGTTTTGTTTTTTTTCAATTCTCAATATTGTATTCAATTTAACTTTCTTTTATCTGCGGGGAACAGAAGTCAGCAAAGATCTCCCCCACAAGGAAGCCAATAACATGACTGGTCGTAAACAAAACAAGCAGACAAAGAAACGATTGTGCAGATGCAAATAGTATTGAAAAAAATTAAATGCAGGCAATACACTTTTGTGTATTATCAAAGAATATACTGAGGTGGAATAATAAATGTTGGTAAATTGTTATTTTGTGTGAATTATTTCTTTAATAAATAAAGATAACACAATTTGGTAAAGGTTTTAAATTCCATGTTATTTCATTTGCAGTTCAAAGAGGATGTGGAAGTCTATCTCTTGATCAAACTAATAGTCAACAAATATGATAAATCATAATATTCAGTACTGCAAATATCAAAATCCTTGAGAAACTGTGTGTCTATAAGGGAGGTTTATACACTACGGGTTAAAAGTTTTTGAACTAAGGTTTTTTTAATGTTTTTAAAAGAAGTCTCTTCTGCTCACCAAGGCTTCATTTATTTTATCCAAAATACAGTAAAATCAGTAATATTGTGAAATATGTTTACAATTTAAAATATCTGTTTTCTATGTAAATATTAAAATGTAATTTATTCCTGTGATCAAAGCTGAATTTTCAGCATCAATAATCCAGTATCACATGATCCTTCAGAAATCCTTTAGATTGTGTTAACATCTCCACTCATCTCAATGGCAGTTGTTGATCTGGTCCAGTACCTTCAATCTGAAATCTGACATCTCTGTTCATGGATCACGGGTCGAGTTTTACTGTTATTTGTTTTCTGTGTTCCAGTGAGTGATTTGAGGATTGTTCTGCTGGGGAAGAATATAACAGAAAACAACAGAGTGGGAAACTTCATCTTAGGAAGATCAGCGTTTGAGAGGGAAGCACCTGCTGATGTAGAGCTGCACATTGAGACACACAGAGGAAAACTGAAGGACAGAGACGTCACAGTCATCAACGCTCCTCACCTGCTGAAGCCAAATCTGTCAATCACTCAGATCACACAGGGAGTGAAAGAGTGTGTGAATCTGTCTGCTCCTGGACCTCATGTGATCATACTTGTACTGCTGCAGAACGACTTCAGTGACAATAACAGACATAGAGTGCAATATGTGCTGAATGAATTCAGTAAGGAGGCTCTTAAACACACTATAGTGTTGACTGATGAGAGAGAGATAGACAATAATGCTATACATCAGTTAATAAAGGAATGTGGAGATGAACATCTTCAGTTTAATGAAAGAAATTCAGGATTGCATTCTGAGATACTTGTAAGAGTGGAGAAGATACTCAGAAAAAAACAGGTCCAGTTTCTTACCTGTGACTTGTATGAGGAAGCAGGAGAAGAAACATCAGAAGATGGAGAGAAGAGGAGATCTGGAGGTTCAGTCACAGCAAAAGAAGAGGGAGATATTGATCATGAAGATGATGGAAGAATCAAAAAGAGAAACAAAGAGAAAATGGAGGTTGCTGTTCAAAGGAAAACCTTGTGTAAGTTTTGTTGGCAAGAAAGTTAGTTTAACCCACACATACAGTAAAAGTTTTATTTATGTATTTATTTTTTTATTTTTTTGACTGCATTTCCATTTGTGGAGATTTGGTAAAAAATTAACTGGAAAAAAAAAACTTTAATAAACATTATTACTGTAACAATGTTAAAGGCTCAGGCAAGAAGGAAATGGGAACCAGCGAATGATCAAAGTAAAGTTTCATTATAAAATAAACAACAAAATGAAAGTAAAGCGGCAGCCCCTCATGGACGACTGCTGCATATAAAAAATAGATTCACCTTTTTTTTCGTTGAGTTTAAAATCGATTTTTTTTTATTATCCCAGAATCAATATTAATTCAAATAAAATTTCTTTATTTTAGTCATTGCTTATAGACGAGGTGGACAGAAGTTACCCACTTTTGTTTAAAATTTGTCGTTATCTATGAGTGTCAAGTTCAAGCAGACGAGAGAAAGTGATGTGAAACTACCTAGCGCTTCAAAGAAAGAGAAACACATCACAAAGTCAGTTGCAGTGTTTCCCATACAATGATTTATTTGTGGCGGCTGCCACAATATCAACATTGACCAACATCTTCAAATAGAACTGTCCCCCTGGTGGCATGTGTGGGAGAAGCGCTGCATCACTGCATGAATATTAATACAGTAATGAATGCACTGAAAATCCTTCATGCTACTCATATATGCTTTGCGTCAGATATCGATGCTGAGAGAGATAAAGTAAGACAGAAGAGCTGCACGATTAATTTTTAAAAGACTATGATCTTGATCAAATATTTACATTGTTTTGCCATTAGGTGGAGACAAATGACTGTCATTGAATCATTTATTCAAGAGAATGTAGTAATGTATGATGCTTTTAAAATAAAACTCAGAAAGATGTGATGAATTGTTTTTACAGCCTAAGGCACACCTGTGCAAAAATCATGCCGTCTAATCAGCATCTTGATATGCCACACCTGTGAGGTGGATGGATTATCATGGCAAAGGAGAAGTGCTCACTAACTTTAAACAAATTTGTGAACAATATTTGAGAGAAATAGGCTTTTTGTGTACATAGAAAAAGTCTTAGATCTTTGAGTTGGGGGCGAAAACAAAAGTGTTGCATTTATAATTTTGTTCAATGTAAATACCGTGATTAAACAGTCAAATAGGAAAACAAATGTGCCATTATATGGAAAGATGCGCTGCTAGAAATCACTAATACGGAGCATTTGAAATTCGACACCTCTCAGCGCTGAGGACAGAGATGGAGCCGCTCTGTCTAGGTCATTAGCAGAGGTGGGTAGTAATGAAGTACATTTACTTCGTTACATTTACTTGAGTAGTTTTTTGGAAAATTTGTACTTTTTAGAGTAGATTTAAATGTGGGAACTTTTACTTTAACTTGAGTACATTTCTATTGAAAAATCTGTACTTTTACTTCACTACGTTTGGCGTCATTTCTCTCGTTACTTTATTTTAATGCAATACTGTACATGTTAAGAAATGCGTAGTTTATTCCAAGCGCGCTGTCTCTTTTTTCATGAACGATGCCCCATTCACAAATGAATCGCTCTTTTGAGTCGATTCTGTTCAAAGACTTGATCAAACAAGTCAGTAAAACTGTCTAAATTGGTTTGCAAATCAGTTTGAATGATTTGTTCAGTTCCTGCACGCACTGAATCGTCTGAAGCGGGTTTTCACAGGGAGCGTGAGTCTGCAGTCTGAACACTTTACCTCAGAGCGTCCGTTAACTGAATGAATTGAGAATATCACCTGAAAATCCAATAACATCAGCAATTTACATTCAAGCAGCTGATTTCTGTGAATTAATGTAAAACTAAATTTATATTGTAGCACATGTGAAGTCAGTATATACATTAACGACGATTTGAGACAAATAAGTGTAACGTAAATTTAATATAAATCTATGTACATGGCGCTCTGTGGCGCTGCGGGATTTTGAACAAGGTCCTGAAGCGTTGCTGGGCTTCGCCGGTGTGTGTAAACTCATAGAGAATAATGTGTTTGAATATTAAATACGCTTCTCGTCCGTGTGCGACCCCCTTTAGCCGCGGCTAGAGCGACGAGGCAACACAATAGTTGAGTTATGTTAACCAGCTTAAGTAGTGAGAGTTAGAGAAGCGTGTTAAGTCTTCAAATTGTTGCTAACATCTATTGCTATGTTTTCTCCAGGTCATTTTAAATGGACAGCTTTGTCGCTGATAAGCTAACTGAGTGGCGGATGTCTGAGCTGATAGAGAATTTTAGAGGTGAGCGTTTTACTCTAAAGGGATAGTTCACCCAAAAATGAAAATGTGATGTTTATCTGCTTACCCCCAGGGCATCCAAGATGTAGGTGACTTTGTTTCTTCAGGAGAACACAAATGATGATTTTATAATGCGAGTCAATGGTCACACAATTTATAAGAGTCAA
>RJVU01000976.1:740239-762796 GCA_003731715.1 Anabarilius grahami | reverse complement strand
ATATATATTTTTTAAAAGATAAAAAAAAATAAACAGCAAAGGCAGTTCAGAACATTTATTGAACAAAATTGGACTCTGTACATGGCTGACAGGTGAGCATAGTCAAAGGCCAGGTAAAAAGATTGGTAACCAGAATGAGTCCAGGAAAGATCAACAAATCCAGAGGAGGGATGCAAGCGCAGAAACCTTGAGGCATGAGTCCGAAACCTGTAGACATCCGGGACCAGAGAGGGTTGCACTGCAGGCACAGGTAAACTGGGCAGAGCTTGATATGACAGGACTAGACCGAGACTGACCAGAGTGACTAGTGAGCAGACAGGAGAAATCAGTCTTCTCAAAAGGTCCTGTGTGTGTGATCTAAAAATGGTAAAATTCTGATTATTTTTCATAAAAAGCTCTATTTATCTTACCTTAAAATTAATGAGCCATAACCTTGTCTTTCACTCTTGTCATCCATGTTTGGTGTGTTGCATAAATCAAAAAAAAAATTATGTTGTGTTAAAAAGAAAAAACAATGAACAGCCATGTTATTATTAACTGACATTTGTAAAGATGAATAATAAAAATGTATCAAATGCATTGCTCATTGTTTATGTTACCTTTACATAAACTAATGTTAACAAATGAGACTTTAAAGGGTTAGTTCACCCAAAAATGAAATTTCTGTCATTAATTACTCACCCTCATGTTGTCCCACACCCGTAAGACCTTCATTCATCTTCAAAACACAAATTAAGATATTTTTGATGAAATCCGAGGATATATGATCCACATATCCACACGAACGCAGCATTGTCATTGCACCTTTTGAGGTCCAGGAAGGGAGTTAAACAAATTGTTAAAATAGTCAACGTGACTACAGTGGTTCAACCTTAATGTTATGAAGCAATGAGAATACTTTTGTGTGCCAAAACAAAACAAAAATAAAAATTTTACTGCCGTTCGGACCTAAACACGGAACCGCTGAATGTAAACAATGTAGCAGAATGACGGGACAGACAAATTTGTAGAATAAAGTTATCTTAGTTTTGTTTTTGCACAAGTATTCTCGTTGCTTCATAACATTAAGGTTGAACCACTGTAGTCATGTTGACTATTTTAACCATGTGTTTAACTACCTTTCTGGACGTCAAAAGGTGCAAAGGCGTTGCTGCCTATGTGTAGATCAGATACCCTGGAATTTCATCAAAAATATCTTAATTTGTGTTCTGAAGATGATGTGTTCTTTCGGGTGTGGAACAACATGAGGGTGAGTAATAACTAGGCTTGGGTATCGAGTATCGAGTATCGATTGGAACCGGGACTAGCTTTTCGATTTTCCCGGAATCGTTCAAAAGTTTAAATTTCGATTCCTAGTTTCGATTCCTAGTTTCGATTCACAGTTCGCCGACTGGAAGAAGAAACCGCTGAACACCAACGAAGAAGCGTCCATCGGAAGTGTTGGCATAACCGAGCGAGTCGAACATGGATAGCGTGCGTCGGCGTTTCAAAGTGTGGCTTCACTTTTTTTAAACAGAACGAAATCTCGCCAAAATGCAACATTTGCGGCAAGATTGTTTCGTGCATAGGAGTGTGCACGTCGAACATGATAAAGCACCTCCGAGTTCATGACTTCGGTAAAGTTGGTTTTATATTCGCACATTCGGGCATCCGTATTCAATAGCTTTGTTAATCACACTACATTGGACATTCAGTGGACATTCACAAGTAAATATGCCATTAAAACAATACTTGCCTATTTTGATCGACTGTGAAAAATGTTGTAAGTTGACAATCGTTGGTTGTCAATATCATGTCGCTGCTTAAAATTCGCAAACATTAATTTATTGCACATTTATTGGAAAGTCTGAATTTATCAGAAGTCCGAATGTGCGAATATAAAACCAACTTTACCGAAGTGAGTTCATGGAGTAGAAATAAATGTGTGCACAGCAGGAGATACTATCTGTCCAGAACGCTCACGCATCCTGCCTGAGAAGGCAGATATGATCATTTTCCTAAACAAGAACTGTTTCTGATTTTATACTGTACCTGCTGCTAATCTGGACTGGGTTTTACAAGTTGTTTCTTATTGTTTATTTGCTATTCTGCACCAGGTTAGCCCATCAGTGGGAGCACGGTAACATGTTCAAGTACCTGCAGCATCATACACTCATGTGTAAATGTGTTTTCATGGTTTTCAAAAATAAAGCTCTCTTGAGGAAAGTGTACCCCTGTGAAAATATGTTCATAATTTATAATATTTATATTCAAGTTCATAGATTTGATATTTAAATTGTAGTTGAAAACAGCCCTGTGAGAAATTCATAGTAAAGTTCATAAAAAGTAAAAATTTCATAGAATTAAAATTGATGGAGAAGGTCAGACTATTTCCTTCCAGAAAGACCGTTGGTTAGCTAGCTCATTTAAAATATCCTAAACTTTTTTTGACCCTGCCTCTTAAAAGAATCGGAATCGAGAATCGTTAGGAACCGGAATCGAAACAAGGAATCGGAATCGGAATCGGAATCGTTCAAATTCAAACGATACCCAACCCTAGTAATAACCCTTTAAAGTGTTATCAAAAGAAAGATTACCTTAAAGAGAAATGACCTAAATGTTGCTGTGGCGTCACTGAATGTGTGTATAGTTGCACATAGTTGCAAGGTTTCAAGACCTTTTCTATGTCCATGATTGCTCGGTTGCTGAAAATAGTATGCAGAATCATATTGTTAATAAAACTACTATCTGCTGTTATAGACAAATGACAACAACATTATAGTTCACAGAAAAAAATAAATAAAATAAAAATCTTTTTAGATAAATTCTTACTTGTTATTGGTGAGGAGAGCAGGGCCTGTTGTATAGTGTTGATTTTGCCTAAAAAAGAGAGAGAGAGAGAGATTTTTGTATCTAACAACACTTACAGGAATTACAGCTGCACTGATCTGAGGTGAATCTCACAAATGAAAACATTCTGAAAGTATTACTTACTTTTTTATTGTTACTTAATCTTTAATTGTATTAAATTTGATAGATTTATTAATAGACCCATTTGATTGTTTACAAGAAAATACTTTAAATATTGTATGCTTACCTTCATTAGGTTTTATAGGAAATATGATGCATATATACAGGCGGGCAAGCAGATGAGCCTAGAACGCACAGTTTGTCATTAGGCATTGCATTTATGTTCTAGGCTCATCTGCTTGCCCAGTTAGTGTGTGGCGTTCATTCTCATCTGCTCGCCTGTATAGTATGCATCATAAATAAGCTGTATAAATAATTAGATTTTTTAATCCCACTGTTTTATTACTTTAAGGTACTTGAAGTGAATTGAAATACTGCTGCAGGTGCTGTATATGGATCACAAGTGCCCACAACGTGCATTTTACACTCATATTTAGTTTACCTTTTTTTGAGACGCAATGTATGTTGTTTGAAACAGGTGGAAAATTGACAGGCCTGTCCTGCAGTTCTATGAGTGTTTTGCCCTCCAGGTCTCTGCTCCAGTCACCTGACTGAAAGCTATGAGTAAGAACATAGCCTGTTGAGTAAAGAAATAAAAGAAAATCAATATAAATAATTGTTTTATTTCAACACTAGCAAAGATTTACATGCATAACATACACTACCATTCAGAAATTTGGGTCTGTAAGATTTTTTTTTTATGTTTTTAAAAGAATTCACTTAATATAAACAGTAATATTTAAATTATTATAATTTAAAATCTAGTATTACAATTTGTAATTTATTCCTGTGATCAAAGCTGAATTTACTCCAGTCTTCAGTGTCACATGATCCTTCAGAAATCATTCAAATATGCTGATCTGCTGCTCAAGAAAGATTTATGATTATTATCAATGTTGAAAACAGTTGTGCTGCTTCATATTTACGTGGATTGCATATCTTAACTGTCATATTTGATCAATTTGATGTGTCCTTCCTTGGATTAGTGTATTTATTAATGTACATTACGTATAAATTCATGCATTCATTCAATAAAAAATAATGCCCAAGCTTTTGATCGGTAATGTGACATGCTACACTAAAGAACAGCTTCTGTAGTAATAAACAAGGTAAACAATACCGTGTTTCTCGATGGATAGCACTTAAGTTGGTTCCTGTGTGAGAGGTTACAAACGTTGATGTTAGTTTCCCAAAAAAGGACTACCGTTAACAGTGGATTCGCTGTCATGGTCTGTTCCTGTCTGTTCATAATTTGTTAAAATTTCAACCATCACTCAAGTAATTTTTTCTTCACTATGGCTCATAAATTTTGGCGTTATGTTGAAATATTTGTCATTTACCTGACCAGAAGACGTTTTAACGTTCTGAACTGCATACTTAAAAGAAATAGCTAGAATTACACTGGTAAATTTTACATTAGATCGCAAACACTCCGGAATTATTATTACTATTCTGTTCTATTTCGTTCAGTTTGTAGACAACAAATAAATGTAACATTTAGGCCGTGTTTAAATATTTGCATCTCTTATTTATAGAGATAAAATAAAAGCAATACTCACGTATCCTGGCTCGATGAAGAGACCGTTCAACGGTCGTTTGTAATTTAAAATGCGCCGAGGAATCGGAGCAGTGACGAGTACACGTCCTCCAGTGGTAGTCCAGACAACCCAAGCGCGACCTTGAGCAATGGAACTGAGCGGTGGTCAGATGTCAACATTGTGACAACGCTGTAACAACCTTCACAATGCAACGTAGTTATAGCAACCTTTTGGCCACGTTGTTAAAACGTTGTTAGAAGGTTGGCTACGTTGTGCCAACGTTCTGTGTTTGTTGGGATAGCATGCGTACGCATAAAGCTTGCCATAAAGAACCGGCAAAAGTAATGATTATGAATGTGACAAAAACAGCAAGGAGACATTTTAATAGTTTATTAATGAAGAAATGTTTTCTGAATCAGTGTCGGCTGCAAAGATGAAGTTGACATTGCTGACTCTCATCATCTCCGCATATATAGGCAACTGGACGCGCCTATAAAAGAATGCACATTTCACCAGTGTTGGGTAAGTTACTCAAAAAAAGTAATCCACTACAAATTACTACATCAAAATTGTAATTTGATTACATTACTGATTACTGCATGTAAAAAGTAATCAGATTACTAATTACTTTACATTCAAGTTACTTTGAAACCTGCAAAAATACACCACAAACTGAAACTCATAGTTATTTCTGTAATTTAATATTGACTGAAAAATATTACAGAAGTATGAAAACAGCAACTTGACTTTAAAATATTTGTTAATCATCTATAGGTAGCTTATTCTTTCAAATGCAATCAACAGTCGCCTGAGGGCGCTCAACGACCACATCATCTGTGAGCGTGAGATTCTAACAAACTAAAACTAACTTATAAATATATGAAATATAAACTAATAAATATATGAAATATTGTACACTTGTTAATGTTTATGTTTATTTTTGTTTGCAGTTTTTTTTTTAATAGTATTTAATGATTATGAACACATATTAAGCATGACAAACCATACAATGATAAACTACAAAGCTGGCAGGTATGGTATGTATGATTACAAAATAAAGTCATTAAGATTGTTATTAGTATTATTTTATAAAATAACATGTAGGATAAAAGTAGGCCTAGTTTTATCATGAGTTGTCCCGTTTCTGTGATAGCTCCAGCTGTCCGACGCACAGTTATAGGCTACATCAGCGTCCGAATTCACTCACTTCATTTCGTTCACTCTTTGCAGATATAATGCACTCAAATGACATTGACAGTGAATGAGTGAGCGGTTTCGGACACAGCTTAAACATTCCTTGCTGTGTGTAGCATGTGTGTGTGTGGTAGCGTGTTTATGTTTATATGTAACTGCATTAAAGACAGGAAAAATTGCTGAAAACATTTATAATTACATTTGAAAACAGTATTGTTCAAAAGTTACCTTCCCTCCCGATCCTGAACAAATCGCCTAAACATAAAATCTAGCTTGTTTAGGCGAGGTTGGACCGCTCTTGTCTTGGGAGCGGGTTTCCTCCTCCACGCATACTCCGGTGATTCATAATGACGCATCCGTGCCAAACGTGATTTCTCTAGAAATGCACTTTACCTAATATTTTTTTTTCTTGTAACGCAAGTAACGTAATTTTATTGACATCAGTAACTGTAATCAAACTACATAAATTTAAAATGTAATGCGTTACATTACGTTACCAGGAAAAGTAATTAGACTACAGTAACGCGTTTCTTTGTAACGCGTTATACCCAACTCTGCATTTCACTCTCATTAAATAATCAGAGTAGCCTATTTCTTTTCGTTTTTAATTATTTCATTTTAAAGTAGATATTTCAAGCTTTCTAAAGATATTTTTTCTCATGTCTGTTTCGGTTCATTTGGCCTGGAAGACGCGCTTCAGTTCACGCACCAGTGATCGCGCCTGCGCTCATGTCATGATTATTTTGTCTGCTATATTTGCTCCTTATTTATTAAATACTGGCAATTGGTTGATGAAACATTGAAAGATATAAGTTTTATAAATTAAGATATATTTTTTACAAAACGAAATTCACTTTAAAGAGAGGCTTTCTACAAAACAATACTTAATGAAGTGGTCAAAATCATGTCTGACCCACTCCATGTCTCCCGATATATTGCTCATATTATGATCTTACTCATGCTGTTCACTTTTCATAATCAAATAGCCTAGATGAATTTAAGACATAACATAGGACTATTTAAACATAAATATGAAACTACGTTTTCTTTAATGGCTAACAACAAAGTAACAGATACATTTCATGTCATGAGCAAGAGCGGATCATGAGTCACGAGTCGGATCAAGAATAGTTTATTTTTAGACTTATATTTAATATTAGGGGCATCCAAGTTATTTTACATATTTTTTTTCTTTAAGTAACGCAATAGTTACTTTCCCTGGTAATAGTTACTTTTATAATGATGTTACTCCGTTAGTAACTCAGTTACTATTTGTTAGAAGTAACTAGTAACTATAACTAATTACTTTTTTTAAAGTAATGTGCCCAACACTGTTAGTAGCTGTGTAAATAATATAGCAACAAATAGGTCCTCTGTCATCCAATCTGAATACATAGCCTATGTTAAGAATCTGGGTTTTATCTTTGACACAGAATTCAATTTATTTGACAGACAAACCAATTCAGGTGAAGAATAGTAGAATAATTGTGAAATAAGTCAAATCTGTCTTATCTTTCAGTGATCTGGAGAAAGTAATTTATGTTTTTATTTATTCACATTATGATTACTGCAATGCATTGTACCTGGGATTAAGTCAGTCAAAATGCGGCACCAAGGTTGCTGACAAACACAAAAGAGGGATCATATATCCCCTATTCTGACCTCTTTACATTGTCTAGTTCATATAATAAAGTACAAGGTACTTTTTTATAATTTTAAAGCTCTACATGGACTGGCACCAAAATATGTTTCTGAGCTTATAAATTTTAGTTGCTCAGAGATCGTTGAGATCCCAAAATCAGCTGCTCTTTGAAATTCCTTGTTCACGTTTAAAAAGTAAAAGAGATCACGCTTTCTCAGTTGCTGCTCCAAAGTTGTGGAATGGTCTACCTCTGTAAACCCATCCTAAGACATTTGTTTGATGAGGCCTTTGCTTTGTAAGGACCATTAGGTTTAGATTAGAAGTTTATATTATCATCTTTCTTTTGTTTATATGGTATTATCTCTTTCCCCCCATCTTATTGTGTTTCATATTGTATAATTTTTCCCCCTTGTATTTTGTGTTTTATCTAATCCCTTTGAAATTGTACAGCACTTTGGTACACTCTGTGTTTAAGGTGCTTTATAAATACATTTTGATTTGATTACTGCCCTGTACACTGGGGACCAGGACCAACTCAAGCTTATTCCATTCCACCCCTGATGTAATACCAAATTTAACATTATAAGCAACAGTGCATTTAACTTTTTACCATTCGTCTTAAAAGTAATACTACTACTACTACTACTAATAATAATATTAACATAATTGCTTAAAGTATTGCAATAGTATTGTATCGATTCAGTATCTTGAATTGTATCAAATCGTGACAACAAGTGTATCATTACAACCCTAGTATACTTTTACAAGGCACCTTTAAAGAAACAGATTTTTACAAAATCTGATCACAATGTTCACAGGAGTCATGTTTGAGCAACCCGGTATCACGGCAAGATGTGAAATACTCACGTTGGTCCACTTTGGAAAACGTGTAGCTGTCACGGTTTTAATATTGTAATATGGTTTAGATGGTTGTAAATGGGCTTTTTGTCTCCCTATTAAAAGATCAGCTGGAAGAGTCCTAGTGAATTTCAGGCTTGTTTATAATTAAAATTTAAAGAATTAAACCTTTTCTGGATATTACTATACAGGTCCTTCTCAAAAAATTTGCATATTGTGATAAAGTTCATTATTTTCCATAATGTAATGATAAAAATTAAACTTTCATATATTTTAGATTCATTGCACACCAACTGAAATATTTCAGGTCTTTTATTGTTTTAATACTGATGATTTTGGCATACAGCTCATGAAAACCCAAAATTCCTATCTCAAAAAATTAGCATATTTCATCCGACCAATAAAAGAAAAGTGTTTTTAATACAAAAAAAGTCAACCTTCAAATAATTATGTTCAGTTATGCACTCAATACTTGGTCGGGAATCCTTTTGCAGAAATGACTGCTTCAATGCGGCGTGGCATGGAGGCAATCAGCCTGTGGCACTGCTGAGGTGTTATGGAGGCCCAGGATGCTTCGATAGCGGCCTTAAGCTCATCCAGAGTGTTGGGTCTTGCGTCTCTCAACTTTCTCTTCACAATATCCCACAGATTCTCTATGGGGTTCAGGTCAGGAGAGTTGGCAGGCCAATTGAGCACAGTAATACCATGGTCAGTAAACCATTTACCAGTGGTTTTGGCACTGTGAGCAGGTGCCAGGTCGTGCTGAAAAACGAAATCTTCATCTCCATAAAGCTTTTCAGCAGATGGAAGCATGAAGTGCTCCAAAATCTCCTGATAGCTAGCTGCATTGACCCTGCCCTTGATAAAACACAGTGGACCAACACCAGCAGCTGACATGGCACCCCAGACCATCACTGACTGTGGGAACTTGACACTGGACTTCAGGCATTTTGGCATTTCCTTCTCCCCAGTCTTCCTCCAGACTCTGGCACCTTGATTTCCGAATGACTTTGGACCACTGAGCAACAGTCCAGTGCTGCTTCTCTGTAGCCCAGGTCAGGCGCTTCTGCCGCTGTTTCTGGTTCAAAAGTGGCTTGACCTGGGGAATGCGGCACCTGTAGCCCATTTCCTGCACACGCCTGTGCACGGTGGCTCTGGATGTTTCTACTCCAGACTCAGTCCACTGCTTCCGCAGGTCCCCCAAGGTCTGGAATCGGTCCTTCTCCACAATCTTCCTCAGGGTCCGGTCACCTCTTCTCGTTGTGCAGCGTTTTTTGCCACACTTTTTCCTTCCCACAGACTTCCCACTGAGGTGCCTTGATACAGCACTCTGGGAACAGCCTATTCGTTCAGAAATTTCTTTCTGTGTCTTACCCTCTCGCTTGAGGGTGTCAATGATGGCCTTCTGGACAGCAGTCAGGTCGGCAGTCTTACCCATGATTGCGGTTTTGAGTAATGAACCAGGCTGGGAGTTTTTAAAAGCCTCAGGAATCTTTTGCAGGTGTTTAGAGTTAATTAGTTGATTCAGATGATTAGGTTAATAGCTCGTTTAGAGAACCTTTTCATGATATGCTAATTTTTTGAGATAGGAATTTTGGGTTTTCATGAGCTGTATGCCAAAATCATCAGTATTAAAACAATAAAAGACCTGAAATATTTCAGTTGGTGTGCAATGAATCTAAAATATATGAAAGTTTAATTTTATCATTACATTATGGAAAATAATGAACTTTTATCACAATATGCAAATTTTTTGAGAAGGACCTGTATATATTTACACAAACTGTAACTGGCATTTCATTTAATGTAAATGTGGGACTTCTCTCTGGGCCGCCCGTCATAGGAAAGACTAAGAACATTTAAAGGGGTGGTTGATTATGATTACACTTTTTTTTTACTTTAGTGTGTTATGTTACTGTTTGAGCATAAACAACATCTGCAAAGTTACGAAGCTCAAAGTTCAATGCAAAGGGAGATATTTTCTTTTGCAGAATTCTCTGTTTAAGGACTATGAAAAAACAAACTTCTTCCCAGGTTAGTGACATCACAAACCCTAAAAATTACACTGATAAAAATGAATCATTAAGGCTGTAAGTGTAACAAATAAAATTTTTTACAAATATATTTGTTAACAGACTTTATTGTAAAAATATCCTCCTGGCAAGTTAATTTCACTAAAATAATGTTTTATTAGTGCAGACTATTAAAATAATAAGTCGACTCAAATGCTTCTGTCTACAGTGACAAACCTTATAATCACATGCTTTGTAAATGTGTATAGTAAACTTGATTCCCATTAATATGTAGATTTCTCATGATGTAGCAACACTAATGAGCTCGAGTTTTAAAGTGATTTAACAGAAAAGTACACAATTTGGAAATTAATATTTGAGGGCTAAAAATCAAGGTTTCTTAACGTCATTCCAAACCTGTTTAACTGGGTGATCTTTAGAAAACCCTCCTTTCCAACTCAATCTTTCGATATTTATATTTAATTTGCAACAGATTCTACAAACAGAAGCTCTTTAAGGAGAAGATGGGTGGCTCTTAAAAGAGCCTTTGGGTCGCTGAGAGTCTCGGTTGAGTCTCTACTTGGAGCTGGTGTACTTGGTGACGGCCTTGGTGCCCTCGGACACGGCGTGTTTGGCCAGCTCTCCGGGCAGCAGCAGACGCACGGCGGTCTGGATCTCTCTAGAAGTGATGGTGGAGCGCTTGTTGTAGTGAGCGAGACGAGACGACTCACCGGCGATGCGCTCGAAGATGTCGTTGACGAAAGAGTTCATGATGCCCATCGCCTTGGAGGAGATGCCGGTGTCAGGATGAACCTGCTTCAGGACTTTGTAGACGTAGATAGCGTAACTCTCCTTCCTGGACTTTCTGCGCTTCTTTCCTCCCTTACCGGCGGTCTTCGTGACGGTCTTCTTGGAGCCTTTCTTAGGCGCGGACTTTGCTGGTTCAGGCATGATGCTGCTTGATTACAAAACTAACGAAGTAATGTGAACTTACGCGCGACACAGAGACTTTTATTCACCACCATATGCTAATTTTCAAAGAGATATGGGACCTATCTGATTGTCTCTTTTAATAGGCCAAACCCATAAACTCGTATTTCATTGGACAACTCAAAGCCTCACGAGCAGAATAAGAGCCAATCACATGCGCCGCCGCCAACCGCTCAATGTTTGAACTACACCCTGACTGTTTCCTTTGTTTCTTTTCCCACTCTTTTTATTATTATTAGTTTAAGAAAATAAAAGGTTCTAGACAAATATTGTGAACCATCGTGTAAGTTTGAAACCCATTGAGGGAGTGTTGGAGGAAAGACACCATTAACGGTCAGACACCCTTTAAAAGCAGTTTTTCATATGGACTTCATGGATTCATAAAATGATTTAACAATTTCAACAACAGGAATAGTAAATAAAAGCTCATTTGTACAAAACAAATACCAGTTTCATTAATGTTTTCTGCATTTTCAATTCTGCTAACTTTGGTCCCATTCTGATCAAATGTTTATAATTTTGCAAAACCTTACTTAAAATCCGTAAAGCGCTAAACATTGTTTAATAAGAAAGTCTTCGTGTGCCATTTATATTTTGGGTATAATCTATCGATTATGTATGAAAAGGTATTGATGGTCCCCATATAATACTATAAGTCAATTATAAACTAGTGACTTATTGTCAATCCTGAAAACAAGGCGTTTTATTAAGGAATTTTCATTTAACTCTTTATGTGAGAGAGTGGGTGGCTCTTAAAAGAGCCGTTGGGTTGGTGTAGTTGTTCTGATTTCATAAGTTTATCCTCCGAAGCCGTACAGAGTGCGTCCCTGTCGCTTCAGCGCGTACACAACATCCATGGCGGTCACGGTCTTTCTCTTGGCGTGCTCGGTGTAGGTGACGGCATCGCGGATGACGTTCTCCAGAAACACCTTCAACACTCCGCGGGTCTCCTCGTAGATCAGACCGGAGATGCGCTTGACACCGCCGCGGCGAGCGAGACGACGGATGGCGGGTTTGGTGATTCCCTGGATGTTATCGCGCAGAACTTTACGGTGACGCTTGGCGCCTCCTTTTCCAAGTCCTTTACCGCCTTTGCCTCTTCCAGACATGTTCAACACTACTCTATCAAGCGATGATGAAGAATGAAAGACGAGTGTTACTAGAAGGACTTTTACATTTGCTTACAGGACCTGACAGAAACCAACGTCGCGTCACAAGGCACACACTCCTCCCCTCAGTTCGAGAACAAAATACTGTGATTTAACCCTAACATTGATCTAACAGGCCTGTCCTTTGTTTAATATGAAGAAATAAGTTTTATAAGATTTATTTGACAAAGATAATATCATAACATTGTCATATCATGTACAGAGATACTGAATGACAATGAAATGTGACAGTTTAGATAAATTTGCAGAATATAAATGATTTCAGGCCTCTGGGATTTAAACTGTAGGTCTCACCTTATGATGTTTTATTAACAAGGTTCGGGAGGAACAGGTGCAGATCATTAACCTAACAAGCTCAGGAGCATTCAGTTAATCAATGCAACCACGACAAGACAATATATCCATTCTCTGAACCAAATGCTCAATGGCCTACACCAATTTATCGAAGAAATCAGTCTTTCTTTAAAACCTTAAACAAGTTTGCAAATCTTATGCACTCTTTTTTTGCAAAACTCTAAACACATTCTCACTCACTAAAACACACATCGCACTGTGATGCACTTGTGTTGGAAAACAGTAAACACAAGTGTCAAAATGAAACACAACTATAGTTGTCATTGTTTACAAGCAACGGCTCAAAATTGTTCACACTTGTTTATGATGTGATCAAACCAGCTGTGGGAAATATAAGGCAGCTCAGAGTGCACATGTGCATTGAATGATGATACGGGCAATGCATGGAAACAATGAGGGAGAGGAGGAAGAGGATGAAGGACGAGGAAGAGGATGGTGAGGAGAGTGTTGTCAAGGCTGGATCGGCACAATCATCATTGCCTGTGATGTGGACAAAGTCCTGGACCCAACACAAAGACGTGATGTTGAGGCAGAATTAATCGCTCATTGAGATTTTGCAGTTGCACAACTTTTTGAGTGTACTTGTAACATACTTTTCATTTAGAGATTTCTGTGACCTTTTGACCTGGGCTTACTGTATTGTTACTGTATGCAAGTGCTGAATGTACAGACATTAAATACTATGTGAAGTTTATAAATGTAATTTAGGGAGGAAGGATTGAATCTTCCAATCAACAGGCAGAGTATATCCGCAGCTGCTTACCTCTCTTCAGTCTCAGCTGTTCCAGCATTCCTCCACCTCCCAAACTCCACCCTCATCTCAGGTACCTTGCCCTATGTATTCACTATATCAGAGCTCGAGTTGAAGCTGCTTCATCGAGCCCCTCATCAGTGGACAATAAGCCAAATAACCTAACCTAATACACCTTAAAGATTACATGGGCAAACAAACACTGAAAAAAACACAAAAAAACATGTTTATTACACATTTTTGGAGACACAAGTGAATAGGGAAATAAATTGTAGATCAATATTCTTATGAAATTATTAGACATGAAAACCTTGCCAATTATTACTCCAGTTATTTCACTTATTTCATTACATATTGCCCCCAAAACACAATATTCAAATTACATAAAGCGAGTAGATACATTGTATATAATGAAAAACATGTTTATGGCCACTTTACACACTTATTGCATAAAGCAAAATGGCATAACAATGATTTGTTATCTTTAATACAAAGAATAAAAAAATAAAAAAATCCCATTGTTTTTGCATGTCAAATGTTTTTTTGGTTTTTTTAAAAGAGTCCTGGTGTCCACTACAGAGGACATATAACATGGGGGAAAAAAAAAATAAAAAAAAATACCACTTTTCATAAAAGTTATTTCCCATTTTTTTTCTTATGCTCTAAACAATGTAAAGACCAAAGAAGAAACCCTTTATAATTTATAGTATAGCATATTTTATGGGCTTTTTTTTTTTTCAATATTCAATAATAAAAATGGTATTTTACGATGTGGAGAAAGACCCAGCTAGTGTTAAATACAACTTTCGACTCCTATAAAGCGTTAAACTGGAAATTCCCTCGTTCAGTGTAATTTGGGTGGCTCTTAAAAGAGCCTTTGGGGTTTGATGAGGCTGATGCGGGTTTAGGCGCGCTCTCCGCGGATACGGCGGGCCAGCTGAATGTCTTTGGGCATGATGGTGACCCTCTTGGCGTGGATGGCGCACAGATTGGTGTCCTCAAACAGACCAACCAAATAAGCCTCGCTGGCCTCCTGCAGGGCCATGACAGCGGAGCTCTGGAAGCGCAGATCCGTCTTGAAGTCCTGAGCGATTTCTCGGACCAGCCGCTGGAAGGGCAGTTTGCGGATCAGCAGCTCGGTGGACTTCTGATAACGGCGGATCTCTCGGAGAGCCACGGTCCCGGGCCTGTAACGATGGGGCTTCTTGACGCCGCCGGTGGCCGGAGCGCTCTTACGGGCGGCTTTGGTAGCGAGCTGCTTCCTCGGAGCTTTGCCACCGGTGGATTTACGAGCGGTCTGCTTGGTTCTTGCCATTGCTGCAGTCGATTTCTCCTTCTGTCCTGCTTACGCTGGAAATGCGCATTTATGTTACACGCCTGCTTTTAAGGCATTGCGCGGCCATGAGCTCACAGTGTCGGGAGGGTGGGGAGGCTTGTGATTGGCTGATCTGTGACGTGTGCTTATGACTGCTAGCCAATGACTGCGCGCTCCATCTTTTCAAACAAGCAGAGGGTTTCCCGCTCAATGTGCTTTGTTCGGTTTACTATTTTGTTCCACAATCAATCAACCAATATTCACCTTATTCCTAATGGTTGTACATATTTCGGATTTGAAAAAAATCACGTCATCTGTATAAAAGCAATACAAAACAAAACACACGAGCCCAAAAAACGATCTCTGTCAAACAAGTTACAGGACTATCATGCGTTCAAAACACTTTGTTCCTGTTACTACTTAATTTGTAAATGCCCATACAGAGCAATTTTATAATTAATGGGTTATAATGGGTCATTTCCTGATATGTAACAGCATATCTACTTTTTTATTTTACGCCAACCCACTGACTGGGTTTATGGTGTTATTAAATTGTTAAAGAAAAGCACTCTATCCGATAAAATGGGTGGCTCTTAAAAGAGCCTTTGGGTTTCAATGAAATGGACTAAGTCCGTTTATTTGGATTTGGCGGGTTTCTCGGTCTTCTTGGGCAGCAGCACAGCCTGGATGTTGGGCAGCACGCCGCCCTGAGCGATGGTCACTCTGCCCAGAAGTTTGTTCAACTCTTCGTCGTTGCGCACCGCCAGCTGCAGATGACGGGGGATGATGCGGGTCTTCTTGTTGTCCCGAGCGGCATTTCCAGCCAACTCCAGGATCTCAGCGGTAAGATACTCGAGCACAGCCGCCATATAAACAGGAGCACCAGCACCGACGCGCTCGGCGTAGTTGCCTTTGCGGAGAAGCCTGTGAACACGGCCTACGGGGAACTGCAGTCCTGCCCTGGATGAGCGAGTTTTAGCCTTGGCTCTTGCTTTGCCTCCGGTTTTACCTCTTCCACTCATAATTACTTTTACTTACAACCGTTTCAATAGACGACGCTGAAAAAATGGAAAAACTGGATCGAGGAACTGCCTTTAAGCGAACGTTCTCGTCGCCCATTGGTGACAGTCTATTAAGATTTCAAGCCAATCACTGAACTTCCCTCCAACACACACAAATCCAAACCCCACCCCCTTTTGGTGATCGGGTTATGAAAGAAAAAAGAAAGAAAGAAAGAAAGAAAGAAAGAAAGAAAGAAAGAAAGAAAGAAAGAAAGAAAGAAAACATTAACAACAAGGACAACAACACAACGATATATCTAAAAATGGAAATTAAACAATTAAAACAATGACATTCCCATGTGTACATATATACAATATATCCATACATGTCCACACCTACTCATATTCTTGTCTCAACATTTAAAAGTTTGTTAAGTTTGCACACATTTTTAGTTACCCAATGTTGTCTAAAACGTCTCCTTGATGGTAACAACTGAAATTGATAGTGTAATGGATGAGAAGTATACTCATATAACAACCAATGCTCCATTAACTGAGTACACTCTAAAAAAAAAAGTGCTATATAGCACTAAAAGTGGTTCTTTACTCATAATCATCACCTTTGATAAATGGTGCTTTGTAGAACCCATAAGATGCCATAATGCATTTTATTTCTTCAACAAAAATGGTGCTAAACAGCACCAACAGTGGTTCTTTGGTTTATAAAGAACCTAAAGGGGCTCAACAGGTTTTGTATGGCCGTGGTGCTATATAATAATAATAATCTTTATTTTATATAGCGCCTTTAACAGTAACATTTTAAAGTGCTTTACAAGCTTAAAAATAAATTGAAATAACAATAAAATAAACAGCATATATATATATATATCAACACATACACAATAAAATTACATAAATGCTATCCTAAAAAATGGGTTTTAAGAACAGACTTAAAAACACTATAGGGTTACACTAAAGGATTACATAGCACCTTAACCACCCCAAAGAACCACTGAAGAACCATACAGGGGCTTAAAGGCTGATTTATACTTCTGCGTCGGACCTATGCCGGAGCCTCTGCGCCGTAGGCTCTGTATACGGTAGCGGTGCTATATAGCACCTCAGTCATCCCAAAGAACCGGTGAAGAACCACTGAAGCACAAAGATTTGGTGCTATACAGCACTTAAAGTGGTTCCCATGATTATGAGCCAAAGAACCACTTTTAGTACTATATAAAACCATTTTGTAGCATTAAATATTTTATGTACAGGAATAATATTTGACCATTTACATGAACTAGGAACCTCATTATTTAACAGGAACTGGGTAAAAACACCAGTAAACCTCACAAAGTAAGGTTAATAATTTAAGGTTATTAAGATAAATAAATATTAATAACCTCTATTGTAGTTTACGGCATTTCTAAATAGACAATCAGCATGTGTAAAACATTGTCATTCAAACTAATGCATTGAAACAACAGCTCTACAAATAATTGCAGGTCAAACCGGTGGCAGCAGTGCCAGTCGTCCATTGGTTCACAGTCTATTAAGACTTTAAACCAATCATTGAACTTCCCTCCAAACCCACCCCATTCTGGCGGGATCGATTATGAGCAAGCATTTTTTTCCATGCCCACCTGAAAGTTGTTAACGAGGCCCACCGTTATTCTTTTTTTTTAAAGCAGTTTTGTATTGAACTTTAAAACTAAGTCTCCGGGCTGTGATTGAAATACTGCACCCAGAACACGCATGTTTTAAGCTTTTTAAAGAATGTACTTCCATAACTATTAAAATTGCAGGTCAAATCAGCAACATCTGAGTTTTGCTCTTTATTCAGAGTTAGTGGGTGGCTCTTAAAAGAGCCGTTGAGGAGAAACTAAAGACTTTATTTTTTTTTGGGCGCTGCCTTTTTAGGCTTGGCGGCTTTAGGCTTTGCCGCCTTAGGTTTAGCCGCCTTGGCCTTTTTGGGGCTCTTGGCTGCTTTCTTAGCGGCTGCTGGCTTCTTCGCCTTCTTGGGGCTCTTCGTCGCCTTCTTAGCGGCTGTGGCGGCGGGTTTCTTGGCCTTCTTGGGCGATTTCTTAGGCGATTTCTTCGCGGCGGGTTTCTTTGCTGCGCTCTTGGGCTTCTTGGCAGCGGCGGGTTTCTTGGCCGCGGGCTTCTTCGCTTTAGGAGCCGCTTTCTTGGCCGGCTTCTTCTTGGTCTCGGCTTGCTGCTTGTTGAGCTTGAATGAGCCCGAAGCGCCGGTCCCTTTGACCTGCACCAGGGTGCCTTTAGTCACCAGGCTCTTGATGGCGATCTTGACGCGGGAGTTGTTCTTCTCCACGTCGTAGCCGCTGGCGGCGATCGCTTTCTTCAGGGCGGCGAGGGACACGCCGCTCCTCTCCTTGGATGCGGACACAGCTTTGACGATGAGCTCACCGACGCCTGGACCTGCTTTCTTGGCTTTCGCAGCTGACTTCTTCTTGGGCGCTTTGGCCGGGGCGGCAGCAGCCGGGGCTGGAGCGGTTTCTGCCATCTCTCTCTCGGATCTGATCTACAGTCTTTCAAACGCTGTCTGGATTCAGCAATGAACAGCGCTCGCGCGCCGCTGCGCTCTTAAATAACACATGAGAACCTTATAGACTCAACCCGCCCTGCTCGGTGTCTGTGCGCCTCCACGAGCCCCTCACGATTGTGTTTTCTTCTCTTACATTTGGGACATAACTGGAGCGGTAAAATAGTTTGTCACAGTAAAAACAAACTGAGCACCAAGCAGAGGTTCTGAACTTTCACTGGAGACTAAAATACGCGAAGAGGAAATGTTTCTTTTGTCTCCGTCAGACCAAATCCAAGGCGAGCATCAGCCACGGGGAAAAGCCGCGTGTACATTTGATGGATAGTTTTAATGGAAACGTTGATAAAAGCCTGAACTCGTCCGCTGTGTGTTCAGAAAACAGTCTGAAAGCGACTTTAATGAAATCAGCATTAGTGAGGGGCGTGAGGAGGCTTTCATACAGCTGCTGTTTTGGGAGCTTGAAGCACACGAGCATCATCCGAGTCTGTTTGTGACTCTCCTGTGGCCCTCATCTTCGCTCAGCAGATGATATAATAAACCACCTTTCATCGCGAGAGTATTCATATTTTAATTTGTTAAATACGTTTTCATAAGCTGATTTACACCATATTATTAAATGAAAATGTAAATTGTCATATGTGTTTCTCCTTATTAAAATTATCCTTAAAATAAAAAACAAATAAAACTTATTTGTATCACTATTTATTTCTCTCCTTGTTCTAGCTTGTACTTTTCTGGACAATTTTTGAAACTTTGCATTGCAACATATCTGGTCATTGCCTCCTTAAGACTATTCCTCATTTGTAAGTCGCTTTGGATAAAATCATTCGACAAAATGAAATGTAAATAATAAAGCACAGGTCATTTTTGGTGGATATTTTGTGCCTCACACGTAAAACCAAAAATTCACCATCTCTTACCCTGAACCAAAACAGAAAAGTTTGCGGCCTAAAACTACATAGCTACTCTGGACACTGCTGAACTTAGATTTTTTTTCCTAAAACTGATTGAACAATTTTATTCATGAACTAAGAGTATCAGGGTTTCCAGCTTTGTTTGGCTGACTGAGATTTTGAGTATCAGAGACACAAGGTTTTAAGTATCCAATAATTCATTTTTAATTTTGTCTTAAAAATGCAAAACCAAACATTCACCATCTCTCTTTTACCCTGAACCAAAACTGAGAAAAGTTTGCGGCCTAAAACTGCATAGCTACGCTGGACACTGCTGAACTTAAATAGATATAATTTTGACCTTAAAACTGATTGAACAGTTATTTTATTCATGAACTAACAGTATCAGGGTTTTGTAAGAAATGTAATAAATGTAATAAATATTACTTAAACAATAATTAATGTTTAATGCATTTTAATACATTTAAAGGTGCTGTAGCCTATGCGATTTCTCAAATTCGTTGTTGAACACTGTTGATATTTGAAATCAACCAAAACAAACCCACACCTCTCTTCATTGCTCCATCTCCAAAACTCCCTCTCCAATTCTACCCACCCTGCTCCAAGTCAGTCTCGAACTCCGACCCGCTCACTGCTGTCATGCGAGGTGAATGCCGCTCAATGACGCTAAACACCTCATTCTCTATCGGTCGTCAGTGCGCAGTGGTTTACCTGCCAGACTCTCACTGTCTGGCCTCTGTTACACACTTGTGAGTGGATGTCTGTTTATCACTGCTAACGTGCAACAAAATAGTGCTTCACGAAAAATAAAGCGCAGATGATGAATGAACGACAAGGAAGCACAAAAAATTAACATTACAGTACACAAGAGTAAATACAAACAATTTTGCTTAAACCATCAAAATATGAGGAAAATATTTTTTATTTTTATGTTTATATTATTTAAATGTTTAAAAAAATATGACATTGACTACAACATAATCAGTTTTTAATATTTAATTGATTATCTCTCTCTTTTTTGCATGTGTTCATAATTTCTTTGCATGACAGCCAGGCCAAAAATAATTTGAAATAATTTGAAATTTCATTTCATTATCACACATGAAATAATTGACTCCATGCAGAGCTACACGATATGCTTACATCTTTTAACACATTTTTAAAAATATTTGAATTAAGGTTGAATATGTCAATTTTCATATGGCTGGACATCACATTTAATATACAAAATTATAATTAATTCAAATAAAACCATAACTTTACCAACAATCAAACGGGAAGAAGACCTTTCGATTGCTCCTGATACTGACTTCTGGACTCAAATTTGTAAAAAATCTATTCCATGACTAAAAATGTCAACCTTCAGCTCATACAGTCTTCATAGAACACACTACACGGGGGAAAGGCTGTCTAAAATGGGATTCACATCAGAAATTTGCTCACACTGCTCACAAAATTGTCAGGACACATATATCCACGCCACATGGCACTGCCCACCCATTAAACACTTTTGGAAAGACGTCACTAAATCCCTATCCCGCCTCCTGGGCTGCCGCATGCCATTATCCCCCTTACTCTGTCTACNAAGAAAAATTTAATGAAGAATTGTTTGCAGTTTCATCAGCAGAAGCCAGCTTCAAGTGTCACAAGGAGTTCGTAGGCCGCTCTGCGTACATTCACATTTCCATAACAATTATACTCTAACAGAGTCCACTAACTACGTCATTACTTCAGGTTGAATGATTCTGATTGGGTAAGAAAAATAGACAAATTTGGTAATCTTCCACACATGGACAGATACAAGCGTATCTCCATTCATCAGGATGCTGATGAGGGGACTCTGGATTTAGGTACTGGATGTCCTTTTGGGGTCATGACATGGCGTCTGCTGGTCTCAAGCAGAGTTCAGTTGTCCACCAGTACCTGCACAGAACACTTAGCGCACATACACAGATACACATGATTCACAGCTTCTTCGAGACTGAAGTTGATATGAGCTCTGTTCTGAGCAGGAAACTTTCCCAAAAACATACTGATAACATGTTTGTGAGAGCTACAGACAATATTCAAAATTATTTTCTAGTGTTTGAAAAAGAAAATAAATGCTTTAACATACGTTGAAGAAGTCATTCAAATAATTTAACAGAAAGATATATGTTGATTAATAACTTAAAATATATATATTGAAGCGGCAGTGGATTCCAGAATCCACTCCTTCACCATCAAACCATGCGGCAAAAGCAAGCCACTTTTATGTTGACTGTGGGCTTACGTTGGAGCCGTTGATGAACTCATGACACATCATCGCTCCAATTGTAAATGAGGAGACATATATCAATGGAAAAAGATTCCACGCCATCAATACTAATTTGTGATAATTTTGCACAATGCAAAGCTATTTTTAAAAAATAAATTAAAATATTAAAACGTTTCACTGTATATAAATGGACTCACCCCACTCAGTCAGACATTATATGGCTAGACATAGAACAATCACTCTGCGAAAACTTGCACATATCAGACATCCCATTACTCAGTCAGTCCATTAATCATCACCCATGCTTCAAAGCAATGACAATAGCCTCTGCTCTGACAGCCTGGTGGAAATATCATCAAATCACAAACTCCTATCAGGCCCCATCTAAACTCATACCACTCTGGAACAGCCCTGATTTCACAAGCAACAAAAAACACTCAATTTCCATAAATGGGCAAAAAAGGGCATCACACATATTAATCACATTTTTCAGTCTAACAACTTTGATCAACAACAAATCAATTCTTGAATTATCTGCAACTCAAATCAGCTGTTTTATCCAAAATCAACAATAGAACCATCAATCTTCACCTTCCTTCCGCATTAGCAGATTTAGTTAAAGGTGATAGAGAGGATTTTTTCGTCGACTGAGAATCCAAAGACTGTTACTGAGTTTTTGAAATGAGCGCATGCGTAAGAACAGCCCCCCTCCTTCACAGCTAATTTCTAGGGAACGCCTCCTAAAACTCGTGGACGAGTATTGGAACACGAGTGTTTACCACCGGCATTCGCTGTGTTATTAAGCCGGGCACACATTTAACGACTAGCTAAAACATTCTAAGACTATGCTCAACATACAGCGATTGTGTCCTGCTCCTGAAGCAGATTTATATACTTTCACATGGAATTTGAACACCGACTGTAATCGCAGACTGAATGCAACTTGCTCTGACTGGACGCGTTTGAGCGCGATCAGTCATAAGTATCAATTTACATTCATAATCGGCCTTACAATCGACTTAAAGCCGCGCACACACTTAGTGGATTCATTATGTC
>RJVU01000976.1:713597-740010 GCA_003731715.1 Anabarilius grahami | reverse complement strand
AATATACAAAATTATAATTAATTCAAATAAAACCATAACTTTACCAACAATCAAACGGGAAGAAGACCTTTCGATTGCTCCTGATACCGACTTCTGGACTCAAATTTGTAAAAAATCTATTCCATGACTAAAAATGCCAACCTTCAGCTCATACAGTCTTCATAGAACACACTACACGGGGGAAAGGCTGTCTAAAATGGGATTCACATCAGAAATTTGCTCACACTGCTCACAAAATTGTCAGGACACATATATCCACGCCACATGGCACTGCCCACCCATTAAACACTTTTGGAAAGACGTCACTAAATCCCTATCCCGCCTCCTGGGCTGCCGCATGCCATTATCCCCCTTACTCTGTCTACTGGGTGATCTATCAACTCTCAATCAGGAAATAACAAACAAAAGGATGCTCCTCGTAGCCTTAGCCATCGCCAAGAAAACTATCTTCTTGAACTGGAAAGAAGATTATGTGTTATGTGTCACTATTCACATAACGCATTGGAAATATTTGCTCACAGACTACATCTCCCTATATATTTTTCACCTCATTACAACTGTATATCAGAACCACAACACTCCAGATCAGACCTCCTTCAACTATTACAAATCTGACACACTCATCCTTATTAATTATGTATTCATTTATTACTATACATATTTATACAAGGTTTTAGTAATATTATGAGTATTTTCATTATTATTATTATTGACATTATTGTTGTTATTATTAATATTATCAATATCATAGAAACATTGAGCAGTAATAAGATGATGTTGATGGGATGATATTTTGCTTGATATAAGGACGGTAACGGTATAATGAATGTTTTTAATAATTAAAAAAAATGTATATATATATATTTAAAATATATAAATATAACTAAATCAAATCTACACCTAACATATACCACACATGATTTTAATACACAGAATGTTGATTTTAATGCACCACACCCTTCTTTTAATGCACCACCTCAGCTTAGGCATACATACAAATAGTAATTGTACTGTGAATGAGAAGGAGAAAAAAAAACAAAAAAACAAAAAAAAACATGCGCACTGACACAGAAGCTAGGAGAGTGTGGTATGTGTTAGGTATTTGTCATTATTTCATTATTATTTCATTATTACATTATTATTATTACTATTGTCATTTTATCATTATTATTATTCTTATTACTGTTATTATTATTGATATTACTGTTGCCGTCATCGCAAAATATTATCATCATCGCCATCTTTAGCATTACTGATGTTATTATTATTATTGTTGTTGTTATTGTTATTAATGTTATTATATTATTATTGATAATACAAAATATGATACAAAATATTTTGTCAATACAAAATATTATCATCACCATATTTAGTATTACTATCGTTATTATTATTATTACTGTTACTATTATTATTGATATAAATGTTATTATTCGCCATCTTTAGCATCACTACTGTTATTATTGTTATTATTATCAATGTTATCTATTATTATTATTGATATTACTATTGCCGTCAACACAACTTATTATCATCACCATCTTTAGTATTACTATCGTTATTATGATTACTGTTATTACTGTTATTATTATAAATGATATTACTGTTGCCGTCATCACAAAATATTATTATCATTATTATTATACATGCTATTACTATTTAAATACTTCTACTATTACCTGTTTGTCATTTCTGCCTATTTTTTCATTGCTGTTACTATCATTGCTGTTTTATTGTTGTTTTTGTGTTTTGTTGTTGGGTTTTGTGTTCACCCTATGTTGTATGTTTTGCACTCCTAATAAAAAAAATAAATAAATAAAAAAAACATTTCACTGTCTTTTTCAATGATTTTTTTTATATATATAATAACATTAAACAATTGGTGTTGTGCTGCTTTGACTTCACCCTTGCAGGCTTCCTATTGGCTGATTCAGAGGTTAAGGGTGGCCATTTTGAGTTGACATCATTGTAGTTGTAGCGAATTAACTGAAAGGTGGAATATTAATAATTATTCATAACTCATTATGATTATTAATTATGATTAATTATGAATATGTAAATCCGTTAATCAGATTAACTGGATGTAGCTACATTAAGATTAATATTGCAATCAATTAACCTGTTCGTCCAGTGAACACTCAATGATGATTGTTTATTAATTCTAAGAAATTTTAATTTCCAGGTTATGAAAAAAATAACATTCTTATTGTACCGTACTACTCAGAGCACGTAGTCAGGATCTAAGTCACTTAAAGGTGCTAAATAGGATGTTTTGTTTTATACATTTTTGCAATATTACTTGAAACTGTCTTTACTAACTGATAAAAGACTATTTATTAGGTGCACTGAAAGGAATAATATTAATATACATCATCTGTGCACGAGGTAGGGCCTTAAAAACATCAGCCAATCGTTTACGCGATCATCGCGTAAACGATTGGCCCTCTGGCTTGTCAATCACTGCCATGACGTTCCTTGTGAGAGACGCGCGGCTGCGCGCTCCAGTAACTTTCCACACTCCACAGGCGCCGCATGCAATGTTTTTGTCAGGAGACAGGAGTAACAACTGCAGATTATGAGTTACCTGCGGTGAGTCCGACATAATGAATCCACTAAGTGTGTGCGCGGCTTTAAGTCGCGCACACACTTAACGATTGTAAGGCCGATTATGAATGTAAATTGATACTTATGACTGATCGCGCTCAAACGCGTCCAGTCAGAGCCAGTTGCGTTCAGTCTGCGATTACAGTCGGTGTTCAAATTCCATGTGAAAGTATATAAATCTGCTTCAGGAGCAGGAAACAATCGCTGTATGTTGAGCACAGTCTTAGAACGTTTTAGCTAGTCGTTAAATGTGTGCCCGGCTTAATAACACAGCGAATGCCGGTGGTAAACACTCGTGTTCCAATACTCGTCCACGAGTTTTGGGAGGTGTAAACTCGAAAATAGAGGGAGGTTGTTCTTACGCATGCACTCATTTAAAAAAAAATCAGTTGACGAAAATATCCTCTGTACCACCTTTAAGAGGCAATTTATTAGCAGACAGAGTCAGAACCAAACATGTATTGTGCACAATCTTTATTAACTAACTCACAAACACACAACTAAACTAACAAACAAACACATAACATACACAAAGGTCACACACATAAGTAGGTAAGAATGAGCAATGATAAAGTTGATCCGGAAGTGGAACTATTGATAGAGCTATAGGAAAATGTCAAAGACAACCTTGAAAATAATCATCAGTTTAATAAAAAGTTTTACACATCAATACTAAATCGCTGTTTAGTGTTCAAATGTACGATACTTGCAAGATGCCTTTAGGCTGAGGAGCGTCGGATCTGCAGGTTGAGGATAACTCTTGATGTTTTCGTCTGAAGTTGTTGCCTTTTCTATGTTGGATGATGAGCACATGGCTGGGTTGCAGGCCTTGGCCTGGAGAGGCCTGCAGCAAGGAGGTCCGTTCAGTCGTCCACGAAGCAAGGAAAGAGAGGGAGTGGCATTTTTCGCTGGCTTTTAACCTCTGGTCAAAGTCACACCTCTTAGTTGTTGACCGGACCAATGAAGATGTTGTATTTCCGGGTGACAACATACCCCCTTGTCGGGGCTTTTACGACCAAGCAGATTAACTGGCTGAGTTTTTGTAGAAGAACTATTAAAGATTCTTGTAATGTGTTGCACAGGTATGGACATACCGCCTACACAAGCTCGATACGAACCCATACTAAACATGGCATAATTGAAGTTACCTTAAATGTCATAAAACTTAAAAATTATAAAACATCTAAATACAGTGACTGCAGTACAACAACAGTAATAATGGATACCATTTCCCGGGAATATGCTTGTTCATTTATAGAACAGTCTGTCTATAAATTAATGCAGGAACGTCTGTGTTCTGTGTGGAAAATGCAGGTTTCCTTGTGTCTCTGCTTTTCCACGTGCAACACACACATTCTTCAGGGCAATATAACTAAGGCTGGTCTTTCAGGGGGATGGAGACAGACTCCAGAGTGAGCTTTAAACAAGTATTGGTTAACTATAACCAATAATTGTGTCTGATTTGTCTCAGTCGTTACATAGTCCTTAGTTCACAACACTTAAATCAGCACTTAAGAATCTGTCTTATACTTTACTAAAAGTTGCATTTAGCTTCTTTATAAAAGTCTCCTACTCTTAGAAAAGTTCTACTCTTTACTGATATTTTATGATTATTCTTAGGAGCATTTCTGAGAAGTTTTATACATATGGGCCCTGATCAAAATGTTAACAGGAGTCATGTTTGAGACACTTGTTAATACCAGGTGGAAACAGGCTGATTTCAGGCCATACACACTTGCCTCAGAGTCTTTAAAGTTGCCCTAGAATTGAAAATTGAATTTATCTCGGCATAGTTAAATAATTTGAGTTCTGTACATGGAAATGACATACAGTGAGTCTCAAACACCATTGTTTCCTCCTTCTTATGTAAATTTGATTTGTGCAAAAGACCTCTGAAGAACAGGCGAATCTCAACATAACACCGACTGTCACGCAACAGTCAGGATTATTAATATGTATGCCCCCAACTTTTGCATATGCCAGCCCAACGTTAACGTTAATTCATAAACACAACTTCATTCTTTATAAATCTCTCCAACAGTGTGTAATGTTAGCATTAGCCCCGTTTGCCACGGAGCACTATGAAACTCATTCAGAATCAAATGTAAACATCCAAATAAATACCATACTTACATGATCTGATATGCTGCATGATGAACACTTTGCAAAGATCCATTTTGAGGGTTATATTAGCTGTGTGAACTTTGTTTATGCATTGTATTATAGAGTTGCGAGCTTGGGGGCGGGGATCACAAGCATTTAAAGGGGACACGCACAGAAACGGCGCATTTTTAATTATGCCCCAAAATGGGCAGTTAAAAATTTTTATAATAAAACATCTATGGGGTATTTTGAGCTGAAACTTCACAGACACATTCAGGGGACACCTTAGACTTATATTACATCTTGTGAAAAAGGGTTCTAGGGCACCTTGAATACTTTGAGAGAGCCGTCCATTAGCATTCCAGTTCATCAAATTTACATGCAAATGCACTCTGAAGACACTCCAACATTTCTCCCAAAAAGGCTTTAATAAAGGTTTGTAGGACATAATGCATTTGCAAATAGCACACTGAAAGTAGTACTTACAATACACACTTTTAATAAAATTAGCAATTTTACATTTCATAATGTATTATAAATAATGCAGAATACATCTAAAAGTGGCATGACAATAAACATGTAATAAAATCAACCATGACCAAAAAAAACTAACAAATTACTATGATTAAATAGTTAAAGTCCCCCTGTAGTCAATTATTTGATCCCTTAAAACTCATCTTTGATCACCAAAATGACATATTTAAAAAAAAATTCAAGTGAAAAAAAATTTCTTCATGCCTTAAAATAGCTTGAATGTAACTCTACACCCTTGCCTCATTTAATATACACGGATCAATGAATATGCAAATTAGCCCCGCCTCCACTCGCTCACGCCAGCTCGGAGAGTCTAGTGTTGCTATAGTGATGAGCAATTTGTTGTGGATATTTAAGAAAAAAGCTTGCTTCGCTTTGTATATTCAGTTTAATTTCTGACGCTTAAATTGTGTTTTAAATTATGAATTGGTAAAACGCCTTTGCAAAACGGTCTGAATACACTTGCATTTCTTTGGACTGCGCTCTTACTGAATCACCTTAAGCGAAAACAGACAGTATCGAGAGAACAAGCAGCCATTTTCCTCTGTGAACATGCGCTAAATGGATGTATGACAATTTCGTTGCTTTTTGGAGTTTTCAGATTTAAAAAAATATTCAGATGAAATCCTGCAGGCGCCCGTGCCTTCTCCGTACATGAAATAAATGCACATCCTTGAATGAGCGCGGATTTCCAGCATATATACTTAAACTTATCGGGTAGGCTAATATCTATGGTTTGATCCATTCCAGAGCCAAAATCAGAATTTATAATGGAATGAATAGTTCTCTCAGAACTTGACGTGTGAGGACACACTTACTGACATATGCACATGAATCACGGTCACAAGCACACGCTCAGAGCAATTTTGTTTTAGCTATGTTTTATAGTATTAAAATATTTCAAGACAAAAACATAAACTTTATTGGCTTTACATCAAGTCAGCTGTCATTTTACTTTGGCGCGAGCTCCTATTGGCACAGGCACAGCCCTTGGGATGGTTCTGTCATTAATTAATATGAATTAATATGATTAGCCTTTTGCTTGACTACGTTATCAAACAGCTAATAATGTTTTGCTAATGTTACACACACCGTTCCTGTTCCTTATCGCCGAGTCAGACAGCTGCCTTCTAACAATCAGTATCCTTAGAAACGTTTTGAACAATTTAGAACGTCAGTGGAGAAATATAGTTCATCATAACATCGTAATAGACTCGCTATATTGCTAAATCTACACAATTTTTCATATCAACAGAATATATACCGGGATAACCTGGCTTCTCTCTAGACTTTCCTGCTTCAGAGCAGTCATAGTTAATGATATGCTAAAGCATGCCGGCACGTTGTTGTGATTGGTTACAAGGTAGTCTGTGACATCACAAACACCGATTTCAAACCGCGGGTTTTAGACTGTCTTTGGTTTACTGCAGTTTCAAACATAAAATACTCAGCAATGGTGCTGAATTTTCACATGAAAGTAATATAAACAACATTAAAAACTTGATTTTCACCACAGGGGGTCTTTAAGAAATAAAGAGAAAAGTGAAAAGAACATTCTGCAAATACTTCTGTAAAGAGAATTCACTTATAACGACACAAAATCCTTTTTAGAGTTGACTGTAGGTGTGTACCTCCATGTACCATACAGTAATCCTGACCCACCACAGCTTGCTTCTTTTGGTATGGACCAAAAAATGAAATGATTTTGACATTTAGTCGTGTTTCACTTAGTGTTCACAATGCCATTTTAAATGATGCATATAAAGTTACAAAACAAACAAACAAAAAATAAAACAGTAAAATAAACAGTTCTTATGACATATATTTTGCGACGGAACTACTGAACATAAAACAATGCTGTGTTCTGGGCTAAATGAGCATGTATGATTGTATTTTTATACCAGCTGAGAACTTGTGAAGAGTTTATAAAATGTGTAAAGGAGTCAAAACAGTGTCAGGAATTCCTCGGTCACACAAACAAAGATCTGCTGCAAGGAGACAGTATTTCCGATGCCTGTACTGAACTGTCATAAACAACATCACGATTACGAGAAGAACCAGGTATGCTTTGTAGGGGAATTTTACAGTTAAAGACCCACAAGACCAGATATGATGAATAAAGACCCGGAGTCAAAGTTTAAAAAAATAATAAATTGAAGAATATTTTACTGAAGAATAGATTGCAGTTTCATCAGCAGAAGCCAGCTTCATGTCTCACAAGGAGTTCATAGGCCGCTCTGCGTACATTTACATTTCCATAACAATTATACTCTAACAGAGTCCACTAACTACGTCATTACTTCAGGTTGAATGATTCTGATTGGGTAAGAAAAATAGACAAATTTGGTAATCTTCCACACATGGACAGATACAAGCGTATCTCCATTCGTCAGGATGCTGATGAGGGGACTCTGGATTTAGGTACTGGATGTCCTTTTGGGCATGACATGGTGTCTGTCTGTTCTCCAGCAGAGTGGCAGTTGTCCACCAGTACCTGCACAGAACACTTAGCGCACATACACAGATACACATGATTCACAGCTTCATCAAGGCTGAAGTTGATCTGAGCTCTGCTCTGAGCAGGAAACTTTTCCAAAAAATACTGATAACATGTTCTTTTCTCTCAGTGAGAGGTACAGACACAATTCAAAAAATATTTTCTAGTGTTTGTAAAGGAAAATAAATGCTTTAACATATGTTGAAGAAGTCATTCAAATAATTTAACAGAAAGGTAAATGTTGATTAATAACTTAAAATATATATATTGAAGCGGCAGTGGATTCCAGAATCCACCCTTCAGCTTGAGCATTCTGCATTTTAGGGTCATCATGTCCTGTTTTTGGTCTGTGTAGATGTCTTTGGTTTGGTTTGACTGAAATATGAACGCAACATAGACCAGAGTTAATTTGGAAGTGGACTGAGTCCCGTTCTTTCAGTGATCTCGGTCTGCTTGTTGAGTTTGCACCAGGGTTTGGATGGCAGCGTTCACACTAACTGAAATGAACCGCACTAACAGAGCAATCACACCAGAGTTTGTTTTAACCAAACCAAACCTGTCAAGTGTGAACACACCCTTAGCTTGTTTTGATAACAGCTGCCACACATGTCTGGTGCAGGACAGGTTAGTTCACAAATCACTTCAGTATTTGGGTTCTTTCAGATATTTAACAGGCTTTCCGCAGGTCCTTGAGGCCAGATTTACAAATTAGCGTGATAATCCCATAAAAGCGCTGTTGGGAGTGGAAATTTCTGCGCGTGATCTACTGACGACGAGCTAATGACAGAACACAGATGCAGCCGTATCATTTCCATAATCTACCAAAACCAACACAATCTAACAAGAGCAGTGTAAATTAGCATCTGGTTTTGGGAGTTAAATAATGGCGTGAATACCAAATTAACTATAATTTAGTAAATCACCTTGCATGATTCATTTAAATACTCTCCTCCCATAAATTTTGCATCTGAAAGGGNGATCTATCAACTCTCAATCAGGAAATAACAAACAAAAGGATGCTCCTCGTAGCCTTAGCCATCGCCAAGAAAACTATCTTCTTGAACTGGAAAGAAGATTATGTGTTATGTGTCACTATTCACATAACGCATTGGAAATATTTGCTCACAGACTACATCTCCCTATATATTTTTCACCTCATTACAACTGTATATCAGAACCACAACACTCCAGATCAGACCTCCTTCAACTATTACAAATCTGACACACTCATCCTTATTAATTATGTATTCATTTATTACTATACATATTTATACAAGGTTTTAGTAATATTATGAGTATTTTCATTATTATTATTATTGACATTATTGTTGTTATTATTAATATTATCAATATCATAGAAACATTGAGCAGTAATAAGATGATGTTGATGGGATGATATTTTGCTTGATATAAGGACGGTAACGGTATAATGAATGTTTTTAATAATTAAAAAAAATGTATATATATATATTTAAAATATATAAATATAACTAAATCAAATCTACACCTAACATATACCACACATGATTTTAATACACAGAATGTTGATTTTAATGCACCACACCCTTCTTTTAATGCACCACCTCAGCTTAGGCATACATACAAATAGTAATTGTACTGTGAATGAGAAGGAGAAAAAAAAACAAAAAAACAAAAAAAAACATGCGCACTGACACAGAAGCTAGGAGAGTGTGGTATGTGTTAGGTATTTGTCATTATTTCATTATTATTTCATTATTACATTATTATTATTACTATTGTCATTTTATCATTATTATTATTCTTATTACTGTTATTATTATTGATATTACTGTTGCCGTCATCGCAAAATATTATCATCATCGCCATCTTTAGCATTACTGATGTTATTATTATTATTGTTGTTGTTATTGTTATTAATGTTATTATATTATTATTGATAATACAAAATATGATACAAAATATTTTGTCAATACAAAATATTATCATCACCATATTTAGTATTACTATTGTTATTATTATTATTACTGTTACTATTATTATTGATATAAATGTTATTATTCGCCATCTTTAGCATCACTACTGTTATTTTTGTTATTATTATCAATGTTATCTATTATTATTATTGATATTACTATTGCCGTCAACACAACTTATTATCATCACCATCTTTAGTATTACTATCGTTATTATTATTACTGTTATTACTGTTATTATTATAACTGATATTACTGTTGCTGTCATCACAAAATATTATTATCATTATTATTATACATGCTATTACTATTTAAATACTTCTACTATTACCTGTTTGTCATTTCTGCCTATTTTTTCATTGCTGTTACTATCATTGCTGTTTTATTGTTGTTTTTGTGTTTTGTTGTTGGGTTTTGTGTTCACCCTATGTTGTATGTTTTGCACTCCTAATAAAAAAAATAAAAAAATAAAAAAAACATTTCACTGTCTTTTTCAATGATTTTTTTTTATATATATAATAACATTAAACGATTGGTGTTGTGCTGCTTTGACTTCACCCTTGCAGGCTTCCTATTGGCTGATTCAGAGGTTAAGGGTGGCCATTTTGAGTTGACATCATTGTAGTTGTAGCGAATTAACTGAAAGGTGGAATATTAATAATTATTCATAACTCATTATGATTATTAATTATGATTAATTATGAATATGTAAATCCGTTAATCAGATTAACTGGATGTAGCTACATTAAGATTAATATTGCAATCAATTAACCTGTTCGTCCAGTGAACACTCAATGATGATTGTTTATTAATTCTAAGAAATTTTAATTTCCAGGTTATGAAAAAAATAACATTCTTATTGTACCGTACTACTCAGAGCACGTAGTCAGGATCTAAGTCACTTAAAGGTGCTAAATAGGATGTTTTGTTTTATACATTTTTGCAATATTACTTGAAACTGTCTTTACTAACTGATAAAAGACTATTTATTAGGTGCACTGAAAGGAATAATATTAATATACATCATCTGTGCACGAGGCAGGGCCTTAAAAACATCAGCCAATCGTTTACGCGATCATCGCGTAAACGATTGGCCCTCTGGCTTATCAATCACTGCCATGACGTTCCTTGTGAGAGACGTGCGCGGCTGCGCTCTCCAGTAACTTTCCACACTCCACAGGCGCCGCATGCAATGTTTTTGTCAGGAGACAGGAGTAACAACTGCAGATTATGAGTTACCTGCGGTGAGTCCGACATAATGAATCCACTAAGTGTGTGCGCGGCTTTAAGTCGCGCACACACTTAACGATTGTAAGGCCGATTATGAATGTAAATTGATACTTATGACTGATCACGCTCAAACGCGTCCAGTCAGAGCCAGTTATATATATATTTATACACACTGTAACTGGAATTTCACTCAATGTAAATATGTGACTTGTCATAGACAATTGGAAAAGTTTTTGGGGCAGACCAGACCTGTTGAAAAGAGATGGTATTCATCCCTCCCGGGATGGTGCTGCTCTTCTCTCTAGTAATATGGCACATAGTCTTAGAACTAAAACAGCTCAGGAAGCAGACAGACTGGCTAAACTGTCCGTCTGCTAGCTGCCTCACGCTAAAGAAGTCAGATAATTCCCAACACATAGAAACTCTCGCACCTAGATATTATCACATAGAGACTGTGTCTGTACCCCGAATTAGTAAAAACAAAAAACTTCCAAACCCATTTAATGGTAAAAATTGAATTGATGTTCAACAAATAAAAAAGAGAGATAATAATGATAAACAAATGATAAAGCTTGGGTTGTTAAATATTAGATCCCTTTCTTGAAAAGCACTTATTGTAAATGATATTCTCACAGACAATAATCTAGATGTGCTGTGTTTGACAGAAACTTGGCTAAAACCGGATGATTACATTACTTTAAATGAGTCTAGCCCTCAAGGTTATGATTATCGACACAATCCTCGTCAGAAAGGCAAAGGGGGAGGTGTTGCTGTAATTTATAGTAACATTTACAGTATTAGTCAAAAGTTTTCCAAATATAATTCTTTCGAAGTGATGGTGCTTTACGTAACATTATGTAAGTTGACATTTGTGCTGGCTACTGTATACAGGCCACCAGGACACCATATGACCTCTCTTCGTTGTAGTAGTAAACGAAGAGAGGTCATATCGATCTCAAGTTCAATATGGAGTACCACAAGGCTCAGTACTAGGACCGTTGCTTTTCACTCTGTACATGTTACCCTTGGCAGTTTCATCGCCTTAGCATACCAGACAGCTTAGAAGACCTTGATGTTGCAACAGAAACTATTGCCTCTGTCTTTTCCAGCACATTAGACTCAGTTGCTCCTTTGCGTTTAAGAAAGATTAAGGAAATTAATCCAATGCCATGGTACAATGAGCACACTCAGGCCCTAAAGGTAGCAGCCAGAAAAATGGAGCACAGCTGGAAGAAAACAAAACTAGAAGTTTTTCGCATTTCGTGGAGAGAGAGAATGATTGAGTACAGAAAGGCCTTAAAAACTACTAGATCTGCCTAGTTTTCAAAACTTTTAGAAGAAAATAAGCACAACCCTAGGTATTTATTTGATACAGTGGCTAAATTAACAAGAAACAAAGCTTCAATTTCTGATGTTTCCAAAGAGCACAGTAGTAATGACTTTATGAACTTCTTTACTTGCAAGGTTGATAATATTGGAGAAAAAATTATAACCATGCAACCGTCTACTACAGTATCGCGTCAGACAGTGCATTGTAGTGTCCCTGAGGAAAAATTCAATTAATTTACTGCTTTAGGAGAGGAAGAATTGTCTAAACTTGTTAAATCATCAAAATCAACAACATGTATGTTAGACCCTATACCTACTAAACTATTGAAAGAGATGCTTCCAGAGGTCATAGATCCTCTTCTTAATATCGTCAATTCATCTTTATCACTAGGATACGTACCAAAAACTTTTTAGCTGGCTATTATTAAACCTCTTATTAAAAAAACACAACTTGATCCTAGAGAATTAGTCAATTACAGGCCGATCTCAAATCTCACTTTTCTGTCAAAAATACTAGAAAAGGCAGTATCATCACAACTATGTTCCTTTTTAGAAAGAAATAGTATCTGTGAGGATTTCCAGTCAGGATTTAGACCGTACCATAGTACTGAGACTGTTCTCAGAGTTACCAATGATTTGCTCTTATAATCAGATCGTGGTTGTATCTCTCTATTAGTGTTACTGGATCTTAGTGCTGCATTTGACACTATTGATCACAATATTCTTTTAAATAGACTCGAAAATTATGTTGGCATTAGTGGAATTGCATTGGCATGGTTCAAATCATACTTATCTGACCGTTATCAGGTTGTAGTATTAAACGAAGAGAGGTCATATCGATCTCAAGTTCAATATGGAGTACCGCAAGGCTCAGTACTAGGACCGTTGCTTTTCACTCTGTACATGTTACCCTTGGGAGATATCATTAGGAAGCATGGCGTTAGTTTTCACTGTTACGCTGATGATACTCAGCTCTATATTTCTTCGTACCCTGACGAAACTTACCAATTCACAAAATTAAGGGAATGCATAGCTGATATAAAAAATTGGATGACCAGTAATTTCCTACTACTAAATTCAGAAAAAACAGAGATTCTAATTTTTGGACCAAAAACTTCTTCACGTAATAACACAGAATACTGTCTAACACTTGATGGCTGCTCTGTTAAGTCTTCATCGTCAGCTAGGAACCTGGGTGTGCTCTTTGATACCAATCTTTCATTTGAAGGCCATGTTACTAGCATCTGTAAAACCGCATTCTTCCATCTTAAAAACATATCTAAACTACGACATCTCTCAGTGAAAAATGCAGAACAGGTAGTTCACGCGTTCATGACCTCAAGGCTAGATTACTGTAATGCTCTACTGGGTGGTTGTTCCTCCCGCTTGATAAATAAACTACAGCTCGTACAAAATGCAGCAGCTAGAGTTCTTACTAGAACTAGGAAGTATGACCATATTAGCCCAGTTCTGTCAACACTACATTGGCTTCCTGTTAAACATTGTATAGATTTTAAAATCTTGCTAAGTACTTACAAAGCACTAAATGGTTTTAGCTCCTCAGGACCTGAGCGAGCTCTTAAAGCATTATAGTCCTTCACGTCTATTGCAATCTCAGAATTCAGGCCAGCTGATAATACCTAGAATATCAAAATCAGCCGCAGGCGGTAGATCCTTCTCCTATTTGGCACCTAAACTCTGGAACAATCTTCCTAGCATTGTTCGGGATGCAGACACACTCTGTCAGTTTAAATCTAGACTAAAAACGTATCTCTTTAACCTGGCATACACATAACACATTATCAATTTATATTTTCAAATCCGTTAAAGGATTATTAGGCTGCATAAATTAGGTCAGCCGGAACCGGGAAGACTTCCTATAACACAAGATGTACTTGTTACATCAGAAGAAGAATGGTATCTACGCTAATATTAGTCTTTCTGTTTATCCCGAGGTTTACCGTAGTCAACCGGATCTGGGCCGTATCCAGGTGAGATCGAGGACCGGCGCACTGACACGACCACAACGCAGCCCTGAAGTATCAGCAGAGATCGAGTCAACTAGATCATCCATTGTGAAGACATCATCGACACGACAGCCAGTAGCACAGTTCCTCAACAACCGTCCATACCGGCGTGATGAATACGATCCTCAACTGGATTGAACTGGAATAAATACTTTGAATGTTGAGATCCTATCGGTCTTATGATAGCAACCTGAATCGTAACAAAGCACTGTTCGCCAGAGGAGAACTGACCCCCCGACTAAGCCTGGTTTCTCCCAAGTTTTTTTTTTTCTCCATTTTAACACCTATTTGCCACCTGACGTCACCTGTTGGAGTTTGGGTTCCTTGCCGCTGTCGCCTTTGGCTTGCTTAGTTGGGGACACTTGACATTTGATATTCAACAATGCTTTGATCTGCCTGTATTGACACTATTCTTTAAGAGCTGCTGTGCAGCCAAAATTATATACCAGTGACACAATCTGCATTGTAAAAAGCGCAATATAAATAAAGGTGACTTGACTTCTATCTGGGCCGCCCGTCATAGGAAAGACTAAGAACATTATTTAAGGGGGTGGTTGATTTCACTTTTTTAACTTTAGTTAGTGTGTAATGTTGCTGCTTGAGCATAAACATCATCTGCAAAGTTACGACACTCAAAGTTCAATGCAAAGGGAGATATTTTCTTTTAAAGAATTTGCTGTTTTATGTCTATAACAAACGAGCTTCTTCCCGGGTTAGTGACATCACAAACCCTAAAATTTACACTGACAAAAATGAAGCATTAAGGCTCTAAGTGTAACACAAAAAAATAAAAAAATAAATAATAATAAAATCATTATTTTTTACAAATAAATCTTTGTTTGTTAATTTATTTGGATAACTTGAGTAGCTCACTTAATTTGGATTTGTAGCAAAAACATGTTTTGTATAATTATATATCGCACATCTTATCCTGAGTAATCTAGACGCTTTATAAACGTGCATTTCCAACATATTAAGTAAAATTTACTTAAAATTGGAAGCTTCACAACTGTGTGGATTACCTCAGGTATACAGGGCATCCGTTTACTGTCTCATCACGCCGCACAGCATCCAGTATAGTTCACTGATGGTAATAGTTTCTTGCTTTTGACACGTGGTGACGTGCTGCTCGCATCTTGCTGTAATCTTGTCTTCATTTATTTCCTTGTTTGGAAAGTCCTGGATTTTTTTTTTTTCGCTGCTGAAATGGAAGCACTCACACAAAATGAGGATGTTTGCTGCTTGGTCAATATTATTTTTATATTAACTTAATTTTATTGTGTATAATCTACTTACTGGGGGTAAGGAGGGAAACAGTGTACATAAACCCACCCCCCAAGAACACGCAACAAAGGGTAATTTTGGCAAAATAAAATAAAATGTTAAAATATTCTGTACAAATATTCACACTAGTGTGCTTTAATGTTTAACTAGGAAGTTTGTTTTGAAATGCTTTTATTTTGTACAAAATAGTACAAAGTCACACTTGTGGTATTCCAGGTCAAAAATTACCAGCCTACTCAAAATTACTTGTAAATCTTTCAGAATGCTATATTATTACCAATCTTTGGTAAATTGATTTCTTTCAGTTAGCACAGGTTTTGTATTTCTTTTTGGATCTGAATGACTGTAAGCCTCTTTTCACAGAGATTAACTTCATCCTATTCAAAGCTGTACCCAATATCCATACATCCAATATTACCACACACGGTACGTTTTTTTCCACTGTGGTAACATTAACACAACCAGAGGGTTAAATACTGTTTTAAAAGCATCATAATAGCTGATCCAATACGGTCACAGCTGTGTAATATTCAGAGTTCTCCTTGTTGTCCTTCAGTCGTAGATGCTTCAATCATCATCTGACAGGTCAGTTGGAAGATACTTTATAATAAAAAAAATAAAATAAAAAAAAAGACAGCTGCAGGGCTTTAATCCGTAATAAGCTAACAATGGTAAATCCAAAGATTGAAAGATTTATTATCAGACTATACTGTAAAAACACCCCCCTGGCAAGTGAATTTCACTAAAATAATGTTATATTAGCACAGACAATTAAAATTAATCAGAAGTTGACTCAACTAGGCCCAAATGCTCCTGTCTACAGTAATGAACCTTATATCATGCCTTGTAAATGCAATAGTTAACTTGATTTCCATTAATATGTAGATTTCTGGAGCTCAACCTGGCAAAGACAGACTCTACAGCACGATTTCACCATCCCATCAAGGTTGGCCAAAAATCTTGGAGTAATCTTTGCTGACCAACTGACTTTCAAAGAACACATTGCAAAAACAGCTCGGTCATGCAGATTTGCACAACACAACATCAGGAAGATCAGGCCTTTTCTAACAGAAAATGCAACAACTTTTTGTCCAGGCCCTGTTCATTTCTAGGCTTGATTACTGCAATACTCTTCTGGCTGGACTGCCATGTGCAAACAAACCTCTACAAATGATTCGGAACGCTGCAGCACGTCTTGTCTCTTTTATGAGCCCAAAAGTGCCCATGTCACACCTCTTCATCTCTCTGCACTGGCTACAACTTGCTGCTCACATCAAGTTCAAGGCATTGACGCTTGCTTACAGATCTACCACAGGCTCAGCAGTCAGCACCCTCCTACTTCCACTCGCTTTTATGTGTCTACGTCCCTACCAGAAGCCTGTGATTGCTAAATGAGCAAAGGCTTGTGGTACCATCACAGAGAGACAATCTCACTCTCCAGAACATTTTCATTCACTGTTCCTTTCTGGTGGAATGATCTCCTCACCTTTAATCAGAATGCAGAATCTCTGGAAATATTCCAGACAGCTAAAAAAAATAAATATCAAATAAATACTATGCTTTCAGATCCTTTAATTCCTCCCTATGTTACTAAGCAACGTCTGAAACTTGTATTGTGAGCACTTGTCTATTTGCCTCATGATGACTCGCTTGTATTTCTCACTTGTAAGTTGCTTTGGATAAAAGCGTCTGCAAGATAAACGTAGATTTATCATGATGTAGCAAGTAATGAGTAAGAATTGAAGTACTTTAACAGCAGAAAAGTACACGATTTAGAAATTAAGAATATTTGAGGGCTAAAATCGAGATGTGAAGAGTTTTTTTTTTGTTGTTTTTTTAAATACGTGACATGTAACCAAACCCCTACCTTGATCTTTAAAAATAAATCCAGATTCACTACTAAATCTTTCGATACTTAACGTAGTTTGCAACAGATTATACAATCAACAGAAGCTCTTTAAGGAGAAGATGGGTGGCTCTTAAAAGAGCCTTTGGGTCGCTGAGAGTCTCGGTTGAGTCTCTACTTGGAGCTGGTGTACTTGGTGACGGCCTTGGTGCCCTCGGACACGGCGTGTTTGGCCAGCTCTCCGGGCAGCAGCAGACGCACGGCGGTCTGGATCTCTCTAGAAGTGATGGTGGAGCGCTTGTTGTAGTGAGCGAGACGAGACGACTCACCGGCGATGCGCTCGAAGATGTCGTTGACGAAAGAGTTCATGATGCCCATCGCCTTGGAGGAGATGCCGGTGTCAGGATGAACCTGCTTCAGGACTTTGTAGACGTAGATAGCGTAGCTCTCCTTCCTGGACTTTCTGCGCTTCTTTCCTCCCTTACCGGCGGTCTTCGTGACGGTCTTCTTGGAGCCCTTCTTAGGCGCGGACTTTGCTGGTTCAGGCATGATGCTGCTTGATTACAAAACTGACGAAGTAATGTGAACTTCTGAGCGACACAGAGACTTTTATTCACCGCCCTATGCTAATTTTCAAAGAGATATGGGACCTATCTGATTGCCTCTTTTAATAGGCCAAACCCATAAACTCGTATTTCATTGGACAACTCAAAGCATCACGAGCGGAATAAGAGCCAATCACATGCGCCGCCGCCAACCGCTCAATGTTTGAACTACACCCTGACCGTTTCCTTTGTTTCGTTTCCCGCTCTTTTTATTATTAGTTTGAGAAAAATTTGAGCGGTTCTAGACAAATATTGTGAACCATCGTGTAAACTGAGGGAGCTCTGGAGGAAAGAGACCATTAACGGTCAGACACCCTTTAAAAGCAGTTTTTCATATGGACTTCATTGATTTCATGAAACTATTGAACAATTTAAACAGGGATAGTAAATAAAAGTCCATTTGTGCAAAACAAATGCCAGTTTCGATAGTTTTCTGCGTTTTCAATTCTGCTAACTTTGGCCCCAATCTGATCCAATGTATTATTATTTTGTAAAACACCTTACTTTAATTTTAAGTGCTAAACATTGTTCAATTAAAAAAAAAAGTTTTTGTGCGCCGTTTATATTTTGGGTGTCACCTGTATATTAAAGAGAACGAAGTTAAAAGGTACTGATAGTCCCCATATTATACTGTAAGTCATTTATTTATAGACTAGTGACTTATTGTCGATCCTGAAAACAAGGCGTTTTATTAAGGAATTTTAATTTGACTCTTTATGTGAGAGAGTGTGTGGCTCTTAAAAGAGCCGTTGGGTTGGTAGTTGTTCTGATTTCATAAGTTTATCCTCCGAAGCCGTACAGAGTGCGTCCCTGTCGCTTCAGCGCGTACACAACATCCATGGCGGTCACGGTCTTTCTCTTGGCGTGCTCGGTGTAGGTGACGGCATCGCGGATGACGTTCTCCAGAAACACCTTCAACACTCCGCGGGTCTCCTCGTAGATCAGACCGGAGATGCGCTTGACACCGCCGCGGCGAGCGAGACGACGGATGGCGGGTTTGGTGATTCCCTGGATGTTATCGCGCAGAACTTTACGGTGACGCTTGGCGCCTCCTTTTCCGAGTCCTTTACCGCCTTTGCCTCTTCCAGACATGTTCAACACAACTCTATCAAGCGATGATGAAGAATGATAGACGAGTGTGACTAGAAGGACTTTTACATTTGCTTACAGGACCTGACAGAAACCAGCGCCGCGTCACAAGGCGCAACACGCCCCTCTACTTTTTTGGAAGACTGTTTGAAGATAAAAAGAAGTGGCAAACACCTGGATACAAGGTCACTGGTTAAAAACTGTATAAAAACTCCATTCTCTGAACCAAATGCTCAATGGCCTACACCAATTCATCGAAGAAATCAGTCTTTCTGTAAAACCTTAAACAAGTTTGCAAATCTTATGCACTCTTTTTTTGCAAAACTCTAAACACATTCTCACTCAGTAAAACACACATCGCACTGTGATGCACTTGTGTTGGAAAACAGTAAACACAAGTGTCAAAATGAAACAACTATAACACAGTTGTCATTGTTTACAAGCAACGGCTCAAAATTGTTCACACTTGTTTATGATGTGATCAAACCAGCTGTGGGAAATATAAGGCAGCTCAGAGTGCACATGTGCATTGAATGATGATACGGGCAATGCATGGAAACAATGAGGGAGAGGAGGAAGAGGATGAAGGACGAGGAAGAGGATGGTGAGGAGAGTGTTGTCAAGGCTGGATCGGCATAACCGTCATTGCCTGTGATGTGGACAAAGTCCTGGACCCAACACAAAGACGTGATGTTAAGGCAGAATGAATCGCTCATTGAGATTTTGCAGTTGGGTGGATGACATGACATACAATTCTACCTGTCCATAATGTCATATACTAATGAAAATGGGTATTTGTTAAAAATATATATCCTTATGTTGTTCCTCTGACAAGATATTATTACAGCATACCCATAGCTTTAGTTGTTGTTTAAATTGTATGCATTTTATTTAAACATCAAAATGTTTATGACAATATATACAAACATGACAATATATCTCTGCAAAGTATAAATAATTGATAGATTTACAGATTAAGTAACAGAATTATGCATTTTCAATGGACACATAAAGTGTTGATGTCTGTGCATGATTTTTAAGCAAGTTCTGGTCAAATATACATTTTGTCCGTAAAATGGGCATCATATGGTGTGACATTAAAATCTATATTTTGAACAGGCAATAATATGGACATCATTATGATGAAGAGGTCCAAACTCAACCAGGAAGTTGCAGTATCATCTCTGGAGTGGTTTGGAAGGTCATGAGGTGAGTTCTGACTTTTTGATTTTAAATTAAAAAGCTCTGTATCTGATTTGCTCATTGGTGGTCAATGTTTTGTGTCTTATGGTGTGACATTATTTACATAAAAATGAAACACTTTTTTACAAATTTTACTTATTAATTCTTAAAAATCATTGCTGCCATGTGGCAATTTACAAGCTAAGTATAAGATAGCTGTTTTTAGTTAACCAATACCGTTTTTCCAAGTCACACCATACGATACATTTGTCACACAATATTACATAATTTTTTTTTAATGATAAATAAATAATCAAAACATATTGAAAGAATTTAATGGTAAACATTAAATTACCCATGCAATTAAAGGGTTAGTTCACCCAAAAATGAAAACAATACAATATATTACTCACCCTCATTTCGTTCCACACGCGTAAGACCTTCGTTCATCTTCGTAATGCAAATTAAGATATTTTTGATGAAATCCAATTGCTCAGTGAGGCCTCTATTGCCAGAAATGTCACCGAACCTCTCAAGATCCAGAAAGGTACTCAACACATATTTGAAACAGTTCATGTGAGTACAATGGTTCAACCTTAATATTATAAAGCGACGAGAATACTTTTTGTGCGCCAAAAAAACTAAATAACGACTTTTCAACAATATCTAGTAATGGCCGATTTCGAAAACACTGCTTTGGAGCTTTACGAATCGAATCAGTGGTTCAAAGCACCAAAGTCACGTGATTTCAGCAGTTTAGCAGTTTGATACGCGATCCGAACCACTGATTCAAAACAAAAGATTCGTAAAGCTCCAAAGCAGTGTTTTGAAATCGGCCAGCACTAGATATTGTTGAAAAGTCGTTTTTTTTTTTGTTTGTTTTTTTGACGCACAAAAACTATTCTTGTCACTTTATAATATTAAGGTAGAACCACTGTAGTCACATGAACTGTTTTAAATAGTAGCTTTAAATTTAGTAGCTTTATGGATCTTGAGAGGTGACGGTGACAGTGCTCTCAATAGAGGCCTCACTGAGCCATCGGATTTCATGAACAATATCTTAATTTGTGTTCCGAAGATGAACGAAGGTCTTACGGCTGTAGAATGACATGAGGGTGAGTAATAAATGACAGAATTTAACCATGTTTCACCATGTCTGCCATACTTTGCATATTAAAAGATGCAATTTTTTTTGTCTGTGTCAGGCAGAAATGTCAAGTAAAGAGATGACACAATAATACAGGGAGAGACTCAATGCTGACCCTGTAAGGAAAGAGTAGGTCCTGAGGGAAAGGAGGAAAAGTAAAGAAATCATGCCAGTTCACACAGAACAGACACCTACTATACAGAAAGATGAAAGTCTAGGCCACAACCTGCATAGTGTAACTTCAACACAGGATACTATTATTAAGATGGTAAAGCTAAAATGAACGGTTAAAAAATTCTTAATAATTATATATTTTTCATTAACAGTATAAAGAGAAGAAACAAAGAGGAAAACTCAAGGCATTCAGTGTGCACTCCCTTTCCTCCTTCAAGACAAGAGAGAGATGTGAAGAGATGCACGAAGGAAATAGAGGAAACGAAAAAAAAAAAAAANAAAAAAAAAAAAAAAAAGAAGTGAATGCCATCGTGAACCTGACTCCTCCATCTTTTGAATCATCTCAGATTGACTGGCTGAAGTTTAATATGGTCTGAAATGTTTTCGTCTTTTCAGTTTCCATGTTTAAAAATCCGATGTGAATCCGTTATTATTCCGTTAGTATCCGTTATTACTAATACTCTAAATGTCTATACATTTTCAATCTAAAACATTCAATTAATTGATAATATTTTTTATTGTTTAACAATTATAATTGTTGTTACAACACACACTGTCCTCTAAATTTAAAATGTTCAAGTTGAAGTTTCTTGGATGGTGTTTGATTTACTCATATTTCTGAGTTTCATAAATATTTTTTTTTTTAAAGTTTTAAAATGATCTTAGTATGTTTGATGATTTTCAGTCCTATTAATGTTAACTGAATTCATTGAATGTGAATAAAATACACTTTTTTTGCATTGACAAATTGTGGTGTGGTGCAGTTCGTCATGTGACTCTATCATTTGGTTTGACACTCAGAATTCTGACAATAAAAATACATTTTTAGTTAAAAAATAAAATAAAAAGTCAATGGAGCAAAAGAGAAATAGTATCAGCAAGAGTTACAAGCATTTGGTTAGAATTATAACAGGGTTTGTCAGAACTAATCTAAAATATCTGGAAAGGCTGAAGAGAGATGTCTTGCTTTAGAAAAATAATACAAAATCTAATGGATCTGCACCAAAAAAAATTTAAATCTTAAGACAGTAATGATAAAGATTTATGGTGAAGTTAGTTACGTAGGGAGAGTATATCTCATTTTCAATTTATAATAATTTTTATGTCACACCATATGACAATTTTAGGCACAAATGCAACAAATTGGTGAACAAATCCAATTTCCAATTCAAAATCAGTACAACACAACTCAATATTTTTTGCCTAATATTTGAAGTTTAAAAAAAATGGCTTATATGTCAACCAACTTTTTGAGTGTACTTGTAACATACTTTTCATTTAGAGTTTTCTGTGACCTGGGCTTTTTTTTTTTTTGGCCTACTGTATTGTTACTGTATGCAAGTTCTGAATATACAGACATTGAATACTATGTGAAGTTTATAAACGTAATTTAGGGAGGAAGGAGCCCATCTAATCTTCCAATCAACAGCCAGAGTATATCAGCAGCTGCTTACCTCTCTTCAGTCTCAGCTGTTCCAGCATCCCTCCACCTCCCAAACTCCACCTTCATCTCAGGTACCTTGCCCTATATAATCATATCTTAAATGTATTCACTATATCAGAGCTCGAGTTGAAGCTGCTTCATCGAGCCCCTCATCAGTGGACAGCAAGCCAAATAAGCTAACCTAATACCTTAAAGATTACATGGGCAAACAAACTCGATAAAAAAACAAGTATTTTTAAAAAACTGAGTCCTGGTGTCCACTACAGAGTAAAAAAAAAAAGTTGTTTTCCCATTTTTTTTCTTACATTCCAAACAATGTAATGACAATGTAATGCAGAAATAAAAATTAAAACTAAACTCAGAACTTTTTTTCTAGTAGTCAGGGGGATTATTAATTTCCCTTATTATTACTCAATAATAATGGTATTTTATGATGTAATGAAAGACCCAGCTAATGTTAACGCAACTTTTGACTCCTATAAAGCGTTAAACTGGAAATGGTCTCGTTCAGTGTAATTTTGGTGGCTCTTAAAAGAGCCTTTGGGGTTTGGTGAGGCTGATGCGGGTTTAGGCGCGCTCTCCGCGGATACGGCGGGCCAGCTGAATGTCTTTGGGCATGATGGTGACCCTCTTGGCGTGGATGGCGCACAGGTTGGTGTCCTCAAACAGACCGACCAAATAAGCCTCGCTGGCCTCCTGCAGGGCCATGACAGCGGAGCTCTGGAAGCGCAGATCCGTCTTGAAGTCCTGAGCGATTTCTCGGACCAGCCGCTGGAAGGGCAGTTTGCGGATCAGCAGCTCGGTGGACTTCTGATAACGGCGGATCTCTCGGAGAGCCACGGTCCCGGGCCTGTAACGATGGGGCTTCTTGACGCCGCCGGTGGCCGGAGCGCTCTTACGGGCGGCTTTGGTAGCGAGCTGCTTCCTCGGGGCTTTGCCACCGGTGGATTTACGAGCGGTCTGCTTGGTTCTTGCCATTGCTGCAGTCGATTCCTCCTTCTGTCCTGCTTACGCTGGAAATGCGCATTCATGTTACACGCCTGCTTTTAAAGCATTGCGCGGCCATGAGCTCACAGTGTCGGGAGGGTGGGGAGGCTTGTGATTGGCTGATCTGTGACGTGTGCTTATGACTGCGCGCTCCATGTTTTCAAACAAGCGAAGGGTTTTCCCGCTCAATGTGCTTTGTTCTGTTTTGCTCATCAAACAGTGGAACACACCCAGAGGCTTTATACTCACATCCCTTTTTTATTTATGAAATATTCACCTCATTTCTAATGGTTGTGAAGATCTCAGATTCGAACAAAATTACATCATCTGTATAAAAGCACTACAACAAAAAACACAAGAGCCCAAAAAACGATCTCAATCAAACAAGTTAGGGGACTCTCGTGCGTTAATAACACTTTGTTCCTGCTACTATTGTATTTGTAAACGCCCATACGGAGCAATCCTATATTTTAATTGTTTCACGAGTTCACACTTACAAATAATTCAGATAAAATAAATGGAATACGTATTTGGCGTGCTGTCCGGCGAGCTCCGAGCTATTTGGCCCGAACACAAAGTACCCTCACCCCCTATTTTAGATTAGGAAGTAACCAAGTGAGTGTGAGGAGACGGGGTGGTGGAGAGATGCTGAAAACTGTCGAGGGTTCATGGGTGAGTTGACTGTGGTTATATATATGCCTGTACTCATTCTGATTGGGTAGATATGTTGATTACTGATTGTTGACAACTTGAGATGTGATAATTGGATAGCTTATTTGACTTTGTTCCTCCCGAACTTTGTTAAAGGTGCTCTAAGCGATGTCACGCGTTTTTAGGCCAAAATTTTTTTGCCACATAAAGCAAACATCTCACTATCCGCTAGCTGCCTGTCCCCTGAACACACTGTAAAAAAACGGTCTCTGTAGTCGCCACAAGCTCCGAAAACGGACACAAAAACAAACTGGTGCAGCCTGAGGGCTGTTTCATAAAAGATGCTAAGAAAAGCGAGGATTAAACTCCAAAACCTGACTTGAATTATCCTAACAAGTGAGTTGGGGCTAAAACGGTTTCATAAAAGGTAACTGACGTTCACGCAGTCCCACTAATTCGTTCCAGGTTTACCTAGTCAAGATAATTTCGCGTGCACGCTTTTCTTAAGCAGCCCTAAAGGTCGATCATGGATCAAATCGATCCACCATAGGAAACAGCATAGATATTGTGCTATTTTATGCGTTTGAGACATGGTGTTTTCCTCAGAGCATAACTTACTTTTCACAAGTTTATTCTCTATCTGTAAATGTTAGAAAGTCATGCAAATATTTCCATTTTGCTGCTAAACTTCAGTGAACGAGCGCTGCTGCGCGCATGCGCGCTAAACAGACGGAATGCAATAGAAGCGCAATAATTCTAAAATATACATTTCGCTAAAATATTTGACGTTGGACATTAAATGTGCCTTATATACAATTTTAAACCTACAAGTAAGTGTTTTTTATGATAGTAACTGTAAATGGACTATTGTAATGGGGTAAATCAATATACTTTGGGCCAATTACTGAGTTTAGATTCATCTTACAAATTAAAAGTTAGTCTGTGCATATTTATTTAAATTTTTAATTTTGTGATTTTAATTTCTGCTTTTCTAATAACCATAAAGGTACTACAGCTGCCAAACAAAACCAGAGAGAAATGTATTCATATATTTTAAATATTGGGCACAAAACATTTAGCCAGTAAGAAAACCTGTAGGTTACACACACACACATATACATATATATATATATATATACATATAAAATATAATTCAGGTTGATTGGGACACTTTTTCACCGTGAATTCACCATATTTATGAGATTAAAGTTTTGTAAATGTTTCTCTAAATCAGTTCCTCTATATAATGTTTTGATATGTCTTACAATTGGGAATAAAAATGACATTTTCTGATTGTCTGCATTATTGTTTACACTTGTATTTTTCATATTGTGTCATTTCTGCATTCATCATAGGCACTTGTAAATTAATTCCATTATTTAAACTATGTAAACATGGTTCATAAAAATATCACAGAGCTCCACAAGGAAAAAATGTCTCAAGAAACATTGTCAATGTAGTCCCCACCATGATGAAACCTCTGTGTGTTTGGTGTCTAGAGACTCAAGTGGAGCACAAATGAGAGGGACTTGAAGTTCATGTTAATAGATAATTCATACTATATAAAATTGGTAGCTTACTGGAATAGAATGTTCATGACAGTTTGGAAGGGTTGTGGGTCCAAGTGTGGAACTTATTACTTTACTCATTACTTTGACCCAGAAAAATCTCAAACCTAATCCTATTGATTGAGGAATTTAAGTCAGTGTGTGTGTGTGTGTGTGT
>RJVU01000976.1:636638-677094 GCA_003731715.1 Anabarilius grahami | reverse complement strand
GCTTCTGCTGTGGACTCAAAAATTGCTAAATGAATCATGTTATAATAGTGTAGTTGTGTACAGATGTAAATATGCCATTGCTCTTACCCGGAAATGGCAGCTGTCCAGAGGACTGAGCTCCATCTGCTTTGCTTCAGCCAAAAACTTCTCATCAACAACACTCATTTCAAAGGCAGGGGTCTCTCCCTGGAGCAGAATAGATGCAACCGGCTCTGGTGGAGGAGCAGGAGCAGGAGCAGATTCTGGCTTCTTCAGCCAGTCAAAGAAAGCATGCACTTCACCATACTGCATACTTAACAGCCACAGCATCACAAACCAGGGAGCCATTCTCAGTAATGACCCTGAGCAAATGGAAACAGAAAATGAGGAAAACATCACATATTTCCCCAGTTGATCCTGAAAAAGCTTACTACAAGCAAGAATGCAACTACATAATACACGTGTGGCATACTGAGCATTTCAAACCACCCTGTATTCTATATTATTATGGTGACTTATTACTCTACAAATCAGAACATGGTCTATCAGGAAACCCTCCACTTCACATTAACTTCAAGTGTGCACCATTGACAGTACACTAGTGTGGTATTAGATCAAGTGTGCATCATTGACAGTACACTAGTGTGGTATTAGATCAAGTGTGCATCATTGACAGTACACTAGTGTGATATTAGATCAAGTGTGCACCATTGACAGTACACTAGTGTGGTATTAGATCAAGTGGGCACCATTGACAGTACACTAGTGTGGTATTAGATCAAGTGTGCACCATTGACAGTACACTAGTGTGGTATTAGATCAAGTGGGCACCATTGACAGTACACTAGTGTGGTATTAGTTTAAGTGTGCATCATTGACAGTATACTAGTGTAGTATTTAGTTTAAGTGAGCACCCTTGACAGTACACTAGTGTGGTATTACTTCAAGTGTGCACCATTGCCAGTATACTACTGTAGTATTTAGGTTAAGTGTGCACCCTTGACAGTACACTAGTGTAGTATTTAGGTCAAGTGTGCACCATTGACAGTACACTAGTGTAGTATTTAGGTCAAGTGTGCACCATTGACAGTACACTAGTGTAGTATTTAGGTCAATTGTGCACCATTGACAGTACACTAATGTGGTATTAGTTCAAGTGTGCATCATTGACAGTACACTAATGTGGTATTAGTTCAAGTGTGCATCATTGACAGTACACTAGTGTAGTATTTAGTTTAAGTGAGCACCATTGACAGTATTTGGGTTAAGTGAGCACCATTGACAGTACACTAGTGTGGTATTAGATCAAGAGTGCATCATTGACAGTACACTAATGTGGTATTAGATCAAGTGTGCATCATTGACAGTACACTAATGCGGTATTAGTTCAAGTGAGCACCATTGACAGTACACTAGTGTGGTATTAGTTCATGTGTGCACTGTTGATAGTACACTAGTGTGGTATTAGATCAAGTGTGCATCATTGACAGTACGCTAATGTGGTATTAGTTCAAGTGCGCACTATTGATAGTACACTAGTGTGGTATTAGTTCAAGTGTGCACTGTTGATAGTACACTAGTGTGGTATTAGATCAAGTGTGCATCATTGACAGTACACTAGTGTAGTATTTAGGTCAAGTGTGCACCATTGACAGTACACTAGTGTGGTATTAGATCAAGAGTGCATCATTGACAGTACACTAGTGTGGTATTAGTTCAAGTGTGCATCATTGACAGTACACTAATGCGGTATTAGTTCAAGTGTGCACTGTTGATAGTACACTAGTGTGGTATTAGATCAAGTGTGCATCATTGACAGTACACTAATGTGGTATTAGTTCAAGTGCGCACTATTGGTAGTATACTAGTGTGGTATTAGTTCAAGTGTGCACTGTTGATAGTACACTAGTGTGGTATTAGATCAAGTGTGCATCATTGACAGTACACTAATGTGGTATTAGATCAAGTGTGCACTATTGATAGTACACTAGTGTAGTATTTAGGTCGTGTGCACCATTGACAGTACACTAGTGTGGTATTAGATCAAGAGTGCATCATTGACAGTACACTAGTGTGGTATTAGTTCAAGTGTGCACTATTGATAGTACACTAGTGTAGTATTTAGGTAAAGTGTGCACCATTGACAGTACACTAATGTGGTATTAGATCAAGAGTGCATCATTGACAGTACACTAATGTGGTATTAGATCAAGTGTGCACTATTGATAGTACACTAGTGTAGTATTTAGGTAAAGTGTGCACCATTGACAGTACACTAATGTGGTATTAGATCAAGAGTGCATCATTGACAGTACACTAGTGTAGTATTTAGGTAAAGTGTGCATCATTGACAGTACACTAATGTGGTATTAGATCAAGTGTGCACTATTGATAGTACACTAGTGTAGTATTTAGGTAAAGTGTGCACCATTGACAGTACACTAATGTGGTATTAGATCAAGAGTGCATCATTGACAGTACACTAGTGTAGTATTTAGGTAAAGTGTGCACCATTGACAGTACACTAATGTGGTATTAGATCAAGTGTGCACTATTGATAGTACACTAGTGTAGTATTTAGGTAAAGTGTGCACCATTGACAGTACACTAATGTGGTATTAGATCAAGAGTGCACTATTGATAGTACACTAGTGTGGTCTGTCTCTGGGACTGAAACATGCCCGGGCTTGGCTCCTCTCACAGCTGATTGAATCACAGACGGTGAATTAAAGCGGTCAGAGCACACATGATCTCTCTAATACATAGTGCATCGCTGACTTTACAAGCTGTATTAGACTTTAACAATCTGCATGTTATTTGGAAATGCATGTTATGCAATTAGTTTAGGATATATATTCAAATGTACGATTTAATACAACACTGACCGTGTGAAATCACACATTCTCTTGACTTACCTTAAACGCGCCACACAGACTGCTCTATAACACTCAAACGAGATTAATCCATCAAGACTTTCTCTGAACAGTAAACCCTTATCTAAACGCTTTTGTGAGAATTCAACTGTTTAAATAGACTCGCCTCAGCCAATCAGAGACAACGGGATGCAAAAGAAGCATCGCGATATCTGCTGAGTAAAACAGGCGCGAGATTTGACGAGACTCGGAAATGGGAGTTTGTATGATAACAACAAAACAGTTATTTATATTGTCGTATTTATACACGTCTATTATGTAAGGATACATTGTAAGCAAATTGAAAGGCAGTTTCCCGTCGTATAAATGTTTTTGAAACTTTTAAAAGAGATGTTTTTGTTTGTAGCTTATTGAACTGAACACATTATCGATCAGCTTGATTGTTTCTGTTATGGAATCTAAACCTGTTCCTGCGAGACTCCTGAACGCCTCTCCTCCGTACGGACACATTATCACTCATGAGAAGTGGAGAGGATCCACACTCCTGCAGAGCTTTAAAGGTTCGTGATTCACATCATACAAACATTCACCTGTGGCAAGCCGTTTTGACTTTTATTCATTCTCAGGATATGAATTCTTGATATCAACAATTCAATTTTCACTAGTTAAAATGCTCATTTTTGATATCAAGAATTACATTTCCACTAGTAAAAATAATAATGTTCATTCTTGATATCTGTAATTGTATTTTCACTAGTGAAATGTCACCATAGGCTGCCATTCAAATGCAATTGTTGATATCAAGAATTGATTTCTTACTAGTTGAAATTCTAATTTCACATATCAAAAATACAATTCATAATAGTAAAAATGCGAATTTTTGATATCAAGAATTCAATTGTCACTAGCTGAAAGGTAAGTTCTTGACATCAACTATTGAGTTGCTACTAGTAACAATGTTAATTTTTGATATCAATAATTTGATTGTCACAAGTGACAATGTTAGTTTCTGATATCATGAATGTGATTGTTACTAGTAAGAAAGCCATTTTACATATCTGAAATTATATTGATATCAGAAATACATTTTCAGATATCAAAAATGAACATTATTACTAGTAGCAATTCAATTGTTGATATCAAGAACTGACATTTCAACTAGTGACATTTAATTCTTGATATCAAAAATTTGCATTTTACTAGTAGCAATGTAATTATTGATATCAAAAATTAAGATTTTTACTAGTAAGAATTGTATTTCTGATATGTAAAATTGGAATTTAAACTAGTAAGAAATCAGTTATTGATATCAAGAATTGAATTTGAATGGCAGTCTATGGTGACATTTCACTAGTGAAAATACAATTACAGATATCAAGAATTCTAGTTTTTACTAGTGGAAATTCAAATGTTGATATCAAGAATTCATATCCTGAGGTGTGAATAAAAGTCAAAACGGCTTGCCATATTCACCAGGGTAAGTAACCATACTTTTACCGCGTTGTGCACACATTAAACTACAGTTTCTGTTACTCCTGTACAGTCTTGATCAGTCAATATGGCGTGTCCATCATATAAGCCTGACTGACTGTGATGTTCCTGTAATCTGTGTCTCTCTCAGGCAGTGTGAAGATGATCTTCGAGGAGGAGCTGGGTGTTGTGGACTTCTGTCTCAGTAACAAGACGTGTGTCCTCTATGTGTCAGAAAGTGATCAGGTGGCAGGAAACAACTACAGGAGGAAGATTGTCCGATTCAGAAATGTAAATAATACATTTTTATCTGCTTTTGTCTGCTATATATATATATATTATGATGATTTAGAATATTGGCAGTCAAGCATTTGGAATAATTACATTTTTATATCTTTGAAAGAAGTCTCTTCTGCTCACCAAGGCTGCATTTATTTAATAAAAAATACAGCAAAAACAGTAATATTGTGAAATAATTTTACAATTTTAAAATAGCTGTTTTCTTTATGAATATATATTAAATGTAATTTGTTCCTGTGATCAAAGCTGAATTTTCAGCATCATTACTCCAGTCTTCGGTGTCACATGATCCTCCAGAAATCATTTTAATATGATGATTTGATACTCAAGAAAGATTTCTGATTATTATTAGCAATGTTGAAAACAGTTGTGCTGCTTCATATTTTTGTGGAAACCGTGATACAACCATTCAAAAAGAATTTTGGGAAAAAAGAATACTTTTATTCATCAAGGATGCATTAAACTGATCAAAAGTGACAGTAAAGACATTTTTAATGTTACGAAAGATTATATTTCAAATAAATGCTGTTATTTTGAACTTTCTCTTCTTTAAAGAATCCTAGTAAAAAATGTAAAAGAAAGCAGCAAAAACTGCTTGCAACATTGATGATAATAAGAACTATTATTAATAATTGAGCATCAAATCAGCATATGAGAATGATTTCTGAAGGATCATGTGACACTGAAGACAGGAGTAATGATGCTGAAAATTCAGCTTTGATCACAGGAATAAATTACGTTTAATATATATTCATAAAGAAAACAGCTATTTTAAAATATTTCACAATATTAATGTTTTTTACTGCATTTTTAATCAAATTAATGCAGCCTTGGTGAGCAACATTCAACTTCTTTCAAAAGCATAAAATCTTAATTTTTCCAAACTTTTGACTGGTAGTGTATATATTATTTATTTATTTATTTATTTTTAACAATCATTTGTTTTTCATTTAGTGGTGCCCTCCAGAAGCTACATATGATATTCACATTTCCCAGAAGACAAAATGATAAATTACTCTGATAAAGTGTGGCTCAGTGTTGTTCTTTTTAAGATGATGTCAGATACCCCCCTTACTCTTTCTCCAGGCTAACAGTGGTCTGCAGGCGGTTGTGATTGTGGAGAAGACCCGTCTGAGTGAGCAGTACTTCAGCGGGCTGCAGAAGTTCGTGGTTTTGGAGCTGGGTCTGACCCTGCTGCCTGTGTCCAATGCTGCGGAAGCTGCTCAGCTCATAGCGCAGCTGGTCAGTCAGTTCAGCGTCACTGCATCATTTTATTTCTGTATATCCAAAGCATCATTATGTATAGATTTTTTGGCTGTGTAAAAAGCAGAATAGTCTACCATCATCTGGTTGTTATTTGCTAAATAAACTCTAATACACCTGCTATTTTCAATAACTTGCAAAACACTGTTGCAAAGCCATATGCTCAATGTCATGGAAAAGTATGATGTTGTTTCTGTGCTGTTCAGAACGCTTTTGTCCTCCACAGGTTCTTGGAGAGAACAAGGAGAACCCGTTCGGCAGGAAGAGCGTGTCCAGACTGCTCGAGCCGGTGGTGTTGAGTCTGGTTCAGCAGATTCCTGGCGTTGGAAAGGTGAAGGCCATGCTGCTCCTCCAGAGGTTCCCTAGTATCCATCAGCTCAGCAGGGCTTCAGTCCATGAACTAGAGCCCATAGTGGGACAGGCCACAGCCCAGCACATCACGGCCTTCTTCCACAACCAGTTCACATAGAAACGCAGGGTATCACGAGCTGGTGTTCAGAAGCAAGCAAATAAACACTATTTAAGCACTGTTTTGCACTAACATTCTCAGTGTATTTCTATGAAACTGTCTTTGTTTATGAAGTAATTAAACTCACAATAATGTTGTAGTATAATGGCTAATTCGAATTTTGACACACGTTATATCAATTTCTGCATTTGACAGTAGGACTTGCAGCAAAAGGACAAAAGGTGGCGCTGAAGACTCAGTTGCATATATTTAGTTCTTTACCCCATTTCAGTGTGAGCTGTTGTTGTGGTCTCATGTTTCTCTTACTTATTTTACCTGTATGAGTTACACAAAAACTTGATCATACACTTTTTCCAGAAACATTAGGTGATAATAATCCTGAAACGACATTGGGTATGTTTACATGCACTATTTTTTTGTCTGTTTGAAAGAATCCCTTCTGATTTCAGATTCTGAAAGTTCTGTTTATATGAGCCCTAAACTTTGCAATCTGATTCACATTTAGGTTTACATAAATATGTATGTATTCCGAACAAAACCCAGAACTGGAGAAAGCCGCTGCTCTGCAGGATGACGTGTTTTTGTAGGCCGAGCCGTAAGTTCACATCTCCTCGGTTCCCTCGACAAAAACCCAATAGGATTTTTCCGTTGTCTTTTGGATCATTGCAGAAAATAAGGTCTGTGACTAACACAAGCTTATGGTTTTTACACGTTCTGTAATCTTCAATAATTAACATTTATACACTATAAACGGACTACACCACGGTCACATGACTTCAACATCACTCAGTCTTTAAAACGTTTTGCCTGAAAGTTTGAGGTATAATATTTTGATTATAAACATAACTATAAATTAAAAACAAGTCTGTGAAAGTAACTATTGAGTTGATGAGACACCTGTTCAGTGTAATGAAGTTTAATGTAGTCCCATTTAGCCATTTGTTAGCAAAAGTAAAAGTTTTAAAAATAATCACAAGAGGGTTTTACTGATGTGTTCTATGTTGTAGAATAAAACAAAAATATCTTGAGCTTGTGTTTTGAACCATAGACCTTATTTCAAACATTTAACTAAAAACTCATTGACCTCAGGGAACTGGAAGTGTTCAAATTCAACTCCTTTCTGGGTTTTGGACTACAAAAACATGTCATCCCTGCAGGACTCTATAATGTCACTGGGAGTGTTGTTTTTGCCTTAAAGGGATAGTTCACCCAAAAATGAAAATTATCCCATGATTTACTCGCCCTCAAGCCACCCTAGCTCTATATGATTTTCTCCTTTCAGGTGAACACAATCAGAGTTATATTAAAAAAACAAATCCTGGCTCTTCCAAGCTTTATAATGGGAGTAAATGGGGCTCGAAATTTTGAATCCCAAAAAAGCACATCCATCCATCATAAAAGTGAAGTGAAGCAATGGGTTTTTGTTAGAAAAATATTCTTATTTATAACTTTATAAACTATAATCACTGGCTTCCGGCGATGGCTGTACGTGAGTTGATTTCCGAAGAGTGACCTCTGACCTTAGACGTCTCTCGCGGTTCAAACAAATAGGGCTGGGCAACAAACTCAAGCTCCTCTACTGTTATATTGAAATCCTCCGACATTTCTCTTAAAAAAATTCTCGTTTTAGACTTCTAATTCATGACCGGAGTTTTGTTTTGCTCTCTCCTCTGTGCTTCCGTGTTCATCAATATGTCATGCGTCGGGTCAGAGGTCACTTCCGCCGTAACTCGACTTACATACGGCCGTTACTGGAAGCCAGTTATTATAAAAGGATATAAATATGGATATTTGTCTTTCAAAAACCCTTCTCTTCTCTTCAAAAGGCCTTAATTAACCCCCTGGAGTCATATGGATTACTTTTATGATGGATGGATGCACTTTTTTGGGCTTCGAAATCATGAGCCTCATTCACTACCATTATAAAGCTTAGAGGAGCAAGGATATTTTTTGTTTAATATAACTGATTGTGTTCATCTAAAAGAAGAAAGTATATGTCATATACACTCAGGATGGTTTGAGTAAATCATGGGATAATTTTATTTTTTGGGTTCGCAGGACGTAAATAAACATACGTAAGTTCGTAAGAGGTAAAAGGTAGTATGTTAAAGGTGCCCTAGATTCAAAAATTGAATTTACCTCGGCATAGTTAAATAACAAGAGTTCAGTACATGGAAATGACATACAGTGAGTCTCAAACACCATTGTTTACTCCTTCTTATATAAATCTCATTTGTTTAAAAGACCTCCGAAGAACAGGCAAATCTCAACATAACACCGACTGTTACGTAACAGTCGGGAACATTAATATGTACGCCCCCAATATTTGCATATGCTAGCCCATGTTCTCAACATTATGAATATGAAAGGCATTAGACAAGGGCAGAACGTCTGGATGTGCACAGCTGAATCAACAGATGGCAGATGGAGCAATAATAACTGACATGATCCATGATAACATGATATTTTTACTGATATTTGTAAACTGTCTTTCTAAATGTTTCGTTAGCATGTTGCTAATGTACTGTTAAATGTGGTTAAAGTTACCATCGTTTATTACTGTATTCACGGAGACAAGAGCCGTCGCTATTTCATTTTAAAAACACTTGCAGTCTGTATAATTCATAAACACAACTTCATTCTTTATAAATCTCTCCAACAGTGTGTAATGTTAGCTTTAGCCACGGAGCACCATCAAACTCATTCATAACCAAATGTAAACATCCAAATAAACACTGTACTTACGCGATTAGACATGCTGCATGACGAACACTTTGTAAAGATCCATTTTGAGGGTTATATTAGCTGTGTGAACTTTTTTTTATGTTGTTTAAGGCAATCGCGAGCTCTTGGGGCGTGGAGCACGAGATTTAAAGGGCCACACACACTGAATCGGCTCATTTCTAATGATGCCCCAAAATAGGCAGTTAAAAAAATGAATTAAAAAAAAATCTATGGGGTATTTTGAGCTGAAACTTCACAGACACGTTCAGGGGACACCTTAGACTTATATTATATCTTTTGAAAAGGGAATCTAGGGCACCTTTAAGAGATATTATTATGAAAGGGCTCTGGTAAACAATCTGTTCTGCTTATGTGCGCAAGGTGTGAGGATTCTGAGAGGGAGGACCCAGACGCAGAATGATATTTATTAACAACAAAAGGTGCAACACAAGATAGGTGAGGCAGGAACAAACAAAAGGGCAGGACACACAACACAAGAACTGGCTGGTCAGGGATGAGACAGCTCCAGACACTATGATGGAGACGAGGCAGCGGCTCAGTGAACCAGAGGTTTGAAACTTGGTGACATAACAGCAGGAGCGCCAGATTAGCTGCCAGGTCAGGAGAGTCAGTGACCAGGGAAGACACAGGAAGAGGGAAGGGCAGGGACCAACACAATAAGACACAACACACACATGACAAGACAAGACAAGTGATAACAGAAACAAAATAAAGAAACTAAATATACTAGAACTAAAAAAAAACACAAGAACAAAGAAAAATTAGAATTTATCAAAAAGGAAAAATCAAACAAGACTGCCAGGGCAGGATCCTGACACAAGGTTTTTTTAAATTTTAATATTTTGAATGTTTGAGAATATTGTTTTCCTATAGCTCAGATAGTTTTAGATCTACAAAAGCCCTTTCAATCCGATAAAAATTTCATTCGAATCGAGCTCAATCGGATCAGCTGAGCAGTCAATGCAATTACTAGCGGATTATTTGGATATGTAAGCGTAGCTATTGTTGATTTAAGGTTTTTTTATTATTATTATTATTTAAAGCATGCAAATAGCATTGAAAGGGCCCTCACACCCGGGGCCTTAAGGACAACAGTGAATAGTGGGCGACATGCATTTAAGCGGGTAAATATAGGAGAATTATGGTGATCATTTTAATGCGCCACACTTTCTGCTGCCAACAGGTGGCACTAAGACTAACTGAATATTGGCATATAGATGTCTTCAGGCCAGGACTCTTATCAAACATGTGAAGTTTGGTGCAGGTTGGATATTGTATGCCTGACTTAAAAAAGCTTCCTGTTTCATAGCGAAACATCAGACTTTGTCAGCTTCAAAGAAAACTACAAACATTTTGTAAAGAAAATTCAAAATATCTCACTTCATGTTGGGTTTCAGATTTTGCTCCCAGGGACTTTTTTGTAGATACTGGGCTGTTACATGTGTATCCCGAATTTCATACTTGTTCGTGAAACATAGCGTGAGGGGTGCTTCACTGAAATTTTGTAGGTGGTGCTATCAAAACATTTTGCCACACCGAATTGTGAAACCCATATCAGACGTACATTTTCGCCCTCAAAAATGCGACTGATTTCGGAGAAGAATAACGGAGGAATTCCAATAGGGTCCTCGCACCATCGGTACGCACATATACGGCCCTATTTTAGATCATTGTGTCATAGTGTCATTGACCATTTGAACTCCTAAAGGTCAGATTTCCTTACTTCAGTATGAAAAAAAAAAAGTGGTCTCAGGCTTTTAGACTTGGCCAGTTTAGTTAAAAATCATGAATTGGGACATCATGAATGTTCTCCTGGTTTGAGTGTAGTCCTATAGTCTGCTCTCGGCAGTACATCTTATCCCTGTGTCCACCTCTCCTCTCGGTAGCTCCTGTGATCTATTGGTTTTCTGCTCGACTTCCTCTTTTAAGTGTCGCACACTGCTGGCAGAGTTTCAGCCTTCCTGCTGGACTACAAAGCAGCTCACTCTCAACGGCTTTCCTAAGGGAGATCAGCTGAAAACTGGCCTCTTTTATTCTGCAAGCAGAGAAAAGCTGCAGCCACAAATTCACGACTTGACTTCTTAAATTCCACACTGGGGATCCTTTCAGGATGAATGGGAGCTTGAGGAAACCTCTGTGTATGTGGGGATCACCCTGTACCACTCTCCTTTCAGCTGGTGGTCTTTAGATTAGTAAACATGGCATAAAACATGTTGAATTAGGTTATCTCTGTTTGAGTAATTGCTGCTGCCCTTTTAAGAAAAAAAAGTAGGCCTATATAAAATTGTAGATGAATTAATACATTAGCCGTTCTTTCTTTCTTTATGTAAGTGCAAATATCATATACAGCACTTGATGGTTTTGTAAAATGCCAGAACATGTTCAGCGTGTGTGAATCAGTCATGCCGCGCGCTCGTTAACATTCTGCCCGGACAGCGAGCGATGCGGCGCCTGCGCGGCCTTTTCACAGCCTTTCAATCCTCTGAAGCGAGTTGAAGAGAGGAAGCCCAGCTCTCTGTTCGTGCGGTAACTGAAATGGATGGAGTAGAGAGGAAAAGGACGGAGGCTCAGAGGAGCATCATGAAAGATAACGAACTTAAACGAGACTCCAGCATCCCTGAGCGCGTGACACTCAAGAAGGAGATTGGACTTCTGAGCGCGTGCGCGATCATCATTGGTAAGGAAAGTTTACAACTTGTTTTCTTTTTGATGCTGGTTCATTCTTCTAACATGTAAACGTATTAAGACTTATAAACACAGATGCATCACAGATATTCGCCATCTTGTTAGTCGTGGACCTTTATATTGGGCTTTTTTGCACACTAGAACACACAATATTGAGCATTAACGCATTTTTAAATGCATGCTGGATATATTACCATAGTCGGATTAACTAATTGTGATTGCTTTATTTACATGTAGATATTAATTTATTATCTATTAATAGTTTATTGTATTAAATATGCATTTGATAGCTATTTATTTATTTATTAACATTAATTACGTAATTATTTAATAGCATATTAGTGACTGTGATCGTTTTTATTATCATGTATTACATAAACATTTTATTTTAAATAAAATATTACGTATTTTTTGGTTGTTGTTGTTTTTTGTGTGTGTGTGATTCATTAGTATTACATTAGTAAGATTACTAATGTAGTTGTATCTGACTTGGTTGTTTCCTTCTTTTTTAAATCTAAAAATATCGTTAAACTGTTGAATCTTAACAATTAATGAGTGTTAAACAACAAACAATTAATGTTTGCAGATCTTTTTAACTTCATACTTTTACTTAATAAGTCTAAAATCAACATCCACCATATGTTTGTCCTCTTAAAATGGGCCACCGAATGAAAGCTAAAGATTGTTCCCTCCGCTTCTGATGGTATCCGGGGCTTTGACGGGCAGAAGTAAATTATTTATGCCTGCTGTTACGTAATCTCGTTGTACGACACTTGGGTGCTTGAGAGAAGAGCTGGAAGGAAGCGGGTTAGTGAGGGGGGCTGATCATTGTTTTGCTATGAAAACTCTCTCAGGTACTACAGCAGGGCTGTACTGTTGACTAGACACGTATTTTTGATTGCTTTCGAACGACATTGGGTTCTACTTCAAAGTCAGTGTTATAGTAATAAAAATGTTATATCAGTTTTGTTACATAATCTTAATTATGTTTTTTTGTTTTACTGGGAGGCATGCAGTAATGAACAGGACACTTGAGCTAGTCTTTACGCCAGTGAATATTTGTCAGTGTGGGTTTATTTTTGTAAAATTTCAAATCTTGTCATTTGTACCAAAATGTTATTGAGAATTTATTTCCACCATTATTGGCAGGGGAAAAAAACAAACAAAACAAAAACAAATTATAGGGGGGTTTGGGAGGGTCTGACTCCCCTAAAGTGAAGTGACATGTGGCCAAGTATGGTGACCCATACTCGGAATTTGTGCTCTGCATTTAACCCATCCAAGTGCACACACACAGCAGTGAACACACACACCGTGAACACACACCCGGAGCAGTGGGCAGCCATTGCTGCAGCGCCCGGGGAGCAGTTGGGGGTACGGTGCCTTGCTCAAGGGTCTCACCTCAGTCATGGTATTGAGAGCGCTGGAGATTCACTCCTCTCACCGACAATCCCTGCCGGACCTGAGATTCGAAACCATGACCTTTGGGTTACAAGTCCGACTCTCTATCCATTAGGCCACGACTGCCCCAGTCGGACGGCTTCAGTCGGAAGTCTTGGTTCCCCCTCGTTGATCCCACTCATTTGCAGGGTCTGCTTTTTTTGCAGAGCTTTCTCCATTTGGCATGGTCAAGGGCATCTTCCAGGGCAGTGTTGATGATCTTCATGTCTTCCTTCAGTCGGTCGTCCTCGTCGTCGGGATCCTTGGGGACTTAGGCACAGGGTCTTTCTTGCAACTGAATCCTTGTTGCTCCATCCAATGTGTCTGTACCACGGTAGTCGCACTTCGCACATTTTCTCCTTGATTGGGGCAACGCCCAGCCATTTCCTAACATCATTGTTTGTTATGTGGTCCCATCTCGTTAGTAAGTCCGTACACATTCGCATCTCCATCACCTGCAGGGCTTGTTCATATGCCCTAAAAGGCCACAGGGATAACTATGGTCTTAGATCCTGGCCTTAAGGGTGGTTGAGCATTCGGCGCCATTTCATACCACATTAACAAGCGCTTTTTTGCCGTCACTGGTGATGATGGATTTGAGGTATTTGTAGTCCAGGGGGCCGCATTCCAGGTACTCCATCTTTTTGATGTTTAATTGCATGCCATGGTCCAAGTGTGTCTTCTATCTTTGCGTGTTTCGCTCGTGAGGAAGAGGTCATCAGCGTAGAGGAGTGACCATGAATGAGTCGATTGCAAGTCCTTGGTGACTGTGTCCATACAGGACAAACAGGACTGGTGAGAGGGGCGAGTCGTGGTGGACACCAATGGTAATTGGGAAGGGTGGCAATGTTCCGACAGGGCAGCGACGGTGCTGGTGACGCTGGTGTAGAGGGGCTTAATCCAAGTCACGTGGGCTTCAGGGACACCGTGAGCTCGAAGGGCATGCCAGATGAGGTCGTGGGGCACTCTGTCAAAAGCCTTCTCCAGGTCAAGGGCCGCCATATGTACTGGCTTTTTCTTCTCACAGTGCCTCTCCAGGAGCAGCCAGGTGGCATGGATTGCATCAAAGCCGCATTGGTTTGGCGAAACAGAGACTATTTTCTGAAGCCAGCCTTCGATAACTCGCTTGAAGATCTTCATTGTGTGGCATAGGAGGCAGATTGGGTGGTAATAAGGGCATTTGGCCATGTCACCTTTGCCCTTCCAGATGGGCACAGTGGTGCTGGTCAGCCAGGCGTTGGGCTTCACCATCAGTGGCAGTTTGACTGAATAAATCAGTTAGGATGATGACGCCTTGGTGGCCGAGAAGCTTCCAGGCTTCCACTGGGGGGGATATCTTCAGGTATCGTCAGATATCGCCCATCGTTTTCCCATTTTTTTGTTTTCCCATTTTGACTGCTACCTCGGCACTGGTGATGGCAGGGACTGGCATGCTTTTGGCTTAGTAATAGATCTTGGTTGCTCCTCCCGATGTGTCAAGGTCGACATAAAGTTGGTCGAAGTGGCCGGCTTTCGCCACCACAACTGCCTGCTTTGCCGCCACTTTGTGGGACTGGTAATGTTCGTATTGTACTTTTGGTAAAGCTGCCGTTAGAAGCTCCGGTATCTATAGAAACAGTCAGTGTCCTGATACGAACGCTTAGGACTGGACATGCGCATTGGCTGGTTTAGCCTGAAAAATATGCTTTTTTTAAAGCTATTTGAGCATCTAAGCATCATTTATGGTACAGTTCATGACAGATTTTGTTGCTGATTTGAAATATTTTATTTAATTGTGAGTTCATCAAGCGGTTTTTGAGATTTCAGGATTCCTCCATAGAGCTCCGGAGGTCACGTGACCCATTCTGTTTACACCACCATGCTGGCAGGCAGGGACAGTCGGGAGCAAATATGAAATGAATGGTGCCAGCATCAGTTTCAAGGCAACATAGTTCACTGCACACTTTAATGTACATAGACATGTACATAGCAAAACATAATAGATTAAACATAATAGATCCCTATAATGCCCCGGGGTGCTCTTAACATGTATCGATAAAGGAACGGATAGCTTTTCTGACCTGCAGTATTCTCATATGTACAACTACCTCATCAACTTTTTCTCGTCCTACTTTAAAAGCCTACAAAAACCTGGAGGGGTACAAATGGACACAATCTAATTTTGTGATGAATGTTCAACTTTGAAATCTGCCGGCTAAATCCTACTTTGTCGTCATTAGAAGCGTAACTCAACTGTGTTGTTAGGTAACGTAATCGACCCTAGCTGTCCTTGTTTGTAGGTAGCCAGCGTAGCTATATCACCGTGAGTACAGTAGACATCATAAATGTCATGAAATCTTAACCCGTTTAATCCCAAATTTTTCCCAGACATGAAAATATCAACATGTTCTCCAACCAATACGACCATATAGGTCGTTTGTCACTTCCCTGAAATACGACTCATAGGAGCGTTTGCTAAAGTGGCGCCCTTATCGACAACAGGACACTTACATTTTAATTCATGAAATACGACCCATAGGAGCGTTTGCTATAGTTGCGCCCCTATTGACAACAGGACACTTTCATTTTAATGCATTGTTCCCTTTTATCTGCGTCATATTTCGGTTTCACGTAGCTCAACAGGTAGAGCATTGCAATAACAATATGCAATCATGTGATCATGCGATCGTGGGTTCGATCCCAGGTAACACGTGCTCATAAAGTGTAAATGCACTATAAATCACTAAGGGTAGGTTTAGGGGTGCAGTGGGTGTAGTCGTTAATAAAAATTAGTTTTAGTAAATGGAAATAGGAGAAATGGTGTAAAAAGTCCACACACTGCATTTAAATGAACACGCATTTTGATTGGTAATGACAGTCATACGTCATTGCATGACGGCAGACGTAACACGACACTGTCTTTATTTTTACGCCCACTAGAGGGCGCATGACTTCAAAACGTAAATATAGGTCGTAATACGGTGCTTAAAAAACGACCTATAGGTATAGTTTTTTTTGGAGGACAGTCTGGAAAATATCCAAATGAGGTGTCATTAGTTGCCCCTTGAAAGAATCAATAATTATAATTTTTTTTAATTTTTATGGAAACGTGTGAAAATTGTATTGTTTAATGTTCAGCCATAATTGTGACCGGTGGAATAATGTGTAACGTTACGTTATAATGAAAATTCTTATATAGCCTATCAGCCCAGTTATTTAACACATTTTAAACTCTTATCATGTTGAAATAGTAAGGTTCGTAAGGTCTAAACAGTCTGGTTTTAAATTATTGTTTGACCACTATCGATACCAATGCTACAGCCGCTCTAGCGGTCTCCTGATGGCCTGCCAAAATGGAGGAGTATAAATTGTGTGACGTCAACCTCCGGAGCTCTATTCCAGTAGATAGGACTTGGTTTTGTATGCCTGAAATAGCTGCCCAGAGGCAAATATGGCTGCCAATTGAACAGACTCTGCTTGAAAGGGACTTTGCCATTATACTTATTAGGATTTTTAAGGATTTTCTGATGAATCTGAAGTAAATAGAAAATAATCTATCACATGGTATATATCAGAGTCACCAGTGTGATTTCATTGTGTTCACGGGTTTGTCCAAGAGCAAATGTTAAAGGTGCAATAGGACATTTTCGGAGAGGCTAGCAATAGCAAGCTAGCCTTTAAATCATAACATCGCACCCTACCTTCAGAGCGTCTCCAAAACCACACCTCCTCCAAAACGTGAAGGCACACACACAGCTGCTCTTGGCAAAGCATCACAAGAGACGGCGTTAAGCTACCTCATGTCTTAAAGCACATAACATTACAATAATAATAAATGTAAACAACTTAGAGAGCTTGTACCTGACTGCTGCAGATTCATTTTGGTGTTGATACTGTTGACATGGATACACATAATTCTGTGTCTGACTGAACAGCTCCAGCTAGAAAATCACGGGTTGCCATCTCTTAATAACGGTACTTACGGCGTGAACGCAGCATAAGCTCATTGTTTTGATTCGGTAGGAACTGTAAAATGTGGCTGCTGTTTGTGGTGCTCTGTGACTGACGTCTGTCTACATGAACTATGCATTTTATGGTCCTACACCTTCCACAGATGGGATATATTTATAAAAAATACATTTAGACCATTTAACATAGTGATTTCTATCAGGATATGAGGAGATTTTCAACCAGTATAACAAAAAATGTTTCTGTAGAGAATCACCTAGTCCTGTTGCACCTTTAATATGAAGCTGTGAATGTAGAACATTCAGACCAGGAAAAGACAACAAGTTTGCATTATGAATGACTGGGTCTGTTGTGTGGTAAGGACAAATGTAGATAGGAAATAACAATTACATGTGATTTGTTTGTTTTCTCAGGTAACATTATTGGCTCAGGAATCTTCATCTCTCCTAAGGGTGTTCTGGAGCATTCAGGTTCCGTTGGGATAGCGCTGGTGGTGTGGGTGTTAGGAGGAGGTGTGGCAGCACTGGGTTCCCTTTGCTATGCTGAGCTAGGGGTCACCATCCCCAAATCTGGGGGAGACTATTCCTACGTCACAGAGATTTTCGGTGGTCTCATGGGGTATGACAGGTTCAAAAACGATCTATTCTAAAATAAATGAAAATCAAATGTCTGTCACATATCCTGAATGTGTTGTGTTGCTCTCTAGGTTTCTGCTGTTATGGAGTGCAGTATTGATCATGTATCCCACCACATTGGCAGTCATAGCGCTCACTTTCTCCAACTATGTGCTTCAACCAGTTTTTCCATACTGCATTCCTCCATTCATAGCCACACGCATGCTGTCCGCCATCTGCATATGTGAGTGCTTGCTTTTTTATTTATGTATTTGATTTATTTCTTTAAACAGCCTGCTATTTAAAGAAAAGTTTATATAACAGTGCTAAAAGTCTACATTTTGAAATGGCTTTAGTTAACCTGATGATTTGGCAGAATTTAACCTTGGGATTGAAGTAGAAAGCAAAAATATAATGGCTGTTTCCAAACAGGTTGCCTAAAACCTTCACATATGAATGCTTGCAACTCGATAGGAGAAAGCATATCATGCCATTTATAATGATAAATATAATGAAAATGAATGAGGACTGAGGCTGTCAAGCTCAAAAATGAAAAGAAGCAGCATATAAGTATGCACAAGTGTCATAAAAGTATCGTAAATGTAGTCCAAAACTCATTTCAATTTATTTTGCACAGTCCTGTTAAAGTGGCCCTATTATGCTATTTTTAAGGTTCCTTAAATAAAATAAGAAATATCTTGTTTCTTAGTGGTTTTAGATTATTTTAATGCTTGTTTTGTGTTGTTTTAAATTAATTGAAGTCATCTTGAGGCCCCCTTCTAAGTTTGCTGAGGCCCCCTAGTGGGCCCCTGGTTGAAAACCACTGGTCTAAAAGCTTTGGAATGACCCAGTTAGAGTTACAACCCTGGATTTGTGCCAAAAGCACTTGACTGCTCAGTGATGGAGGTGGCATGGGTCTATAGCATGTGATTGCTGCATTAACTGTCTTTATTCAAGCCTGTTATGTGGAGTCATGCACACAAACCAAAACAACAAGAGCAAGACAGTGCCAGGAAAACGCAAGGCATTCAATCTCCTCACAAACATACTCTTTGCTCCCAGTTTTTGTTCTCATTGAAAGTTATTTGTTTCAATTGGGCTTAAACTTCTCTTGGAAGAGGAAAAGTGATTATGAAAGAGTGTGTAAGCGGTGACACTGATGGATGAGCCCATAGAATTACAAGTCCAACTCCCCCCCATACAAGCTATTCCTAAATCAGTATTTCCTGATGGCAACGAGTCAGAATTTGACATGCAAGCTTTAGTCACAATGTTAGAAACACATTGAATTTGAAGTCACACATTAAGTGAATCAATTAAGACATTATTCAACCGTTTGTGTTGTCTCTCTCTGTTTGTGTGTGAATATTTGTAGTGTTTTTGACATGGGTGAACTGCTACAGCGTGCGTTTGGCCACACGGATCCAGGACGCGTTTACAGTGGGAAAGCTTCTAGCGCTGGGGCTCATCATTACTGTCGGTTTGGTGCAGATCTGTGGAGGTGAGAATGTCACATGGATATCTTGCGAGCTGTATGTTAATATGGTGTCATTGATTCTATAATTAAAATACTTATAAAAAGAAGTAGCTAAAACATCAGCACTAAAACATTAAAGGGGTCATGACATGGATTTTTTTCATTATTTTAATAGGTTTCTTGAGGTTCACTTATAATGTTAATAATGTTTTTTTTGCACAAAAAAAGCCACTGTTGGCTAACATCATTGCATAGGAAACAGTATCAACACCCACTTGCTTTAGCATGTGAATAAGTGTTTGAAAACATTATCCATAAAACCATCATTTACAGACAAAGCATTATGAAATCATTTACTAACGCTTTGTGGTGCAGCTGCTGTCAGATCTAATACAGTCGGCTGTTTCTTCTGTCAACAAAAGCATCTTTGTGAACTCTCCATTACACTGTTCCTTTACAAAACAATCTGCAGTCAGATTCTCTGAACAAACATATAATCCACCGATGCGATCCAGGATGCCATTAAAAAAAAACATTCATTTGTTCCTGATGCTTAGTTATCCTTCTGAAGTCTCTACAGAGATGCAAAGAAGCTGTTTAAACTGGACAAGTCAAAGCAAACGTTCTTTGCGCATCTATTTACATTATTTCCAGTTGTCCTGTTTTCAACAGACTCAAACGTGGAGTGAATGCGCATCTATTTACATTATTTCCAATTGTCCTGTTTTCAACAGACTCAAACGTGGAGTGAATGCGCATCTGTATACTGTATCCAGTGTAGACAGCATCAGTGGTTATAATGCGTTCTGCTTCCGTTTGACGCAACGCTCACATCCAGTGTTGGCAAATGTCAGCCGTTAAGCGACTGAATAACAGTGGGCGGGGCCTATGGTGCGATGATGTAAAACTATTAGTTGATTTCTTCCTCTGGAGGCAGTCATATGCAAATGTATTTGTCTGTGTGACGTCAAAGATCCCACAAAATCCAAACAAGCTGTTTTTGGAGCTTGATTAAATAAATGCTTTGTTTATAATGAGGAGGACCTTTTAAGGGTTTAAAAATTGCAGGATGTTTTAATGGTACAAAGACCTCTTATATGTCAAAAGATCAAGGCAAATTTGATTTCTCATGTCATGACCACTTTAATGCAAAATAATGCATATTAACAATTGAATCCCCTGACTCGTAAATATAATAAACAGATAGTTCACCCAAAAATGAAACATTTACTCACACTTGTGTCGTTCCAGACCTCTTCTTTTATGTTCCACAGAAGAAAAAAATGAACGTGCAGGTTTGGAATAACATGAAGTTGAGTAAATGATGACAGAATATCAACCATCCCTTTAATAAGGGATTTTCTTACCATAGAAAAGGCTGAAGCTTACTAGCTAAATGCAACTCATATTGATCTGCAAATTCTGCATGCAGTCAGAAAAAAAAAAAAACAGTAAAAAGACTTCCACAAAGTGGTCTAGAATAATTATGAAATTGAAATCCAAAATATTTGGTTCATAAGTATACACCCCATGGGAAGCCCATAAGGCAAAATATTTTATACTGATATATCAGTCTGTCAGTAGATATAATTATTAGTAATCCTTTCAATCATTTCAAAAGTTATCTATCTTCAGAGCACAACTGTTTGTTACTTGTCAAATTAACAGATTTGTTCTTGTCTGCTCAGGTAACTATGAGAGCCTGACCCCACAGGTGGCGTTCACGTTTAATAAAGCTCCATCCATAGGGCAGATTGCCCTGGCTTTCCTTCATGCCTCCTTTGCCTTCAGCGGCTGGAACTTTCTCAACTATGTTACGGAGGAGGTGGTGGATCCGAGGAGGTTAGTCTGATACCACTTTTAAAACATGATTGGACTGACAAAATCTGCTGGAATAATTGTACTGGCTTATTCTGAGGAAACTGCTACCAATTATCATTATTAAGAATTTGAGTCACATTAGTAATATAAGCTATTTGAAAATTTACATATACTGCATACGTTAAAATTCTAAAAATGTCATAACATACTAAAATTATATATCATCTTCGGCATGCCTTTGTCTCTCACCACACAACCCGTGACAGAAAACCCGATCCAAAAAAAGTAAAGTAAGTAGCGAATCGTTTGTGTTTTGTTTTTTGTTTTTGTTTTTTTTTATTATCATGGACTTTCCTGCTGTGAAGTTGCTGTGCCTTGAGCCTGAAAATGTAAATAATGCTCATGCCGGCTGCGCCATCCACCACCGAGGGAGCCATCGTGGAATCGGAGGGCAAGGAGGAGGGTCCCGCCCACTCTCCCGCCACTGAGAGCNTCAGCGGCTGGAACTTTCTCAACTATGTTACGGAGGAGGTGGTGGATCCGAGGAGGTTAGTCTGATACCACTTTTAAAACATGATTGGACTGACAAAATCTGCTGGAATAATTGTACTGGCTTATTCTGAGGAAACTGCTACCAATTATCATTATTAAGAATTTGAGTCACATTAGTAATATAAGCTATTTGAAAATTTACATATACTGCATATGTTAAAAATCTAAAAATGTCATAACATACTAAAATTATATATCATCTTCGTCATGCCTTTGTCTCTCGCCACACAACCCGTGACAGAAAACCCGATTCAAAAAAAGTAAAATTAGCAGCGAATCGTTCGTGTTTTGTTTTTGTTTTTTGTTTTTTTCATTATCATGGACTTTCCTGCTGTGAAGTTTCTATGCCTTGAGCAGGGAGACCGCTCCCTCGAGGAACACCTGGAGGAATTCTTGGATTTGGCTGATCAGACCACCTTCCTGGACGACTGCCTCTGCACGTTTCTCTGCATTGGCCTTAACACCACCACACGAGCGCAGTTGTCCGGGGAGGCTCCTCGAGGGAGCTTCGCCACCTTTGTGGAGTGGGTGCTGGTATCCTGTGGATCATCCTTCACCGCTAATGACATCACCAGCCCCACTCCCAACCCAGTGCCCCGCCAGAACCCATCGGTCGGGATAAAGCAGTTTGAGCCCACTGCAGATGACGAGTCCTTCTCCGCTGCGAGCTGCTAACCAAGGCCATCTGGGGCTTGTGAGCCCATCATCGCCGCGGAGCCTGAAATGCGCGACTGAAAGTCTGACCGAATTCTCATGCCGGCTGCGCCATCCACCACCGAGGGAGCCATCGTGGAATCGGAGGGCAAGGAGGAGGGTCCCGCCCACTCTCCCGCCACTGAGAGCGAGACTCTGGCAGAACCAAATTCGGACCACAAATTAAGAGAATCTTCATCTGTCCCATCAGTCCCTCCCAGCCTCCCTCTTCCACCACCTCTTTCAACCACCTTAGAGAACTTAGCCCTTATCATTGGACTGTTTCTTTCTCTCCAGCCTCATCCTCAGCCACTCCTGCCACCCACTTGTTACCATCTCCCACCAGTCCCTCTGTATCCACTCCTCCTCTCAGTCAGGCGGATCCGCCTCGGGCCAGCTGGGAACCATCTCTGCCTGGGCAAGAGGAGCCCATTATTACGCCTACAACCTCAGCAGACTACACTCCACCTTGACCTGTCCCCCTGAATCCTGTGCCTACGCTCCTCCCGCCCACGATTCCAGCGTGGACCATCAGCCATTCAGGCTTCGCCAAGCTCCCCCGGTCAGTCGGCTCCACCTGGGTCAGACCTCGCCACACCTGCACTGCAGACATGCGGGCCGTCCGCTGCGCTTTGGCCCTCCACCCCTTCTACTACCTCGGTCACTCCAGCTTGCACTCTGACCTCCAGAACCACACCATCATCGCAGGGGGTCGTTACTGCGGCTCAGTCGCGGCTGCCGGGGTCTTCCACGTCGCTCCATCACCTCGGCCCTTCGGCTACTAGGTTGGCTCTCACTCCAGCATCATCGTCTCCGGCTGTCAATGGAGCATAGTTCTGGCTGTGGCCTGAGCACCTGCCATCACGCCCCTGCTCAAGGCTTCTCCCTGGCTACACCTTCAGCACCGACCTGGACCTTTGAGATCCGCCTTCTCCCGGGCAGCTGTCCACCTCCGAAACCACCCCCCGTATCCTCTGCTGGTTTGGCCATCCCTTCGCGGGCGTTCTGTCACACTATCACACCACATGGACTTTAGTTTTCAATCAGTACCATTTTCTCTTAGTTTGTTGTCATGGACACTCCTGTTCAGTTTGTGTGTTTTTGTCGGGTCTGGTCAGTGTGTATGTTGTGTTGGACTGCTATTGGAATTTGCCTTTTGGATTATTAAAGCCTGTTATACTTCTTCTTCTTCATCGTGTGTTTGACAATGGGCTAAATAAATTTTTGACTCACTTTTTGAACCCACAATTATTATCTACTCCATAATTTCTATCCTTTTACCCTTTATCCACACATGCACTATGGCTGGATATATATACATTTGAATATTATTTTTATTGGAATAATATGTTTGTTGTTTTTTTGTTGTTGTTTTTTGTACCTCAGGAATCTGCCACGAGCCATATACATCTCCATTCCACTGGTGACGTTTGTGTACACTCTCACAAACATTGCATATTTTTCCTCCATGTCTCCTGAGGAACTGCTGTCCTCCAATGCAGTGGCTGTTGTAAGTACAGGCTTTTGACTCACTGGGTTCATTCTTATTAGATTATAAGCACTCTTTTAACACTCAAGAATGGATTCACTACACATTTGTGTCACTTTTGTGTGTGGGAGTCACAGTAAGCAGACAGAATTTCATTAAAGTCTGCATGAAAAATAAGTTGCGCTCATCTTTTCTTCCCTATTGTGACGTATATCCAAGTGAAACGGCTTCTGGAACAAAAAAAAATGTAGGGCGGGACTTGATTTTGTCCATGGGGAATTGATTGGATGGTTGTTGTTTGCTATTTGGTGGGTCTCATGTGAGTGATAAGGGCACATGAATTTCAAAATAATGATGTGCACAGATAAATAATTTATAATAAATACTGCAAGAATTGTCCATTTTGATTTCATGGTGATTTTAAAAACAGATGTTTGTGAATGCTTTCTGTTGATCAGGGCAGCAGTTCTTCATTCAATTTACGATTAAATCAGTGTTATTTTAATATCACTGAGATACTAACTTAATGTTTTAAGTTAGATTTTATTCCTGTATTTTCAGTTTTCATTTTAATTTTAATTCAAGTTTTTGTGTTTTTGTCATTGTTTTTTATGTCTCTATATATTTTTTTTATTCGTTTTAATTTAAGTTTTAAGTTTTAGTTTTAGTTAACTATAATAACGCTGGATGAAGTGATGGATTTATAAGCGGGATCCTGTATATCCGTTGATTCAGGTGTCTGGATCGTGTTTGGTGGAGTGATGCTGTAGTGTTAGTAAAGTACGTCAGATTGTGGTAGTCTGCTGCATCTTTCAGAAAAGCCGCTCAAGATTGGCTGTGTAAATGTGGTCAACACAGGTTGTGTGGCTGCATTCTTTCGTAAACCAGTTGTAAAATCAACACAGACAGCACATGGAAATAAACTGTGGTATCAGTGGTCAACACCTTCTCGTCTGAATATGTTGATTCTGTTAATGATGTGCTAAAGCTTTGTTTCGCTTGCCTTAGACTTTCGGTGAAAAACTCCTCGGGGTGTTTTCCACCCTCATGCCGATCTCTGTGGCTCTCTCCACTTTTGGGGGCATCAATGGTTACCTCTTCACCTCCTCCAGGTGAGCGCATTTCTTTTTAATTCTACCTTTTTTCTTTATCCTACCTTCTGAGGAAACATGGAACATTATATAGATGATGAACATGAATGAATGATGAACGGTGATCATGTTGATCATGAATGATGAACTTTATATATGTCACCACACACTGTGCACACAACATCAATTTGATAACAGCGCCACCTATTGGTAAAAATTTTATTTATGATTTTCACTTGTTTCCGCTTAAAATAATCTAAAGATGTATTTAGTTACTTATTGCTGTCATTGTTCTGATGTTCCCAGCCATGCTTACATGACTCAATGTGCCATTTTTTTTAGCTTGGCCCCTTAATTCCTCCTTGCAGCTATATTATTGTTGTCTTATGTCTTATTATCTTACGCAATGTTGCTTTTCAAGTAATTAAATATTCTTTTAAGGATATTTAGATATTGTACTGGAAAGCAGTTCTGATTATGACAGTGATTCTTTGTTATGCATTTACTGTTTACGTGTGTGTTTGTTTGACGACATTCAGGCTGTGTTTTTCCGGGGCACGGGAAGGACATTTACCCAGCCTTCTTGCTATGATCCACTTTAAGCACTGCACACCGATTCCAGCTCTGCTTGTCTGTGTATGTGATTTTCATATGAGAACAATGAGTTTTTGTTAGAGCAACAACCCTATTGTGTTGCTTCTCTGGATGTAACTTGTTCTAATTTGTTCCCGTTAACTTGAATGAACTCTTCGTTTTATTCTTTCTCTGTTGTGCCTCTTGATCATATCTTTCAGTGCACTGCCACAATCGTAATCTTGTGCATTGGAGAAACTCACAACCTTATAAACTATGTCTCTTTCATCAACTACCTCTCTTATGGAGTCACGATTGCTGGCCTGCTCTACTACAGATGGAAGAAGCCAAACTTATACAGGCCCATCAAGGTATTCAGTGATGTACAAATATTATAAAAAGCCTGTGTGTATTCTATTCTACATCCATGTACATAAGTACATGGATGTAGTACATAAGTTTCATAGTAAAGCAAAATGGTGCATTATAGCAGGTTCACCTGGATTATAGTGCTAAGATACAACAAATGTGTGGATATCAAAGCTTTAGGTTTGTTCTCTTGTCAGGTGAGTCTCCTAGTGCCGGTGTGTTATCTGCTCTTCTGGGCTCTTCTGCTGGGCTTCAGTTTGCACTCAGAGCCGCTGGTGTGTGGAGTGGGGCTGGTCATTATGCTCACTGGAGTACCAGTTTATTTCCTGGGAGTTTACTGGAAAGACAAGCCAAAATGTGTATATGACTTCATTGGTAAGGCGACTGGATATCTTCAGCAAAGCATATCTTCACGATATACATGTTTAATTGAATTATTTACTCAGCCACATGCCATTCCAAACTTTTTTTCCATGGAAAACAAAATAAGACGTTTTGAAGAATGTTCATGCTGCTCTTTTCAATACAGAAGTGCCACATAAGTGTTATAAAGTGAATCATGCACTATATTCCAAGTCTTCTGAAGTCACATGTTAGCTTTGAGTGAGCGCTCTTGTGAAAAAGAAGTCCACTTTAGCATAATTTAAAAAGAACACTTAAGTGGGAACTGAATGTAATGTTTCTGGACACCAAATTGCATGGTAATTGCAATTAAATAAAAATGTATTATAGTTTAAATTAATTGTAAATGCAATTAGTTGAACTTAAAGGGTGAGTTCACCCAAAAATGAAAATTCTGTCATTAATTACTCACCCTCGTGTCGTTCTACACCTTCGTTAATCTTCGGAACACAAATTAAGATATTTTTGATAAAATCTGATGGCTGAGGTCTGCATTGACAGCAAGACAATTAACACTTTCAATGCCCAGAAAGCTACTAAAGACATATTTAAAACAGTTCATGTGACTACAGTGGTTCAACCTTAATATTATGAAGCGACGAGAATACTTTTTGTGCGCCAAAAAAAACAAAATAACAACTTTATTCAACAATATCTAGTGATGGGTGATTTCAAAACACTGCTTCATGAAGCTTCGAAGCTTTACAAATATTTTGTTTCGAATCAGTGGTTCGGAGCACGTATCAAACTGCCAGAGTCACGTGATTTCAGTAAACAAGGCTTCGTTATGTGATAAGTGTTTCGAAATTTCAGTGCTTCACCACTGGGGGGCGTGACTTTGGCAGTTTGATACGCGCTCTGAACCACCTTGGCAATGGGCCTGATGCCACATATATTTGCAAATCAGTCACAAATGAGAGTTTTTACAACTTTTTTTTTTTTTTTTTTTGTGAATTTGGGTCTGTTCCTTACACAAATCTATTCAGAATATTTGGAATATGTTGCACAAGTCGTATTGTTTGCAACGGCATGTGGATGAGTAAATAATAACAGAATATTTAATTTTGGGTGAATAATTTCTTTAAATTGTGTATTAATGGCAACCATGCAATGATTTAATGTATTTATGAACTAAATGTATGCGTATATGTCATCTTTTATACAGAGTGGGCTACGTACCTGGGACAAAGAGTGTTTTTTGTTGTTTTCCCGCAATTTGATCCTATTGAAATGGCAGAATGGACTGACAAATCTTCCTTCACAAGCAAAGCTTCTGGACCACTTTGAATTTTTCTATCACTTTAATTTGGCAGCTCTTCACTTAAAGCCCACAATTCCCAGGCTTGTAGTAGTAGTAAGAAAGAAATGAAAGAATAACGCCTTGTTTATTTCAATGGGGACTGTATTTGAATGAGAATCTGCTTCCATGAAACACTGTTTCAGCAATTATGGATTGTTCTGCACTCGGTATTGCTCACTTTTTGGTTAGGTATGTTATTTCTACTGCAGAAAACTGTTTTAAAACCCTATAATTTGCTACAGGGGTTCATTTGCAAATGTTGATACATGTACAGAATCTCTCCTCTCTTTTGTATGATGTACTTTTCAACCACATAACAGTTTCTACAGGCACTGTACGCCTCACTGGTGTAAATACATTTAAATAGTTTCTAACTCTTCACAATTTTGGTCTTTAGTCTGAATTTATATTTTTAGGCATATTTTCTTATTCTTACAGAATATGTGATTTCAGAATTAATTGCTTAAAATGATTGACAAGGGATTGAATTTTATATTCTCCTTTCTTTTTGTTTGTTTTTTCACCCGTGGGGAAGAAATTTTCTTAATTCATAAATGGTTGTAAGAAAATAAATAAAATAATGCTTCTAGTGAGGTTTATGCTTAAAAACTGAAGAAGAACTTCAAACACTAACTCTTTTTCATAGTCGTATGCTATTTTGCTTCTCAGGTTTATGTTGTTATCTAGATCTAAACCAATAAGAATGGATTGATTTGCCTTTCCAAGGTTGGAAAACTATACAGTTGTTAAAACAAAACCAGTTGAGTACTCTATATTGTGATTTGTGATATTTAGAAGATGCCTAGATACAATCATTTTGTGGCTGCTAATATTCCAGTGGCAGATACAAAAATTTAAAAACTCACCATTTACATTTATGATACAAAATGCTAAATTTTTTAATATAAACCTTAAAGAAAAAAACCCTTATGGACACTTTTGAAAACTGCTAAATTCTCCCAGGGAATGAGTTTAATTATCTGTAAAACTTAAAGATTTGTGTGTGCAAGGCTGTTTATCACTTAACATGATTCATATTGTACAAGATAAAGCAGTTAAAATACTTGAATAAATAATGTCATGTCAAAAGGCACCGCTGGGATTCGAACCCAGGATCTCCTGTTTACTAGACAGGCGCTTTAACCAACTAAGCCACGGCGCCTCCGCGACACAGTGGGAAAATACGATTCTTGAAGATTGTAATTATACATGTTTATATTTTAAATAAAATTACTCATATTTTAATTAATTAGCATTTGATTTGGTTGCATGATCGTTTAGTCATTTGGCACACAAAACGTTCTCTGTGCTTGCAAGTCTTTTACATTCATATTCTTACATAACACAAAAATAATTTAATAACTACTATAAGATGTAGTTAACCTGCGTGCCGTTATTTCAAAATATTCATTCAAACTTTTAAATCAGCCGTGATTTACATTTTGAAGTGAAATTATCCCATTTTCTGATAGTCGCGCGGCGATGGCGTCAACACCGGAAGCGAGCGCTGTGCACGCGTGTTCACTGCAGCTGTAATGTTGACTCGAGTTGTGTTTGATGCTTGGAAGTTCTGCGCTGCTATCAGGTAAATATTAACAAAATGGAGATAATATAACTGTAATTATAATGGCACAGTCGGTGTTTCATATTCCAGACATATTTGGCTATATTAAGAATATATATAATATAATAATAATGTGATGGTGTCATTTAAAGGCTTCTGATCTGATATTATTTACATTGGCACTCATGAACAACCTAATGTCGGTCTGCAGTGGTTCGTGGATGGACGATGATGATGGCGGACAGTGTGGGCAGGCTGTGTTTTGATCGTAAGGCTGTCCTGGCCCCTATGGTGCGGGTGGGCACTCTTCCCATGAGACTGCTGGCACTGGACTATGGAGCAGATATTGTGTACTGTGAGGTGAGGACGAGCATTTCATTCATGACTCATTTGAATTGAAGTTCTTGCCCTGCAATATTCTGCATGTTAACATGGCCCTTTGGTATTTCAGGAGCTGATTGACATCAAAATGGCCCAGTGTGAGAGAGTAGTAAACGGTACATCTGTTTCTGTTGGTCATATCAGATATCTGAGGATATTATATAACATACTGTATCTAAATGGGTTCACATTTGGCAAAATATTAATAATTCACATTAAAGGGTTAGTTCACCCAAAAATGTAAATTCTGTAATTTATTACTCACCCTCATGCCGTTCCACACCCGTAAGACCTTCGTTAATCTAAACACAAATTAAGATATTTTAGTTGAAATCCGATGGCTCAGTGAGGCCTACATAGGGAGCAATGACATTTCCTCTCTCAAGATCCATTAATGAACTAAAAACATATTTAAATCAGTTCATGTGAGTACAGTGGTTCAATATTAATATTATAAAGCCACGAGAATATTTTTGGAGCGCCAAAAAAAACTAAATAACGGCTTATTTAGTGATGGCCGATTTCAAAACAGTGCTTCAGGAAGCTTCGGAGGGTTATGATTCAGCGTGTCGAATCAGCGGTTCGGAGCGCCAAAGTCACGTGATTTCAGCCATTGGCAGCCATTGCGATCCGAATCATGATTCGACACACTGATTCATAACTCTCCGAAGCTCCCTGAAGCAGTGTTTTGAAATCGGCCATCACTAAATAAGCCGTTATTTCGTTTTTTGGTGCACAAAAATATTTTCATCGCTTTATAATATTAATATTGAACCACTGTACTCACATGAACTGATTTAAATATGTTTTTAGTACATTAATGGATCTTGAGAGAGGAAATGTCATTGCTCCCTATGAAGGCCTCACAGAGCCATCGGATTTCAACTAAAATATCTTATTTGTGTTCTGAAGATTAACGAAGGTCTTACGGGTGTGGAACAGCATGAGGGTGAGTAATAAATGACAGAAATTTCATTTTTGGGTGAACTAACCCTTTAATGCTCTTTAATAATGTTTATGTGTGTCTTCAGATGTGTTGGAGACGGTTGATTTTGTTGCTCCAGATGAGCGCGTGATGTTTCGCACCTGCAGTAAAGAGAAGAGCCGCGTGGTCTTTCAGATGGTATTCAGGATTCAGACTTTCAGAACTTTTCCTGACTGCGCTGTTATTCATTTTAACACATAATCTGATTGCTTGTGTTTCAGGGAACGGCTGATCCAGAGAGAGCCCTGGCTGTGGCTAAACTTGTGTGAGTTGTTTTTCTTTTAGTATCATATATTTAAAGTAGATCATGTAGTATTGCTCTAAGTTATTATCGTATTTGAACTTGTGTTTAACGTGGCTGTTGTTCATCCTGAACAGGGAGAACGATGTGGCGGCCGTTGATGTGAATATGGGCTGTCCCAAGGAATACTCCACGAAGGTACGGACTGTTTCTGTGTCAAACATACTGTGGGGTTTGAAAGTCTGAGGACACACTGAAAATCTGGAATTCAAAACCATATTTAAAACTTGTTTTGAAAAACAAAGGAACATTGTGACCTAAAATAAAGAAATATTGTCATGGTAAACTCCCTTGTACAAAGTGATGTTTTGACTTTCATTTTTTGATTATTTAAATCAAATTGTGCTGGATAACATGGGGGAAATGCCTACAGACATCCTGAAATTTATTTTAAAGGGATATTTCACCTAAAAATGAAAATTATCTCACGATTTCCTCGCCCTCAAGCCATCCTAGCTGTATATGACTTTCTTCTTTCTGAAGAACACAATCTGAGAAATATTAAAAAATATCCTGGCTCCTCTAAGCTTTATAATGGGAGTCAATGGGGCTCAAGATTTTGAAGCCCAAAAAAAGTGCATCAATCCATCATAGAAGTAATCCATACGACTCCAGGGGGTTAATAAAGGCCTTCTGAAGAGAAGAGATGGGTTTTTGTAAGAAAAATATCCTTATCAGGGCTCCAGACTGCACCTAAAACGGTCACATTTGCGACTAAAAATATAAATTTGCTAGTGATATTTTTGCTGAGGTCACCACTGGCGACCATACAAATTCACACGTTATTACTAGGGGTGTGACGAGATCTCACGAGACTAAAATGTGACGAGATTTCTCGTCGAGGCGAAAAATAGTCTCGTGATATTGCCATGACAGAGTGGTTAGGATGATTAGGACAGAATATGCCACCGCTACGTTTACATTACACCTCCACTGTCGTTTTGCTTTGTATTTAAATAAAAAACATTTAATTCAGTTGGATAACGGTCGCCGCCGCTCCATATTTACAGAGTTACGCGCGATCGTGAAAGTGAAAGTAAATGCGAGCGCTGCATTCAAACGCGATTTCAATACCCCGCATTTTGAAAGCGGCTCCCTGATGAATGCAAATATCTCTCAATATGAAAGCTATTTTAGGCTGGGCAGTGTAGTTGTAACCATCTCTTAGCTCTATCAAAGAAAAATTTGGTCTTATTTGCACTTTGAATATTGAGAGAGTGCGATTATGGTTGCACTTATTGTAAAGTGTTACCATAAAAATGAATAACAGTTTTCTCTTAATCTTATTAAGCACAAACAGTAAGGTTTCATTTGTTAACATTAGTTAATGCACTGTGAACTATCATGAACTAACAATGAATGACTATTTTTATTAACTAACATAAACAAAGATTAATAAATACTGTAGCAAATATATTGCTCATTGTTAGTTGATGTTGGTTAATACATTAATGTTAATAAATGAAACCTTATTTTAAAGTGTTAACATTTTTATTTAAACTGTTTTTATTTCTGTGATCAGTTTGTGGAAAGGAGTTCAGTTAGGAGGTCAAAAGTTGTAGAAGCTCATAAATCATGTTCAGTGAGGTCTGAAGAGACTGAAATCATACAGAAGAGAAGTCAGTCAGTTGAGTTTGTGGCAAAACCTTTTACAGTACTTGAGTATTGTTGTCTTTTACTGCATATGATAATTCATACTCAAAGTAGAACTGAAATGACATTCATTACAAGATGATTATTTAAAACATTTCAAATAATTTAAAATTGGGGCAGTCGTGGCCTAATGGATAGTCGGACTTGTAACCCAAAGGTCATGGGTTCGAGTCTCAGGTCCGGCAGGGATTGTCGGTGAGGGGAGTGAATGTCCAGCGCTCTCCCCACCCTCAATACCACGACTGAGGTGAGACCCTTGAGCAAGGCACCGTACCCCCAACTGCTCCCCGGGCGCCGCAGCAATGGCTGCCCACTGCTCCGGGTGTGTGTTCACGGTGTGTGTGTTCACTGCTGTGTGTGTGCACTTGGATGGGTTAAATGCAGAGCACAAATTCCGAGTATGGGTCACCATACTTGGCCACATGTCACTTCACTTCACTTCACTTCAAATACACCTGCAGAATATTTCATGTATTTCGCCATTGAGGATTAAAAATAGTGTTAAAATATTCTCGTCACACCCCTAGTTATTACTGTAAAATTTTCATGTTATTTGCATGTTCTGTGACCAGTATCCTATCACATAATGGAATGTTGTGTTGACGTAATTGACCCTTCGCAAAGACCCGCCCCCCTTAGTTACTGTTGCTTTGTCCGACAAGCCGTGGCGCTGTCACGCCACACGCAGTGAAAAATACATCGCGGAGCAAAGAGGACACTGACAACACTTCCACAGACAAGACAGAGCAGGTTACTTATGATATTAAACAAAGTCCCAGCTTTCAAACTGTAGTTTTTTTAAAGAAATTCAAACAATAAAAACCGTTTTGTGGCTCTTTAATGTGTCGTGACAGATCGCTGTAGCGCGTCAGCTCAAGAGGCTCGGTTTACCGATCATCTCTTCTTACTAGTTCATTTATAACATCAAATAAACATGAATGAACATCAGAAGGAATGTTGTTTCAAACGCGGAAAGACATAAATACACACCATTTTTCAAGTTTAAGTCCACCAAGGTTAATCTTCTAACTCCTGACTGCTTTGTCGGACAAAATGGCGGATTCGGCGTTCTGATTGGTTAGATTGCTTGTCATTCAAACTCCCGGCGAAGGGTCAATTAAATGAGATGATAATCACTTTCATCATTCCACTCTGCTCATGCTCATCAGATAAATTTAAGGTCATAAAAAGTCTTCAGTACCTTAAATGGTATAACAAGAGTATTAATTATCATTTTAAGGCGTCTTATAATAATTGTGAGCGCTGCACGTTTTAAATCAAAAGATGGCGCTGTTGCGCGTTCTTCAGGCTCTCGCAATCAATGATTAGTGCACATTTGTCAACCGATTGCTTATCAACTAATGCTGATCAATTATGACAAAGTTTACTTTATAATATTCATATTGTAATGTGTTGTGTTGCTGTTTGTAATGGTTTTTTTTGGGGGGGTTTTTTTATCTTCCTCATCTGAATTTGAATGAGCAGCAAAAGGAAAGCACTTGCATTTCAAAATAAGAGTCCCGCTGTATTTTGGCCTGTTCATTAATCAAAGTCGTATGTATATCAGTTTCCCTTGTTTATTTGGTTACACAAACCAATTTCAATATATATTTATATATTTCCATATATTTATATTTATTTTAATTTGATTCAAAGTAAACTGTTGTAGCTTCAGGAAGGAAAGACTAACAACATTATTTGATGCATATTATTCAATATAAAGATTATAGTTAACTAAAATCATAAAAAAATAGTTATTCATGGCTTGAAATAAATGTTAATAATGAAATAAAAATGTATTAAAACTAAATAGCCATGTTTAAAAACAACGAAAAATAAAACTAAAAAAAAAAACATAATGAAAGCAGAAAATATAAAAATCTAATCGGATTCAAAATATGAACAAAAACTATAATAGTATTAAGTGAAAATAGTGATATTCATTTCCCAGAAAAGTCACAAGATGAAAATGCTGTAACTGTAAAGATGAGCTATATAAACACAACAAGATGACTAAAAGTAAGTGATTTAAAATGTAAGTATTTTTGGCGCCTGTTTTTTTCCCCCTATAGGAGCCAATGGCTCCTTAATGAATTTGTTTGTCTGGAGCCCTGCTTATTTAAAACTTTATGAACTATAATAACCAGCTTCCGGCAAACATCTGTACGCAAGTCGACTTACGGCGGAAGCGTGACGTAAGACGTGAAGCATGTTTAAAATTTTAAATATGGATATTTTCTTACAAAAGCTTAAGGCTTCGCCTCAGAAGGCCTTTATTAACTCCTTTGAGTATGGATTATTTTTATGATGGATGGATGTGTTTTTTGGGCTTCAAAATCATGAGTCCCATTATTAAGCTTGGAAGGGCCAGGATACTTTTTAATATAACTCTGATTGTGTTTGTCTGAAAGAAGATAGTCATATACTCCTAGGATGGCTTGAGGCTTAGTAAATCATGGGATAATTTTCATTTTTGGGTGAACTATACCTTTAAGCTTTCAATTCAACTTCTCACTCAAATAGGTCTCTGCAGGATGATGAGTTTTTGTTTGCATCCCGCTGGTTCCCTCGACAAAAACCCAATAGGATTTTCCCATTGTCTTTTGGATTTTTGTGGAAAATAAGCTCGGTGACCAACAAAAGTTTGATTCTTACATGTGCTGTTCATCATGATAATCTTCAATCACGAACACTATAAACGAACTACACCAAGGTCACATGACTTCAACGTCACCATCATTAAGCTTCCGACAACTCTTTCAGGCTTTGTTAAAAGCTTTTTTCCTGGAGTAGTGAATAGATGAGTTTACTTGGTCAGTGTAATGATGTTTAATGTCCTCTTTAGTCTCATTTAGCCTTTTACAAGGCACATAAACACCTTTAAAAATCTCAAGAGGGATTTACTGATGTGTTTTATATTGTAGAATAAAAGGTGACAGTATCTTGAGCTTGTGTTCACCACAGACTTTATTTCAGCCAAAAACTCATTGACTTCACGACGATGGAACCGGAAGTGCTCAAACGAAACTCATATCTGGGTTTTGACCTATAAGAATACTTCATCCCTGTTTAGTGTAATGATGATAACTTATTTTGTAATGAGAGAAAAGAATGAAATTGGGAAACATTGAAAGAAGCATCTGCATTTGTGGTCTCAGACTACTGCTTGTGTTCTATTATAATGTACAAATACTACATTATTAGGGGTTCAAGCACGTAGTGCTGAAACCCTATTGTAATTGTAAGGATTTTTTTAATTATTTTTCTTCTCCGCTAAAACGCATCGTGCAGCCCAAACCGTAAGTGCTAGAGACTTGAAACTTTGTCAAATGATAGTCCTCAATTTGGGGAGAACCTCAGAAGTTATGACTCAAATCGGCCAATAGGTGGCGCTACAGCGATCAAAAGTGTCTTACATCATTGGAAAGCTGAGTCCTTGACGAACAAAACGTATATCTCCGATTTTATTTCCGGTATGCAAATTTTTCCGCCATTTTGAATTTTGTCAAAAACCTACTTTTGCAAACTAGTCCTAGGTTTTTCGCCCGATCGGAACCAAACCAGTGCAGAAATGTTCTCTGGAGTCTAAAGATCAATAATTATCGAGAGAATTTTGAAATTTTGATTCACAGTCGCTAAGGGGCGCCAAAACATGCAATGTGGGCGGAGCCAGTTTTACTAAAATGGCTATAACTCCATAAGGAAATGAGATATTTGCACCAATCTTGGTACACGTGTGTATGAGCTCAATCTTTGGTCACGATAAAAAAATCGCGTCGATTGGATACTAGGTGGCGCTATAACACACAAAAAACTGCTGTAACTACGCAACCGTTAGTCCGATTGACTTGAAATTTGGCATGCAGTGTCTTGGTCCAAGGGGGCATGATGCTCTATGAGGACATTGGCGTATCTTAAAAAACATGGCCGCCATCAGCCAATGAAGTTTGAGCACCTATTAGACAAGGTTAATGGAGGCCGATCGGAACGAAACTTGATGGGCATGTTTGACTCATGGACCTAGAGGACTGAAAGAATTTTGAAAGAAATCGGCCACAAGTTGGCGCTAACGAGATTTACGCCTCGGTAATCACGTGGTGTTTCATAAAACCACAAAATATGCATATCATTTGATAGATCTCCTCATGCTGAACAACTTTGCCTCAAGAACCAATGCTGTCAATAAAATCGTTCATAAATTATTCGCAAATATGTGAAAAACCTACTTTTGCGAACTAGTCCTAGGTTTTTCGCCCGATCGGAACCAAACCAGTGCAGAAATGTTCTTTGGAGTCTAAATATCAATAATTATCGAGAGAATGTTGAAATTTTGATTCACAGTCGCTAAGGGGCGCCAAAACATGCAATGTGGGCGGAGCCACTTTTACTAAAATGGCTATAACTTCAAAACGAAATGAGATATTTTCACCAAAATTGGCACACATATGTATGGACACACTCTGAGGACACCCAAATAAATTGGTGGAGATCGGGCAATAGATGGCGCTATAACTGTCAAAAAACCTTTAAAAACCATGTTTTTCCTCACTGAATTGCCTGTATTGGCTGTAAATGGTCTTTTCCATCTATGATCTAAGCGTTTACATCCTTGCTGAATAAAATATAATAACTTTTTATATCCTTAAAGGCCTTAAATGCTTGAACCCCGGTAAATGCTGCTTTCAGCTTTAATTTTTTATGTATTTATTAATATTTATTTCTTCTGTTGTCATGTATACATTTCACATTCATCTCTCATAGGGAGGAATGGGTTCGGCACTTCTCTCTGACCCTGAGAAAATCGAAGCTGTAAGTTTTCTCAGTTTATGCATTTTAAGTATTATAAAACGTTTTCTTTAACATTATTTGAATATCTTGTCTTGTAGATTCTGAGCACTCTTGTGAATGGAATCTCAAAACCCGTTACATGTAAAATCAGAATCCTTCCTACAGTAAGTGATGCTGTTTTTTGTTGTATAATTTGTGTAAAATGTTTAATAAGGAAAAAATGCCTGAACTAAGAAACCCTGACGTATAAAACTCTATTTATTGTTCCTGGTAATTAATAATAACTGACGACATGTGCTCTTTCAGCTGGAGGACACGGTGAATTTAGTGAAGAGGATTGAACGAACAGGAGTGGCGGCCATAGCAGTGCATGGCAGGTTAGAAGTGTTCGTTAAACGTGTGCTTACAGACGGATTCTTCTTACGTCTGCTTACGCCGTCTTTATATTTGTCAGGATGAAAGAGGAGAGGCCGCGGCACCCGGTCCACTGTGATTACATACAGGCCGTCGCTGAGAGTGTGTCCATACCTGTCATTGCCAAGTCAGGTTTCACCCTATATCACATTTATGCCACAGCTACTTGAATAGAAACTGTTTACATATGCAGTGCAAATGGTATTATTGGTTTGTTGTTATCGTTGTGTTTTCATTACTCTGTCTCTCTGTAGTGGTGGCTCTTCAGACATAGTGAAGACATTTGAGGACATCGAGACGTTTCGAGTTGCTACAGGAGCGTCATCTGTCATGATCGCCCGGGCGGCCATGTGGAATCCTTCAGTCTTCCGCCAGCAGGGGGCGCTGCCTGTGGACGCGGTCATGGAGGAGTACATCAAATACGTCAGTGGGACAACAGTCTTAAGTTCAGCCATAAGTTATTTAAACAATAAATAAATGTGTAACAAATAAAATTCTTATTTGTAAGTACATTTTTATTGTGGACAGGGAAAACAAAGTTGTGCAACAAGTATATCAGATGCCTGGAATGGCAAATTAGTCTTCCACGAACGAACTCTAAATCTTCCAAATAGTATCGTAAATAAATACATGTAAAATATGTTGTTTATGAGTCTTAATGAGACTTTCACCCCCCCAATGTTTACTAACAGGCTGTTCGGTATGACAATAACCCGTTCAACACCAAATACTGCTTATGTCAGATGCTCAGAGACAGAGTTGAGTCTCCATTTGGAAAACGGTTACATGCAGCTCAGACCAATGAAGAAATATGGTAACATGATTTATATGGTAATATGCTTTGTACATGTGGAATTGCTATTTGTTTTTTAAGATGGCACAAGATAAAAATGACAGTATTAATGAGTGTGAGATTTAATTAAATGTGCTGAATTTTTTTTTTCTGTTTTGCAGTGAGGTGTTTGGATTGACTGACTTCTACATGAAGACCAACGCTGAACTGGAGGCTAGAAAAGCGGCCCTACAGACCAACGGTGATCAGTCAGAAAACCCTAAACTGGAGGATGATGTCATCACGATGCCTGTCCGCTTTGAAAGGTGAATTGTGACTCTCTCGTGAGTCATGTGGCCCTAGGAAAGCACTTTGGTTTTGTATTTACTGTATGTGTGATTGTGTGTCTGTATTCCCAGACGAGATTATCCACCTCAGATCACTCCAAAGATGTACCTGCTGGAATGGAGCCGAAAGGAAAAGCTTGATCAGCCTGTTTATGAGACGGTCAGTTCCAGTAGATAGCAGTGATTCTCAACTAGAGCCTCGAAAAACCTCCATTGAAAAAGACTTAAAATGATTTAAGCATTAAAATAAGACAAAACATCAATTTCTATTCACCACCTGTAAAACTTTTTTTTTTGTTTGTTTCAAACACCATGATTCTCCTAGTCTTAAAAAAAACCTGGATATATGAAGTAGCCTAATTTTAAGTGTGTAAAGTCTTATATGTGTGTGCATTTTATATATATATATATACATACATATAGGGTGCGATTTGTAGGGGGGATGGGGGGGACACAACAGTGAACTGCGGTCAGATGAGATGTTGTCAGGCTATGTCGGTAAAACTCTAAAAAATTAACATGACTGTCCAATCAGCCATTATACTGTGCTCGCGGCGCGCACTCAAGTATTGCATGCGCAAATGCGCCGGCGCGCGCTGCATAATTACTTTATTATAGCTTAAATAAAGCGCAAAAGAAACTACGAGCAATGACACGTTGTTGTTCTGTTGTAAGTTAAGTCATGAAATGACCAAACATGCGATTAAAGCTGCCTCAAAACAGTGCATGTATGTATTTGTTGACATGGTTATAAAGCTCTTGTAATCCAATTTGTTGGCCTTGAAACGTCTTAAAAATCCACATATGTACACCAGGGAAATCTAAATTTTCTCGGGTGAGTATGCCCCCTTACCCCCCCTAGCAAACAACGTTTTCTGACCTCGTTATGAAACCTTGCGTATGGCCCGGATTATATTCTATCTAATGAAATCTGAGGTAAACGTGTATTTCTACAAATGTGCGCACTTTGGGACTAAAAGTTTGTGTGTATGCACTGTGATCAAAAATAAATGGGACCAAACGCGACTGAATGTAGAGGTTTGTGTCTCGTTATTCAATTAATAACTACCGATTGATTTTGCATTTCTATCAGAAATTAAGAATTATTAGTGTCATTGTAGATAGTGGTGCAAATATCTAAGCTATCTAATACTTCAAATCTCAAGGTTAAATCAGAATATTTTTTGTAAAAAATGTTTCTGTAACAGCTGCCAAAAATAGTATATAGCTCTACTGTGGTTTTTAACAAATTTTCAACAAAAAAAAAAAACTTTTCAAAACATCCCCCCCCCCTCTGTTTTTTTCACAAATCNTAAAATATACAGTCAAACCCAAAATTATTCAGACATTTTTGATAAATTTTTACTAGTAGGTGCAGGACACTATAGTTAATTTATGTAAGTGAGGATAGCAAAATAGAGTAAACTGTGACATATTATACCCAAAAAATGGTCATACAGTGGACTACCAGTAAAATTGATAAAAAAATTGGAACCAAAAATTATTCAGACACTTTGACCTGACCATGTTTTGTTCAAGTGTTATCTGACATAATTAAGATAAAAAAAATTTCTGACACAGTTTAACTATGAGATCTTGTCATATTTTATTTCCATTTTTTTTTTTAACTATAGTGAATAAACTGTATTAATGAATTAAATGTTCAAGATGTCTGAATAAATTTTGGTTTGACTATAT